>LD342935.1:330278-352910 GCA_001465055.1 Ptychodera flava | reverse complement strand
CGAACTTCTACCATGCCCGGAGCTCCATCGCATCGCAGCTAGCCGATAATTGTACTACTGTAGTCCTTGTGAGGATTAGATACCCGTTACGATCGATATTATTTGGAGATACTTTTAAATTTAATGAGTAAGACTTTTGAACTGCATTCAAGATATAATTTTTCCTTTCTGAGCGTTTCAATTACGGCAACGATAGGCGAAGTTGATAGGCTGTGTTGCCTGCAGCTTAGCCTGGCCGTACACAAAACTTCGTTTGAGTAGACGGAGCAGAATCAGTCCCGTCATTTATTTTCGACGTAATTTTTATTATACTCCATACTAAAGAAACGACTAGTTCATAATTACGATGGTGAAGTATTGAATTTTTATTCATATATGTTTTTCTCTCTCAATTCATTCAGCAAACGTGATCTCCGTACCGTCGGTCACAACGTGCAATGCCTTGCATGAAGCTTACAATCGACTGCCTCCGTCGTTAGTTTAGCTGTTCAAGACGTTTGTTTGCACGGCTCATTATAGTCGGAACAATCTGTAAACACTCACATATTTATATCTTTCCGGTATTTCACCCAACTTTCGCGCGTTTTTAGCTGAGTCTCCAGTTTCGATGGACCAGACCTTTTCGAAGAGCGTATAGTTTCTACGGACGCCGGGACGCCACAGTAAAACTTGCGTAGATGAGGTTGAGCATGCGCGTCGGCGTGATTACGTTTCGTTTCGTGTGTCAACAAAGCTGACTTCTGGTCCGGACAAGAAGTCATTTTTCACTCCTTTTACTGTTAATCGTGAGGCGGGCTGGGCATGCAAACCATGCGAGTCAGTATTAATTATGATCTACTTTCACATACTGAGGATGCCATTTTGATCAAAAATATGAAAAAAATTGTTAAAAGTTACAAATACTGGGGCTTTAATCAAGGACCAATGCTATGATCTCAAAAAATTACAAATATAAATTGTACCGTAATTGAGCCAATTTTCCAACAATATGATTAGTCATTAACGGAACTGAAATCCAAAATCCAAAAACCGCTTTCAGCAAATATGGGAAGAATGGCACCGAAATTGAAACACTAAACTTTTACCTCTATTCAGTTAAAAGAGAAGGTGTTCCTTGGCTACCTACATCTCAAATGCTTAATAAATGGAGAAAAACCCCTTTTGCCAATATGGGAATGACGATTCTACTAAAATCACATACAAAGATTTATCCATCGAAGTTTGATATCCCGGAAGCCATCACAGGAAGTTTGAAAGCAATGTGACTAATTCTGAAACAGAAAACGGGTTTTACAAAATACAAAGATATTTGCCTAAAACGGCGTGTGCAACAGTCCCATGGTGACTTTCAAAATAGCTTGGAATTACAACGCGCTAGGGTGATAAGAAAAACGTTTCTGGCAATTGAAAATGACGCCACCTGCATTCAGTACAAACATTCTCGTTCGATAAATTTCGTCGATGAACTGCACAGAACGTTAACGATAGGTTTTTTCTCGGTACAATGTTTACGGAGCGTTGCAACGATTGGTATTTCCTTCACTGACTGTGTTCTCTAACTGAGAACAGTTGACGTCGTATTTGATTCAATTGTTGGAAAGGAGAGCGCTTACAATGGATGCAGTTGGCGTTATTTTCTATCGCCAAAGGCGATACCGAAGGATTACATTTGCTAAGCAACAGTTGCTAAGGGTAATTTTTCAAAATCAATCAAAATGCAAAGATTTCATGGTTTTCTTTGCATAATAACGATTTACAGAACCATACGATTCCAAAAGACGCAGGTTTGTCGGGCGATTGGTCAGTGACGTCACACATATACAAATTTTCATAGCTCTACTTTAAAACGTTTCAGCTCCTACAAATTTGCACCAAATTTTCCGAAATTTCAGAGTGTAACACATGAGATACCTGTTTAGATCCCCTAGCATGGATTAGGTTATCTGTTTAGGTACAAACGATTTTTGAACAGGAAAATATCTACTCTGTCGTTATGTGAAATTTTGAAAGGGTTTTATGGCGATATCTCATAAACTGTCCGGAATTTTTAGAAACGCATGCTTATCTATATTCTCATGTATGACTTAAATAATCCTACCAAAAGTCAGCTAAATTGATTTACAATTGACAGAGTTGAAAGATTTTGTTTTCAAAATATCTGGAGTCGAAAATCCATAGAAAACAACGGAACGGTAGGATTTTGCACGTGCAAAAGTGCACGTTTGGAAAGTTGCAAGCGATAGCAACCAACGCGCGCTTTGAATCCTTCGGTATCGCCTTAAAGGTATACAGTCACCTGTTCCAATTTTGCCACAGTTACCATGGAAAGAGAAAATCTAGCCAATCACAGATTTTAAGCGGGTGGCCGCTTTTTAAAAACAGCGCCCTCACATGGGCATTTTTAATACAAAGGAACGCCCCTTTGACCATATATGGGCATATTTAGCTGACAGGTGACTGTATACCTTTAAGGATCCAAGACAAGAAATTGACCTTTTTAATCTAACAATTCTCTGGTGGTTAATAAGCTCAGAATCCCCGTAAATTATACACTTTCTGAAAGCCTAGATATAAGGAAACATTTTGGTAAACACAGTGTCACAATTGTTTACATAACTATCACGTGACAGGTAATTTGCATAACCTTTCAAAAATCGGTTTTTTGCCTATGTTTTGTCTCAATAATTCAAAATATCTGACTCAAACTTTCTGGAATTCAAGCTGTCACAACGCTCTTTCAAAGTGTGTCTCAGATTTTTTATATCTTGCTTAGTTTTTTTGGAGCACAATATTAAAGAAATCAACTAGGGTAAAAATCACCGCTCTGGAAGTTTTTCTGGCATAAAAAATGTTTTAGAAAGTTTAAAAAAATTATGAGACACACTTTGGAAGATCCTTAGAACAGCTTTTACTCACACAAATTTCAGCCACACATCTCAAAACATTGAAACAAAACATACGGAAAAACGATTTTTGAAAGGTTATGCAAATTACCAGTCACGTGATAGTTATGCAAACAATGGTGGCACTATGGTCATCAAAATGTTTCCCTATATTTAGGCTTTCCGAAAATATATAATTTACGGGGATTCTGAGCTTATTAAGCACTAGAGACTTGTTAGCTTAAAAAGGTCAATTTTTTGTCTTATTGGATTTCTGTCGTGTCTCAAGTGAGACCATTATTAATGCTTCATAACCGATGGTGTAAAATTCCTGGATTTCAATCACGTGTGATTTTTGTTTGAAATTAGATCATTATTTATAGCATGTTTAATTTCAATCTGCGAATATTTGGATAATTCAAATTTATCCCTCCCCAAATTCCATAATAACTTTGGCGCAAGAATATATCAGCAGTATTTGTAAGATGGCTATCAAAGACTCTTGGCCCGGTGATTTTTGTATGTCGTGCAAAATAAGTCAAGTAATATTTGTGTTACTCTTTGAATTGTCATTCACAGTCGCAAATCACTTCGAACTTTAAATACTGACGTACTGTAAAAATATGACACCGCAACCCGTGATGAAAGAAAGGTTAATATCGGGCGAGGAGGGCTAAAAATATGTAGGCATGGAAGGTGACCAAACATTTTGTCACCGTACAAACGTATTTTCATCGGCTGCAGACAGCTTCAGTAACACGTGTTTATTTCGGTATGATTACCATGTGTATCTTAAGGGTCATAGAAAGTACTTTTTGTGTTAAACCACAGACAAATAGAAAGACAGACTAGCAACGGGTATTGTTTAAGATGTGAAGTGCTTACGTAAGCCCTCCATGTTTGCCTCGCCTCAGGTTGCTCTCGCCTCTCTTTTCCGAAGAATGCCGACCATGCATCCTTCGATAATTTCCGGATTTTCGCCAATTTTTTAGCAAAAGTATGTTCGGCAAAGTTTGTGTTGTTGTTGTCGTGTGATGCCGAGCGGAATTGGTGTGCTGGCGAAAACGGGAAAGTTTTGAGCTTCGGGAAAGTGAGTTTTACGATTTTAAAAATTCCTCTCACCTTTTTATAAATATATAATGAGTGTGTTTGAACAAAAATTTGAAAGTCTTTTATCGATACTGTCTGGTTTTACTCAATGGTTTACGGTCAGTCATATCGTATTTTAAAAGTTGGTCATGGAAGGTCGTGTTTATGAAACTGCTGACGTGTTATGTTTTGATTGGCGTGAAGCAGTGTTTCTGGCCTGAGAGCTCACAAAGTAAGTATGGTTGCTACGCGACTGGCAGCACGATGCCATCTCATCGTACTTTTCGCATTATCTCGTGCAATTATCAACCACGAACAAAGTCTCCAAAAAATTTAACACCTGTAAGGCTCATCTTAATATGAAAAGGCCATAGTCTACCGAGACGACCATGGAACAAAAGGCATGCCACGTTGCTAGTCTGTCTTTCTATTTGTCTGTGGTTAAACTTTTCCTTCATCACAATTCTCCTTATAGTATGCTCCTCTTGGACCAAGAAAAGTGTCCTGTGTCCCGGATAATTGACCGCAGCAATTGTGTTCGATATGTATTAAGCCAATTTGCACTTTATAGCAATTTGCATCCGTTTTCAAAAACATTTTTCTACTACCAGCAAATTGCTATCTACATGACGACTGGAGATAGGCTGAAGCGGCAGTTGTCATCGATGCCCGCCACTAACTGCGCATTTTGTGCAAACTGTACGACAATATGAATGACCACAGATAACAACTATATTGTCTATTTTTCAACAAACCCATGACAACACAAATGTCACAACGTGATCATTTTCAGATTCTGAATTAGTTTACTTTATTCCATTAATTTGTCACATACATTTTCTTAGAATTCCAAACACTACCAAGAAGAGTTTGTCGTAATGCAGATGCTGATAACAGAATGCAGAAAGGTTAAATATATGGACTGCCGATCAAAATTTGACAACAATTAACCGATGAAAACAAATAAGTGTTCTGAGTTAAATACCTGATAAGAGATGAGCAAAATATCAATTTAAAGGCCGTGAGGTGAAAAGTTTGATATCGGCCATGAAAACTCATGAAATACAAGAATGATTTGCATGAGCAGTTTAAATACCATGGTCGTATTGGTAAAACAGCTAACGAAGCTTTAACAAATGTTGCTTCTTTACTTAAACTGTTATCCCACTAATCAAAGACCCCAAATATGCATGCAATCAGGCATTTCTACAAACATGCCCAACCTACTCGTCCTCTTCATGGTTTTATCGGCGAATACTGTGATTTCGTCATTGGGAAAAGCCAATCGCTCGTTGTAGATACCATTCTAGTCTTAATCGCACCTGAAAAAATGAAATAAGTTGTAAATGTTTTTAACAGTTCAAGCATTGAATGTCGGACATAAATTTACTCTTTATGAGCCATTCTGTTTTGCTCCATTTAATCATTGTGCGCAAATTCTTCAAGGAAAGTATGTTGTTCGAAAACCTGGAAACATATTAACTGCCAACAATCTATTTTAGTCATCGTGATTGACGGAAGTTGCGATTGTGTGTCTGTCTTCGGAATCGTACAGCTAAACTTTCGTTAAGCAGAAGAGGTTAAAAGCGATGACTTTTGTTTACTTTGCGGCTGTTTTTATTATTCACGGTTCCTGAGTAATGGAATGAAATGTTGTGTGTAAATAACCATGGACAGAAGCAACTTGCGTTTCTTCGATGGTGATCAGATTTGAATGCTCGGGTTTGTTGATAATTTTAGATCTACACTGTCTATGCCACAGAAGGTTTACGACACTTTACTGCACATAACGCTGAGCGTTTGTCGACCTTCGCTGCAGTGAGTGACACTGCAGCTGAAAAGATTTTTAAATACCAGTGTGCCAATATATTTGCATCTGAGACAATGATTATTTGACAAAGTTTTACTGCGTTCCTACGAATCAAAGCAGATAACCAAATCAGAAAATATGTAAATTGCTAATAAGCCAGAATACGTATTTTCCGACCCTGACAGCAACTCCCAAATTCCACGTTTTACACGTGTATGTTCGTATAAGATTCATTTCAACGAAGTCATTTCCATTGAACCGTATCGACACTTCTGCGTTTTCGTCTGATGACTGGTCCGCCAGAATCGCATTCCCAGCCCTAGACATAAGATCAATGTTAACAGCAATCCAGAAGCATTAAGTATACTTGAATTTATAATATTTCTTTGACACACACGGCAGAATGACAGAAAACGACGAGAGAGAGAGAGAGAGAGAGAGAGAGAGAGAGAGAGAGAGAGAGAGAGAATGAATGAACCTGAAACTGGATTTAGAAATACGTATCACATACAATCATGTGTAATTCAAGGTAGTGCTCGTCTTGTAATTGAACGACTTAATCTTTTGCTGATTTTTCCCTGGGAACTTCATTCACGCCCATCCCCTTTCTAATTAAAGAATAAGTGTTTAGGGATAGCCCTGCAAGATCTGATACAAGAAACAAATTACTAAGGAGTATCAAAATGTCGTTTTGATTTTCAAAATATAAGACAATGAACACTTTCATTAATTCACCAGCTTTGAATTGAGCCTACTCAAACGGTTGACCAGAATATCTGTCACCGAGGCGCACTCTACCTTAAATGTACAACTAAACATACAGCTACCAATCTCTCTCTCTCTCTCTCTCTCTCTCTCTCTCTCGATAGATAGATAGATAGATAGATAGATAGATAGATAAATAGACAGACAAACAGACAGACAGATAGATAGATCTAGATAGATAGATAGATAGATAAATAGATAGATAGATAGATAGACAGCTAGATAGATAGACAGACAGACAGATAGATAGATATTAGATAGATAGATACTTAGATAGATACTTAGATAGATAGATAGAAAGATAGATAGATAGATAGATATATAGATAGATAGATAGATAGATAGATAGATTGATAGACAGACAGATAGACAGACATACAGACAGACAGACAGACAGATAGATAGATAGATAAATAGATAGATAGACAGACAGACAGACAGACAGGCAGACAGATAGATAGATAGATAGATAGATAGATAGATAGATAGATAGATAGATAGATAGATAGATAGATAGATAGATAGATAGATAGATAGATAGATAGATAACAAAACGTTCTGGGAAATGAAGCGTAACTCCTTAACTTTTACCTTAAGTTATCCACTTTCCAGCTTTCGCCGAATTCATCGACATCCTTGGTAATGGCCCCACTTCTCATGATCAGGTCGTTGGTTGGGTCACCATCGGCATCTCCAAGGAGACCACAAAGCCGTACCTGATTGTCTCTTTCAATGGCAGCATCGAAGGCGTGTTCCGCTCCATTCCACGAGAATTCAAAGGTGTCCTTGATGTTGAGGGCGGTGTAGTGCTCTTTGGTGTTGTCCACAGCAATATGCAGATCCCCTTCTAAAAGTTCAAATTCTGGTGGCATTTTTCGTCCATTTACCTGACACAAAAGTTGAAAGATCACAAATGAATAAACTCCCATACATATTGTTGTGAGCTGTTATGCAAAAAGTGATATATGTTGAAACTCTCAGGCACATATGTTAAGATCTCAAACATGTCCCCAACCACAGGCATGTCCCAGTGCTAAAAGTGTAGTAAGATAGGCCTACTGTGTTAATATAGAACTCGAGGACAGACAGTCGGACTCTCAAATTTAACAATTATTTTCTGACATACCTTTTGTGGGGACTCATTTTAAAGCTATAAGAGAAAGGAATACTTTCAGAGGCTTGGTTTTTCGAAAATCCAAAATTTAATTACCCCGTTTATAGTTTAACACGAGGATGGCTGCCATTTTGAATTTGAAATATTGCAAAATGTTGGGTAACTTGTTTCGCTAGTTTCAAACTTTGCACGGTGACCCCGATTTTTATTGTTGATTTGGTAAAAGAATGGTTGAAAGTTTCAATCAGGAAAATTTAGACAAAAAGTTTGAGTCTTCCACTTTCGAGGCGCATACTACCTGAAAGGGGATGTTCACCAAGGATGATTTTTATATATTTTGTAGATTTGTGGTCATTTACCCAGGAAAAACTATTTTCGCCATTTATAACTCGCAAGATATTTTACAAAAACCGATAGAAATATTACAGGAAGTTGCCCATGTAATTTGAATCATGTAAAAAAGCGCCAAGCTTGGAGCTTGCATAATGTGATATGGAAGGGACCATTTTCCCATGGGTATGGCATTGTCCACTCATGATTTTTATTATATGCTAGCTTTGCGGTCGCTTATTCCAGATAAGCCATTTTCGCCATTTATAACTTGTGGATTTTTTTACAAAAACGGATAAAAATAGTGGCTGAATTTTCAGTTTAGGTCCCAGGCCCATTTCTACCGCTGGCTGCCAACGGAAGGCTTGCCACAAAAACATGCATGTGGCGATACCAAAGCATTGGAATTTCCCGCGTTTCTGCTGTACGGAAACACTGAACTCGGCAGCCGGCCTAGCTCTGCGTGACAGGGCTGTGTGTTACCGGAGCATATATCCGGTCACACAGCCCTGCCACGCAGTGCTACAGCCGGTCATACTATTCAGCGCCAAAAATACGTGTTTTTCAAATAAATCACAAAATATTCTGTGATCATCGAGCGGACTTCAAAAAAACTAAAGTTTAAAAACTAAAGTTGAGGAGGTCGAGCGAGATCGAAAATAATATCCTCCTTATTTTAGCAAACGACAGAAAAATCCTAACAGATTTTCACAGAAAAACACTTTAATATACCTTTAAAGTATACTAACCCTCGACTCGTAAAACAATCAGCAATGTACAATCCGAAAAACCTTCCGAAATGATGGGATGAAAGTGACCATGTTTTCTGCCTAATTCACACTGTCAGAATGACTGCGCGGTAACGGCCGTCACATTTGAAACAGAACCGTGTATAATTACATGGAAATGAACCCTTGGCTGTCTGGCTGGATTGTGGTTAATGTAAAACAGTAGGAAAGTATGTGTTGATCACCATGGTAATGAGAAGGCACGTAGGTCGCCACTCTGCAGCATTAATAACGCCCCGCTATAAAGCCAATATCCTTACCTTCACATCATTGTTCCTGTCCATTTCGATGACCTGTCCACCAATGATGACAGTCAAGTCAGTGGTCCTGCTTCTGACCTCTCGATCGAGTGGGTCACGTGGTTCAAACTTTCCCAAAACTTCAAAACGAGGTGTGTTGCCCGAGCAGTCCTTTACAAGGGTATGCCAGCAGAGCCCTTGGTAGGTGTAGCGGCGTCCGTCGAAAGTCGTGATGTGTGGATCATGGGTTAAATTACCACACTTTGGCATGGCTGGAAATTGACGTATTTGTTGTTTCAGTATGCTGACATGTAATGACTTAACGAAGAAAAAAAAATCGATTTGATCTGTTGATAGTTAAAGCGACATTTCACTGATTCAATGCCATTTCTCTAAGTCATTATACAAATTTATTTTTGAACTGTTGGCAAACAAACTTATGATCTTCGAACACGACCAGTAAACATTTTACGGGAGGAACTTTCCTAGGATTATGTCTACAACATTACATTATGTTTGCATAAGTGAATGCATTCGTATATTAAAGGGATGCAGTCGTCGGAACTCTGCTCCAAGGTTGCCAGGGACCCCTACGACCGATGCAAACACTGCATCTATTGTACATCGGCGACTGATGAAAATTAAAACATTTTTGCTAGGTTTGCCGCCGTATTAGAGGGAGTCAATAGAACACAGGATATATCTCAGCAAATTATTTATATATATTTATTACATGCCTCGATGAGAGTGCAAATAAGTGCATTTATTTGAATAGGAACATCCGGGGAGTTAACGGGCCAGTGAACGATGTTTTGACCGGTTTTCATGGTTACCCGACCAGTGAAGCCCTTCGACGATAGATATAAAATATCCATGCGCGCACTGCTATTTTGATTTTCATATATATATATATATATATATATATATATATATATATATATATATATATATATATATATATATATATATAACGATAGCAACTTGCCAGGGACAGATGAGAATCAAAAGCACACTAAAAGCAAACGAAACTAACTGTGCTTGACCTTTAACCTCTTCCGCCCTTCTCCTAAATGAAAGCTCGATAGTGTGAAAAATACACGGCCGAAATCATGGTTTGAACGCTGAAGTGTTGACATGTGTGCCAACAAAATATGACACGAACGGGTCCGAAATGAAAATATTGGGAAAAGCTGGTTGAATTTCAATCTATGCAGAGTTGTTTTAGATATTGTGCCTCAAGGTAAAATGACTGGTCTATTTCAATACTTAAGTCTTTATGCCTATTTCATAACAAAAATAAAACTCTTGTGTTCAACGATCTCCGTGTAATGAGGCGAATTCTGCATATCGCTTGCTCTCATGTAACATGGATACACGTCATAAAGAAAGAAAAAATCCCTAGTTGATGGAGGTATTATGAATGAATGAATTACAGGAAAAGAAAATGGATTAGAGTTTTAACGCTCACTGAACCTAATCTGTGTGAAAGAAATGTAATCATTGGCTTGAGTTGATAGAAATCTTTACCACATGTAATACCGTCATATGCTCGCATGTCAAATAACAATTAAACTAAACCAGCTGCTTCTTAACGCAGTGAATTCCGTTTGCCGTGCAAGTGTTTCAGTTTGCAATGCCCCTCTATGATAGATAGAGAAGGATTTTTGGCTAATTATTATTCTGCATTGATAGCGACTCACAGTGCTCATAAGCACAACCTGCGGAAATAGTATCATTTAAGTAATAAAATGTAGCGTAAAATATGTCACACGAAAAATCGCGTTAGATCTTAGTAACAGAATGCTCGAGGGTCTATGGTAACAGCTAGCGTATCTGTTTCAGAAGAAAGTGTTTATTACTTACTGATCTCTTTTTCCATGGTTTGCAATGTTTGCCCAGTTTCATTTTTCACTGTCACAGTCACTGTTAATATTACGTAATCCACGTGCGACGTTGAAAAATCGATTTCCACTTCTTCTTCTTTTACAAGGGGTGACATCACCGCGGTGCCTTTGTTGGCGATTTTCGGCCCGGTGACATGGTAGTGTATGTTTCTTGTAGTATCAATATCATGACTCCGGGAGAATATCAAGACCAATAGACACTTTTTGTTGGTGATACTAATGTTGATGACTAGAAATGAGAAGAAATCATCGTGCAAACTATTAGCATTTACCGAGTTTTCGTGTGGAGAATTATACCTCTTATTTCTACTGTTAGAAGTTCGGCGATTGAGTTGCTGAAAATGGTCAAAATAAGAAGAATTGGCCAAGCAGAAAAAAATAAATAAAAAGCAAGTCCGCAATGTTTTGGAAATATATGGTAAACCAGAATGAAGCCCAATATCCCCAGTAGGCATCTACGAGTAGGAAAAGAGAGTATACGGTTTCACAAAGTTTTCATGTTTTGTTTCCTGTTGCAATAACCGCATTCAAAAAAAATATCGTCATATTGTCGCCTCGAAAGTGAAAGACTTAAACTTTTTGCTCAAAATTTCCTTAGTGAATCTTTCTCTTTCCAAATCAAGAATAAAGTCGGGGGTCACTGTGCTAATTTTGGTACTAGAGAAACAAATAACCCAGAATTTACCAATATTTAAAATTCAAAATGGCCACCATCCCTGTGTTAACTCTACGGAGAAAAATAAAATTTCGAATTTCGAAAAACTAAGCCGGTGAAAATTTTTCTTACACCGAGAGCTTTAAAATGAACCCCGCAAGTGGTATATCAGAAGAGAATTGTAAAAGTTTGAGAGTCCGAATGTCTGTCACGGAGGCGGGTTTTTCCTTAAGTTCACGCTTGTGGAGTATATTTCCACCTTAACAAAATGTGACATATTTGATATGCACGTCGAGAAACAAACATTTCCAAATCTTAGGATTCATAGTCAAAAATGAAATTACTTGAGTTAACGAATATTAAAATACTCTTGAGTCTGTGCTTAACTTTCCTGAATAATTGTTTATGTTTCTGTGGTTCAATCAAGAGAAAATAATCTTAAATCGTTGGCCGGTAACACCGAATTCGATCAAAAGTGACCCTTTTCACAGTACATTGTGATCCGAAAGTCAAAATTACAAAGTGGAAAATCTCGCCGTTATTACTTATCATTACCGTACCTGCGTGAGCCTTCTCAACCTGCGAAGAAAGTAAAAACAAGTCAGCCATAAACTTCTTTGAATTCAATATCAATTTTGTTCTCAAGTGACTCATTAACGCAACATATCATGAACACGTTTAAATTTACAAAACGTAAAGGTATCTGTCCACTTAAGTAATACAGCATACATGCGCTCACAACTTTACCCGTTGTGTAATTCCCAACATTAGTTGAACAGAATTTTTACTTCTACAAATCAATTCTACCCTCGGCATTTCAAAGTAACGATAATCGATATCATCGCCGCGAAGTATCGTTATCGAGAAAACCCAAACGCAACATTACGCACCGCAACAAACGCGATTACCAACAGGGACAGGCCAAAAACCTTCATCTTCAGGGCTGGTTCAACCGATGACAATATCATAACACATAGGGATGCGGGCTTCTTATTGCTTTGTAGCGGACAAGCCTGTAACAGGTTTTTCGGAATGCCAATGTAAACAAAACTACCACGCTCACTTATGTATTTACACAAGCTTGCAGTGGATTAACTTAGTTTAGTGTTTTTAGTGTTGCTGTCAATCACCGAAGTTGTTTTGCAAACTGACCCGCTCCGGACAGCTGGTACCATCACTCATTGATTTAATTTGTTGTTCAAAATGGCCCTTCCCTACATTGTAAGTATTTTTGGCAATAGGACCTAGACATTTTACTCGTTACCTTGTATATTTGGACTATTGGATTTGTAATGCTGTCAACGCTACAAAGAAGCAATGTTTATGCTCGAGAAAAACGTTTTTCTCGAGGGTATGTATACATGTGCACGCGCATAGGTATTCTGCACATGAATTTTCTTATTTGCATTTCAGACGGCTTGGATGTTTGAAAAGATACCAGAAATTGTGAACACATCCGTTATGTCATTTTGATCAAAATCGCATGCCATGATTTTTCTGAACAATAAAAGGTTACCAATAAATAAAAATTTCCAGTTCTCCAGTGAATTACCAATCTCCCCATTTTGTCAACCGTACAGCTAAAAACACGGCAGCCTAAAAACGCTGCTCGGAAAAGAATATTCACGAGATTTTTAGGAGGAGGTTGGCAGGTACTCTAAATTGCTCCTTGCGTCAACGGGTAGCGGAAGAACAGGCGGGCAGATTTCATCGTCAATGAACTTGGACAGTTTTTTTATCATGGAAAATGTGAAAACAAATATTAACAAGCAATCACGTAGGTAGTAGACTTAAGTTGTTTGCACGGTTTGTTAGTGGAGAAGGAAAGCTTTTCGAGGACTGTGGGGAGCCCTCATTATCAGAAGAGGGTCACCAGACAGTTTTTATGTGGAAGGTAAGGAGAAGGGGAACACATTTTTGTGGGAGCATATTTTTCAAATCGCAATGTAGTTGGTGGTACTTGGTATCAAGAACTGGTAAGCGTATCCTGCGTGCATGTTTACATCCCTCGGGGTAGGTCCTAAGTTGATGAATTCGTGAGTGATGTCACTTGATGTAAGTCATAGTTCGGAATAGTGTCACTCAAATGATGAGTGACAGAATTGTCACACTTTTTTCACAATTTCTCGATATCTATTAAACGTAGCACGTTTTGAAAGATCTTATCAATCTACTTTCGGCACATCCGTCATTCGGATGCTGATGCATTGTATCTTATTATGAAATCTTCCACTCTGTCATTTGAAAGCTCACAAAGAATAATAAGACCTACATATTTGCACGCCATCAGCTGGCGCTGCGGGGAAAAATTATCTGAATGGTAAGGATAATTTAGACTCAGCATGAAAGCCACCCCTCTTATATTAATGTGAGAAGTAAGACTGTAGTCCATACGTATCAGTCTTGAGCAACTTACGCAGATATGAAGCAGAGTTTCGTACTCTCTGCCATTTCAAGATCTCTAACTGATCAGGATGAAAATGATGAAAAAACACTATTAGATATGCCCGATTGTCCTAGTTCAAAAGACCATTATATATCTTTATAACACGCCACATGCTCATTCCGTGTCGCGATTCGCCAGAATACGTCACGTGACGAGGAAAAAGATACGTCTGGTCCAAATCAGATCGACAAAAGTATAGGCAGAGGGTATTTTTTGAAAAGCTATTTCCCAAGGGAAATAGTTGTGACCAAATTTGGAAAAGTGCCCGGTCACATGACCGTAGTGTCGTCTGCAGCTTTGCAACAATGGTGGGTGACTAGAACGTGATGTGCGTCCGGGATAGGTGACGACACATTCTCTAAAACAGATTTTCCAACGTTTTCCAACATTCCAACAGCGTAGGAACTTGAACAGCTCATCGACGGAAAAGATTAAAGTGCAACTATGGATGTCGCTAGGTATGCTTCGAATATTTTTTGAAAGAAAGTGATACCACATAAAACTGAAACCGCTGTCGAAACATCGCCAAGTAAACTTGTCACAATGGATTGTTTCGGTGCAAAATATCAAAACACATTAAAATTAAAAACTATATAACAATACAACATGAGCATGTGGTGTGTTATAAAACACCTGTAGCCTGGTCTTTATTCGGGCTATAGCGCTCGTCTATTACCCCTCGTGGCCGTGTGTTACCAGAAACACATCGCTATACCCCTCGGCCTACGGCCTCGGGGAATAGCGATGTGTTTCTGGTAACACATGGCCCCTCGGGGTAATAGACTGGCGCTATAGCCCTCATGACCAGGCAATAGGTGTTTAATAGGTGATGTTAAAACGTCTCCCTAAGTCATTGACCCCTTTTGTATAGAGTTTGATAGAATCAGCCTCATTTGGGTGTAACATGTTAGCGAGCTAGAAGGGATGGACAAGATTTTGCCAATTGATGTGCCGACAGAACCATTAGTATTACTTCTATTGTTCGTTAACCGGTTCCATGATGCAGTGCGCGCTAGGGTATACAAAGCGTACGTCACTCATAGAACCTTTAGCCCTAGGGTAAAAGCAGGATATGTTACTCATAGAACACTATGGAAGGTTACAACCTGACCTACATTTTCGTTGCCGATGGATGAAAAATGTACGCAGGGGCATTTTTTTGGCATTGCACATTTATGTCATTCTTGTATAACAAACCGTTGTACAATGCAAAATCAGTATGCTTTTGTCGTTTTCAGTACTTACACGATGTTTGATACAGCCACAGCGATGCATTGTGGGATAACCGGGAAAAGGTCTTAATCTATCGAACCCATCGCTAAAGAAATTAACAATGCCATCAACGAATATGAAAAAACAAAATCAGGAACTTGCTAAGTTCAGTTCTGAACAGTATTGCCATTATTTAGGTTGTGGGAATTCCTAGCTAGTCTCCTATGTTGTATAATTTGTCGATATACTGATTATATATGACTGATATAAATCGAAGTACAAGATGTGACGGACACAGCTTGCCAAGTCAGCTGCTGTATTCTTAATTTTCATATTTTATGGTTTTGTTGTTCTTGCTTACCCTAAAATAAACACGTCAGTTGGCTTGGCCTGAGCAAATACAGAGAGAGGAGAAGGGGCACACATTTTTTGTGGGAGCATATTTTTCAAATCGCAATGTAGCTTGTGGTACTTGGTGTCAGGAATGGCTAAGTGTACCCTGCGGGCATGTTTAATCCCTCAGGGTAGGTCCTAAGTTGATAAATTCTTGAGTGATGCCACTTAATTTAAGTCATAGTTCGGAATAGTGTCACTCAATTGATGAGTGACAGAATAGTCATACTTTTTCACAATTTCCCGATATCTAACGTAGCACGTTTTGAGAGATCTTATCAATCTACTTTTGGCACATCTCTGTCTTACGGATGCTAATGCACTGTATCTTATTATAAAATCTTCCAGTCTCTCATTTGAAAGCTTAAAAAGAATAACAAGCCCTGCATATTTGCACACCATCAGCTGGCGCTGCGGAGATATTACCTGAATGGTACGGATAATTTATAGACTCAACATTAAAGCCAACTCCCTTGTATTACTGCGAGAAGTAAGTGTGTAGTCCATTCGTATCAGTCTTGAGCAGCTTATCCAGATATGAAGCAGAGTTCCTACTTCCTGCCATTTCAAGATCTCTAACTGATCAGGATCAAAATGATGATAAAAAACTATTTGATATGCCCGATTGTACAAGTTCAAAAGGCCATTCTATATCTATAGGTGCTGTTAAAACGTCTCCCTAAGTTTTTTGATCCCCTTTTGTATAAAGTTTGATCGAATCAGCCTCATTTGAGTGTAATATATTAGCTAGCTAGAAGCGATGAACAAGATTTTGCCAATTGGTGTGCCGATAAAACCATTAGCATTACTTCTATAGTTCGTTTACCGTTTCCATGATGCAGTGCGCGCTAGGGTATACAACGCGTACGTCACTCATAGAACCTCTAGCCCTAGGGTAAAAGCAGGATATGTTACTTTTAAAAACTATCTACTGTTGATTGACCAATCAGAGTGCTCAATTCAGAGTGTTTTATTTACTCGTAAAGCCTTGGTCACCAAATTCCAAAAAACGAATGGCAGCGCCGTAGTAAAGTACTGTCCAATCAAAAGTGAACATGTCATATTCTGTAGATATCTGGTACGTTTTTTCCCTAATATTCAAATTTGGTAACACAGCGGAAACCAGCTGCAACACAAAATCTGCGGTGGTACAAACATAAACTAATGTGCCCTAGGGCATTTATAGGATGTTCCATTACATTGGAAGGCTATTTCACAAATAAAAGTTTTAATTCACATCCTAAAAATGTTACATTGACAAAGGGGACGGTTGACGTAAACACATTGAAAACGAAAATATATCAGTTAGGGGCGATAGTTTTTAAGTCGGATAAACCCGAGTACGAGGGCTCTTCTGGTATATAAAGTCTAACCCTACGATAAAATGTCTCGGCCTGCGGCCTCGACATTTTATCGTTGGGTTGGACTTTATATACCAGAAGAGCCCTCGTACTCGGGCTTTATCCTATACATAGAACACCATGGCAGGTTACACCCTAACCTACACTTTCGTCGCAGATAGATGAAAAATGCACACAGAGACATTTTTTGGCATTGCACGTTTACATCATTATTGTATAACAAACCGTTGTACACCACAAAATCAGTATGCTTTTGTCGTTTTCAGAACTCACAAGATGTTTGATACAGTCACAGCGATGCTGTGGGATAACCGGAAAAGGTCTTAATCTATCGAACCCATCGCTAAAGAAATCAATAATACCATCCACGAATATGAAAAAAATCAGGAACTTGCTAAGTTCAGTTCTGAACAGCATTGCCATTATTTTGGTTGTGGGAATTCTTAGCTAGTTTAATTTGTCAATATACTGAATGACTGATGTAAATAAAAGTAATAATAATTAATATAAGTATTATATAGAAATGATAACGTAAATAACAATAGTTTAAATTTCCGTGAAAATTTCACCAGTAGGGTATTTTGGGTCGAAAAGACCAAATACGATATCGATTTCACTGCCCCATGTTTCCAAGGTAACCACTTTAGGGGTTGAAAATTTCAGTTTTTCTAATATCCCATTAAAAGTTACTTTGATTGATATGAAAATTATCTAGTGGGGAGTTCGATTCAGAAAACACGAAAACCAGACTTATTTTAATGTTTCAAGTTGTCATGGTAACTATTTTGGGATTGAAAATGTTACTTTTTACCTAATTCATATTAAGAACTAATGATTGATGTAAAAAATTGACCATAAGGGTTTTTCTGGTTAGCACACCGAAAAAAATCACACTCATTTTATGTGAGATATTTCCATGGCAACCATTCAGGAGTAAAATATTATACCAAAGGAATAATTTGGGTTAGAAAGACAAAATATGATATCCATGTTTACCTCCCTGTCTTTCCATAGTAACCTATTTGCGTTTTAAAATTTCAATTTGTTTCCAAATTATTTCTGATTGTTTAACTAAAGTAAAATTATGACCATGTAGTGGTGCATTATCTTTTGTGTGACCTGGTGTGACCCCATACAATATACGATTAGCTGGATCTCCCCTTTCCATGGCAGCAACGGCTTAATTTGAACAAGGTATACCTTTAAACATTTTTAAACCCTGCAGGCCAAGACAAGGGGGAAATATTACAAGTTAAATGTTTCATGTATAATACTGCCCTACTTGACACAGTATAGGGTTCTAAATAAAATTAAACTAACCACCAACTCTCAATGAATTTTGCCCTATTTCTCAACGGTTGCTTGTTTGTTTGTTTTATTAAACACAACATTTACCCGTGTAATATGTGTACATTGACCTCGGGAATAAATTGTGTTTTTATGTTTTCTGTCAAACACGATATTTACACATGAGTTGCGATTTTACCGTGGTATAGAGAGCTAGAGGACGCCAAGACTGCTTGGGAGAACAGAAAAGAAGAAAATAAGGTGCAAAAGCCAACACAGCGTATGATGACAATACTGATAAAGAACTAGCTGTACTTCTAGAAAAACCTGCCCTGGGCTGTAGAGCTAGTCCTTTTCCCCCACAATGGAATTGCCAGTATTATTGTAAAAAGGCGATAGCCATGTCAAACTATTGACATGCGACAAAAATGATTAATCTTTCCAACTTTCAGCTCGGTGAAAAACGCATTTATTGATTCACCAAAGGCCTGTGGGTTTGCTTCCTTTTGCACAAGTGCTATATACATGGACATAGGAAAAAGTTCGACTCATTCTCTCGATTGTTGAATACAACTCACTGTTCCAGTGAATCCGCCATGATGAGAGTTCTCGAATCAAAAACCGTAGCCGTGCTCGAATACAAATGTCTTCTCATTAAATTACGTCATTGCATACAAGAGTTAGCATTCCAATGTCCGTCACCCAGTTTTTTCAAAGTTTGGAGAAGGGCGGCATATCCATCTAAATGATTGAACGACGTGAAACGCAAAATTCCATCGCATATTATCCGGCAATATGTACAGTTGAAATACTGTATATGCTGCAGGTACGTATAAGCTTATACTCCACAAAATGGCCACAGGCGGTGTGAACTTTCTGAAAGGATTTCCTAAACGTCCAACTTGGTACCTTAGACACTCACATGTGATGTCCTTAAAAGTATTCTCTGCAGTAATTCCAGTTCCTTTCAACATGCACATCATTTTATAGCTCAACGACACGATAGCACGAGATCGGAGACGAACAGTGTTCTACTACAGTCACGCGTCTCTGAAGGGCGCGCGCGTGTTCCAACAGGGAAGAAAGCGAATCGCAGGGTCTCTGCCAGACACTGGCAGGGCAAAACATGCGAAATGCAGAAAAATGTTTATTCTGCAATGCCAATCACGGGCATTCTGTTGTTCTTAAATGATGGTGTATAAGCGTATAAACATGATTTCGTATTTTAGTTTCTGTTGCCACCGGAGAACTTACATCGTGATTTAAAGCGCAGTGGTCGTCGCGCTTTTTTTGTTGATAAACATAAATGTTTGTAAACATAAGTCTTCTCAACTTCAATCGGAGTGAGATGGGAGCGGTCCCTCACTTTGGTAACGCCTTTGTAAGACTCAACATCATGCAATAGTAAAATATTCAGATTGGAAACGAACTTCAGTGGTGTATTTCTATCCATAAACTCATGTAAGGCCACGAACATTGAGACACTCTGCACATTATGTCGCTGAGTTTACTGCACGCAGTCACAGTGAACAGATGGGTTTGATCGCGCGCGGTCACGCTGGTTGTACCGTACGCAATGCTATGTACAGCACAGTAAAAATACATCACTAAAATGATCAACATTGTATATATATATATATATATATATATATATATATATATATATATATATGTAGACCAGCAACAAGTACAATGCCTAACACGAAAATTACACTCAAGACCATGATCGGCAAGACAGAGCAGGACACGGGAGATGCTGTTGCTTCGATAAGGGAGAAGGTCACCGCGTTGACGTACACGGACATAAGAGAATCCGGTCCCACAACCAGCTGCACAACCACAACTTCTTATAGTAATACGTGGCAAGAAATAGTCAAGTGACAGGACACAATAGACAAAACGAGCGGGTTTTCGGTGCATTTGGCAGGAAAATTGCACGGCTACACATAGGGACGTATTGAGAGATCCTGTGCACGGTCATGGCAGAGATCCAACGGCTAGTTAGTGCACCTACCTGTGCTACGCAAACTTCGTTGTTGTACCTCCTGATTGCCGGGTAGGTCTGAATCCTCTTTCAAATCATATAACCCCCACATAACAAGAAGACCTATGAAAGGTCCTTTGCTTGATTTGATACCTGTACTCGGAATTCTCGTTTGCACCCCCAACGGGATAAACATCGTAGTGGAGTTGGATTCTCCACAGCCGAGTGTAGCGCGCCATATACCCGGTTCTCTTGACACCGACGTTCATGCAGACCACGGAACAGATGCTTCTTGCTGCAGCGGGCATTGCTCTGCGAGCTGTAGATTTCTGTAGCTTGCATTTTTGTCAATTGTACTCCTGTTGGGCCTCTTGAAATGAAAGTTCTCGTCCTTGCTAGCGATGTCGTAGACATTGATAGTATGTTGGCATATACACGCGTAAGGGCAAGTGTTTAGCTCCATGGCTCGGGCGAGCCCCATTCAACTGATTCAAGAAATTCATGATCAAATGTGATCTCCGTCCAGCGTGTAATTACTGTTCAATATTCAGCAGATATTCAACTTAGATTAATTGACCTTTTATTGCGTGTTAGATTTGGTAAGTTGGTATGCTTGTGACAAATCAGCCGTCATATCAGCGGCAATATCGCAGACATAATAATCAACCCGTAACCTGATGCGGCATTCTCGGATATGTTGTCAACAAGGGGGGGGGGGCCTCAGGAGCATGCGCAGCGCGACGAACACTGCGCTTTAAGGTTCCAAGACAAAAAATTGACCTTTTTAAACTAACAATTCTCTAGTGTTTAATAAGCTAAGAACCCCCGTAAATTATATATTTTCGGAAAGCCTAGATATAGGGGAACATTTTGGTTACTATAGTGTCACCATGGTTTACATAACTAAAATTTGTGTCATTCTTCTATAATAATCCGTTGTACAACACAAATCAGTATGTTTTCGTTGTTTTGAGTGTATATAAGGTGTTTGATATAGCCACTGCCATGCATTATGGGATAACCAGGAAAAGGTCTATACAAGGGTATGCTCATATGAACATGGAAGCTGACGATGTGCGTTATAAAAAGGGGGGACGGGGGGACAGATACTGACTATTACCCTCTAAAACGTCCGCTAAAGGTAAACAATTTTTTTATTTTTGAAATGTAACTTACTGACGATAGAACGTAAAATACAGAATGAAAACAAAGAATGTACTACTTGACCTGCCAGGCTTGTTCACGTTCAGTAATACAGAGTGAATAGGAAAGGTACAGTTGCATAACAATATAGAAATAACGGGCGACGCGCTGATCATTAACGTTTATTTGTGGGCAAGGGCGAGAGGAAAGCCAAAAATTAACGCGCGAGGCTTGCCGAGCCCGTTAATTTGGCTTTCCTCGAGCCCGCGCCCACAAATAAACGTTAATGGTCAGAGCGGAGTCTGTTATTTCCATTATATTATCAGCCAACCAAAGAAAACCGTCAAAATTTCCGAAAATTTCAGGGGCGAACGACAACTGGGCCCCAGAAACTGAACAAACGCGACGCACTGTCACGCGCGCTGTAAAAAATTGGCAAATCCGGAGATGTTTTCAGAAAAAAGTATCTCAACTTGACCTACAAGTGCTCCATTTTATTTTGTGATTGATCATGATTTACGTTTGAGCTGTAAGGTTACGATACTTTGAGTTGCTAATCTTATTATTCATATTCACGGGCCTGTAAATAAACCATTACTGTGTATTTGTGGTCAGTCACGTGGTTCAGCTCGACCAATCAAAATGCGACGGGCAGGGCATGGTAATATAATTTCGGGTTCTTTTGAAAGGCTTACACTAAAAGTGAAAAAAAAAGTTTAAAAAAATGTTCTTCTTTGGAATATTATATTGGAAGGTTTTTACTACGAAGTGAAATAAAAGTTTAAAAATATGTCCTTTCTTCTGCGCATGACGAAACCACAGAACGGCATTTGCTATATTAGTAGGGTGGCCAAGCCATTTTTTTCTCTTGTTTATACACACAGTTTAAATGGATTTTTAGCAAGAATGGGGTAAAAGAAGAAAAATAAAAAAAAAATTATGCAAATAGCTGTATCCAATCAAAAGTAATGAAGTTTTAAAGCAAAAAAAATGCCATTTTTTCGCGGACAATTTTCGGCAAATTTTAAAATTATTTCAATGAATGCCGATTCCTTCAAGTTTGGCAACCCATAATTTTTTATTTACTTCACATGGAATCATTAAACTATGTGTCTTGTGCACATATTTACCAAATATTACGGAAAAATCAAGATTTGACTGATGCACAGTCTTGGATTTTGAAACTGTGAGTGTTGAAAATTGAAAATATTTTGTCTGACTTAGTCAAAA
>LD342935.1:312517-327875 GCA_001465055.1 Ptychodera flava | reverse complement strand
AGCCTGAAAGTGCGAAACCCAAGAAACATGAGAAAAAGTTACAAGTGTTACTTTCATCCAATCACAGCTTGTTTTATTTAACCCAATAGCGTCCATGTTTACATTAGCCGGTACCTGACCCTATATTTCCCCACGCCCTCTACCGGGGAAATGGGTCAGGGAACCAGACTATATATTATGAGGTTATTACGAAAATACCGCAAAGGATGCACGAGGACATTGGCGCAGCGTATCGCCCGACCGTTCAACAGTGAACGGGCGGATACAGCCGCAGGGGATGGAGCGCCTGGAAACCGTACGTGTTACGGAACGGGCGTTCCGTACGGCTTTTTTAGCGCACGCGAAATTCTATTGTTCATGATGGTAGATGTATAATAATGAACTTTTTATGTTACCCCTAATGTATGGAAAAATATTCGTTCGGTGGTCGCAGCAAAGCAATTTCGCTGCACAGAGAGAGAGAGAGAGAGAGAGAGAGAGAGAGAGAGAGAGAGAGATTTGTTTTTCATGTCAACCACGGCTCCCGAAAACATGGTGAGATAGACAGTATTCAGCATGTCAACTATGCCTGTACATGTACAGACTGCATTGTTTTTGTTGACAAGTCAATTGCTGTCCGGACAAGAATCAAATGTAAACAATAACAGTGCATCTTGCACGTATAGACACTACGTTGACAAGCTAATTGAATTAAGGAGTAAAATAAGAAAATGCGATTGACATACAAAGTGAAAATAATGAAACAATCATTAAAAGATGGTTTTACTTGCCCTTTGAAGAAACTTTGCAATATATCCGGCTGAAGTGTGTACGCTTAAAGGCTGCTGTGTAAATCTTGGAAAAAATTGCCTGCAATTTTTTGTTTGAAACTCTCAAACATTTTCTATGATGCGGTAAATGTTCCGGCTGTTGAGTGATCCCTAGTCGATTATTTATTGGTGAAAATGTATTGAGCTCTTAATCTCGGTCAATGCAAAAGAGCAGAAATTTGGTGGTGTGAAAAGATCGTTATTGGAGTCAATCTACAAAACTTTATGATAGTCTTATTTACAAGGATATTTATTTACCTTTCGCAAAAACATTACAGCTTCCTAATGAGAATGTCTCTATGTGGTAGTCTCTATGTTCAATGATAGACCCTAAGTCTTGTGTCATCGTTGTTGCTCACACAGAAAATTCAACGAAATGACGCTGTCAAGCAAACCAAAACAAAACAGAAGATGGAGAAGACTAGATAATCTTTTTAATCAGAAAATATAATTAGTTACCGTCTAAAAATGCGGAGATAGTTTGCTGTCGAAAATTTCCAGTGAGATATTTTCCCATTCGTGCACACATGGCGTATTTCCTTGTTTAAGGGGTTTCGCGAGTACTTTCGTCAGAAATTTTCATTGATGTGCTTTTAATCTTCTTATTCAATATCAATATTTTTTTAAATGCCATCTTCCTACTTGCTTCAGTATTTTTGTCAAGCCTTTGTCAAGCGCTTTTATTGAAGTAATGGGAATGTGAAGCTTCCGTTTAACTGTGCATAATTTGTGGATATATCGTTTTTATAAACCATTTCTTCCTGCGTCAAATTAATGATTAATAATTAATATAATGGTCAATGTCGTGATGGACACAGCATGTGTGGTAATCTTGTGGGTACTTCCTTTTCATATGTTGCCGTTCTTGCTGACCTGAAATAAATAAGTCAGTTGGCCTGACATGCGCGTGTAGCAAATACCTGTGTCCTTTATCTTTTGTGTTCTTGATTCTTTTATTTGCTTATCCTGCCAACTAAAATAAACCTGTCAGTTTGATTGGCATGAAGGAAAGAATGACATACTTAATAATATCATGTTATGAGAGAGAGGTAGAGGTAGTGGTAGAGAGGTAGAGAGAGTCAGTGATAGAGAGAGAGAGAACGACCAATTTTTACTTTCACTGCGAACATCAAAATCTATCCGCAGGGAAAGAAAACAATATATTTTAATGTCCTCATCACATCATTATCATTCATTCTACTGTTTTCCAAAAGTATGCATACCGTACTCTATGTTAAAGGCCAGCTTCCGATCTTTGAGCTTAAGCATCTTTGCAATTTTCAGATTTCCTACTTGATTCAGTATTTTTGTTCAAGCGCTTTAAGTGAAGTGAAATGTACACTGTAAAGTTAAGTGTTCAAGGATAGAAACGCCTTTGTGTAACACTTTTTGAACGCGTCTAGACGTTCAGAAATTTAACAGTACGTGTTCAACCAATGTTCAATTTTTGAACACACGTGTGCAGATTTTGAACACTCCGTGTTCATAAGACATTATATTGAACACCATGGTGTTCCATATCGGAAAACACGTTGCACATGAAATGTGTTCAAAAAATTGAACGCATTCAGCGTTCAAAGGGCTGTAACACTTTTTGAACGCATGGACGCAGTTCAACGATAAGTTAGTTCTCCCGTACCTCAGTTTACCATCTGCAGAAGATTCGCATCGTGGCCATAGTGTGTCATACACGTAAGCGGTGTTGGAGGAGTTGGACCTCAACAGGCACGACGTTTCTTCCTGCTGCCAACTTCCTTGACGCGTGTTATTTAAGAAGGGATAATTCAATGAACCTTTGAAAACATGCTGCAAGAGTTGCCGCAAAAAACATCATTGTACCTGTAAGGGCCAACATTTTAGTATGGGAAATATATTTTACTTCTCACCCAAGGTAGCTCGCACCTTGAAATAGAAAGACGTAAATTTTTGTTCAATTTTCCTCAAGCAAATTTTCAACCATTCTTTTTCAATATCAGAATTAAAATCGGGGGATCATGGAGGGAGTTTTGGATTTAGAGAAGCTGATTACCGATTATTCAATGGTATTTGAAATTGAAAGTGGCAGCCATCCCTGCGTGATTTCTATGAGGGAAAATAACAAACCAGATTTTTGCAAAATTAAGCTGGTGAAAACTGTATTTCCTCCATTAAAATGAGCCTCCACAAGTGGCCTGCCAAAAATAATATTGTAAGAGTTTGAGAGTCCGCCAATCTGTTCCCAAGGCGCACTCTATACCTTAAGGCAAACAACGATAAGTTTTTGGGGCCCAAAGTAACATTAGTTAGGACTATTTCTCACATTCCTGTCCGCTGGGAGTGCGGGATCGACGGTGTGGGAAAAATCGATCCCACACTCTCAGAAATCGTCCCACACTCTGCTGTAAATATTACACGAGCTCTGATTGGATGATAAACAGCCTGTTTCGTTCCGCGCGCAAAATGTTATCCAATGGCATGACGAGTAACACACGGGTCGGAACTACAAAGTAAGCAGGTCAAAGTACAGTGGCAGACGACAGAGTTGTCACGATTTTAGATAATGTTGTACGTGCCCCATGTGAATTTAACGCATTTTGTGGTCATGTGAGAAAAAGAGTCTCACACACCAAGAACCTGGGATCAGATTTTTCACACTCGTTGTGGATATTTTGTCTCACACGAGCCGCAGGCGAGTGTGAGACAAAATATCCCCAACTCGAGTGAGAAATCTGATCCCAGGTCCTTGGGGGTGTTAGATTCTATTATTCCACCTACCTCATCATGAATATATCTTATTTTAGGCTAACCAGTGGCCTAGAATTGTTTTGCTTGCTTATGGGGAGTATTGGACAAAAATCTTTTCCAAAATTTCGGATTACTTTGAATTACCTTTGACCTATTTTTACGTATCTCAGTAACGTCAGCAGATAAATGCTTATTTATGACGGACATATAATTCTAAGCTAACCAATATAGCTAAGAGTTCGGTGTTTTTCTTGTTTGGTTCAGTGAGACAGCGTTTACAAATCAGTTCTTGTCAGCCACATAGGAAAAGAGGACGATACCACATTTCTACCTCGTGAGGGCACCTGACACTAATTTCCTACTTCTTCAAAGGATACACTGTGCACCACGTTTGAGTCTTTGTTGTTTCTTGAGTGACAACATCAACAGTCCAATAGCAAGTGTGCGGTAAATGTTAGATTGCGTTTACCTATAGTTTTTTGTTTAAGATCTTTCTTACGGGAAACTAACGAATTCATTCGTGTTTTATTTCAAGTTTGCTGCTCTTTCAGATTGTTTCGCTTTAATAAAAATTTACTTGCAAGAATATATCAGCATGCATTACCACAGAGTTTATCATATACCCTCAATCCGACTTTGAGTGTCATGAATAACACTGTGAACCAGAGAAAAAGAAAGAAGCCGAATGACAAAAGCAAGATATGTATAATCAAACTTTGTGTTACAGTCTTTTACATTGATTTGATGACATGAACGTGTCCTTTATCAAAGGTATACTGTCACATGTTCCAATTTTGCCACAGTTACCATGGAAAGCGAAAATTTAACCAATCACAGATTTTAAGTGGGTGGCCGCTTTTTAAAAAACAGCGCCCTCACATGGGCATTTTGAATACCAAGGAACGCCCCTTTGACCAAATATGGGCATATTTAGATTAACAGGTGACGGTATACCTTTAAGATTTACGTCGTCAGGGACGCAGACTCAAACGCGTCAGGTTGAAGATCACATTTTGTGTTTTTCGAGAAAGTGTTTCTGTTAGTAGCCATAATCATCTACCAAGAGCCTTCAGGGACACTATATTTTCTTGCGACTACATTAAATCATACTCTTGACCTCCACAAACAAAAAGCGTTCCAGCACAAATATTACGACGCAATCCCAATAAAATGCAATATTTTATCTTTACTTTATTCTATGTATTTCTAATGTATACATTTTTAGAATGTCAAGAATTCAGTAGAATCCAGTACTTCTATTCCAAACCCATTCTACTCGCCTTTTTCAATGTTTCACTGGAACCGTGATGTAAGTCATCGTAAAAGTCAGGTGCTACTAGGCAGATGCCATACTTCTTCTAATCGCATCTGAGAAACAAATTACAAATATAAATATAAGTTGTACATTTTCAGCAGTTTACGATGTGAATATCAAATCGACATTTATGTATCCCTGTACAATCAAGGGTCTGTGGCTTATTCACACACGAATTTGAACAATGATGGTCTTTTTTCACTCTGCTTTCATTATCTCACGCAAGTTTGAACTAAAGATGCCAAGGTTTCGCCCGGAAACCAAGTATACGCTGCATACTCTGACATGGTGCAGAGTTTCCTTAAGGTAGTATGCGGCAGGGTCAGATATTAACAATCTAAATCCTTTCCAATGCTTTTTTGATCTACCACATGCGGGGGCTCATTATGAAGTACTTGGAGTAAGAAAACTCTTACCGTCTTATTTTTTTAAAGATCGAAATTGTATTTTTCTCCATAAGTTAACATATGCATGCAAGCGAGTATTGGCGAGCATGCACTGTAGTAAACTATAGATTAGTACATAGGAAAACTCAAGTGTTACACCCCACTTTCACTGAACTATAAGCTATTCTATGCGCTGGCAGACAATACTTTCGCACATAGACACAGACACAGACACACACATACACACACAAACAAAGACACAGATTGCGTGAAAGATGGCAAAAATATTGAGGAATAGGATACATGTCACTTCATTGTATTTACCTTAGTTTGTCAACTCTCCAGCTATTGCCGAATTCGACGACGTCCTTCGTTATGCGCCCATTGCGCATGATCAGATCGTTGGTTGCGTCACCATCGGCATTGCCAAGCAGACCACACAACCGCACTTGGTTATCTCCATCGAAGGCAGCATTAAAGGCATGTTCCCCACCGTTCCATGTAAAGGTAATGATGTCATTGATGTTGATAAAAGTGTAACCCCCTCTGGTGGTGTCCACGGCTACTGTCATATCTTCCTCGACCAGTTCGACAGTTGGTGGCGCTGTTCGTCCGTTCACCTGACAAAAGTGATTGAGTACGGTTTCTTATGCGAATGAGTAGTAATTGAGAACCTTCGATTGCCATCGTGCGCGTGAGTTATGGTGAACGAAATAACGCTGAGATATTAGGTAATTAAGCGCAAAACTGCATGGGTCGGGGAGGGTCCTACCAACCCACCTACCAACCTTCCTACCTACCTACCTACCTACCTACCTACCTACCTACCTACAGATCAACCTACCTATCTACCCGCCTACCTACCCACATAAACGTACAGAAAGGCCGAAGAAACTATCACAGTACACGTACAATTGACGTCCCATGATTAATTATGATTTGTAGCATCGGAGATTCCTCAATTAAGTAAAGCTTGTCCCAAATGAGTTAAAGAATTCATGGCCTAGTTTTAAAAAATATTTTAAAAAGTTCTGAAAACATACTTCTAAGCACAACTTACTTCTCCCGGAAACGGGAATGACAAAGAAATCCGCCCGCTAACGTTTCTCGGAGAATATCACCTTCAGTTTGTCATGACTTGTCTCCCAAAAGTTGCATTTGTAGTACCTTAATGATTATTTTTACTGAATTTTTTACTGAAATATCTAAACGCACTTTTAGTCAATATTACTAGACAACTATATATCTGCTTTTCATTGACGTTTATAGGCAAAACATAAAAAGCTCACAAGAAAAGTAAACTTCATGGGTACAAATCAAACAGATTTGTTAGTAATTTATTGTGTAGTCCCTAAGAGTACTACTTATCAGCATATCGAGAGCGAGGGAAACGCGCGAACTGGACCTATTTTAAGAGAATGTTGTCGTTACCTTAACGTTGTTGCTTGCATCCATTTCGATGACCTGTCCACCAATGATGACAGTCACGTCAGTGGTCCTGGTCCTGACCTCTCGATCGATCGGGTCACGCGGTTCGAATTTTCCCAAAACTTCAAAGCGAGGCGCTTCGTCAGTACAGTCAACAACGAGGGTGTGCCAGCATAGTCCGTTGTATGTATAGCGGCGCCCGTCGAAAGTCGTGATGTGCGGATCACGGCGAAGATCACCACAGTGCTTGGGAAAGGCTAGAAATGGTAGAATTTACAACAATATGCATTGCGGTCTGAGTTATGATCAAACATGATGACGAAAGTTGAGCTAACAATGAAAGCTGCATACGAAGATAACAAACAAAACCCTTCGAAATCCATAAACACCCATTTTATCCTGTATGATAACTATAACGATAGCTGTAATACCAAATAGAAATTGGACAGTATTTAAGGGCCAGTACATGTTACGTTTGATGGTATGTCACTTGCAAGTTTTGCTCTGCAAAAGCATTAGATTTTTTACGAAACTGCACTACTATTGCTCACATCTGAATCCTAGCCTGGACCAGAATTCCTTTGTTAACAATAACGATGCAGTCTACACTGAGAGACAGTCCTGAAATGACAAGCTCAGCACTGCGAATATCTCATCATGCCTTTAGGAGTAGAACAAGAAACGGGTGAGACTAAAGCGAAGAACAGTAAATGAAAGTGAAGGACAACGAAGAACTGTATTTCTGAATAAAGAAAGGACGATAGACTGTCGACAGTCGTTTGGGCAATTTTCTTCGCTGCGGTAGCACTGGGCACGGCTGAGTCAAGGAACTATGTCTGCCTCTAGCCTTTAGCACTTGCGGTCATGATGCCATCGTCATCCCGACTCACGCCTTCGTCGCAACGCTTGCGAACCCCACCGTCCAGTATGTGCGAGAGACTATACCATAATAGACGGGTAAAGACACAAGGGACTGTTGACAGTGTGAAAGGACGAGAAGAGTATTTTCAGTCCAGAATGAAGTGAGGGACGTTGTAACTTCTCAAGTGTAAGGTGATGGACTGTGTAATCCGTACGTATTTTCACTACACGATAGATGGAAGGACGTATTTTCACTGCTAATGGGCGAAGGACAATGGTATTAGGAAAGCATATGATGAAGGACTTTATTTTCACCAGAAAATACGGCGAAGGACAGTGTTATTACTGCAGGACACTATAATTTAGTCACATTGTGGGTTGAAGGAGCATTTCAATACAGAATAGTGTGAAGGGTAGTATTTCAAATGCAAAATAGATCGAAGGACAATGTTATAGTTCAGAATAGGGTGAAGAGCAGTATTTTCGTTGCAGAATTAGATGAAGGATAGTATTTTCGCATTATAATTGGGTGAAGAACGATGCCATCAGTGAAGAAAATCATGAATAGAACAATATTCCCACTGCAAAATAGAGTGAAGGACGATGTTATTAGTGCACAATATGATGGAGGACAATATTAGGGTGATAATACTGCTCTGCATCTCATCCTGTGCTGAGAATGTTGTCCTCCACTTCATTACGTTCATAAAATACAATATTTCACCAGGTTGTCTATTTGGCCTTCTCTGTCCTTCGCCGTCCTTCTGTGTCCTTAACTTCCTTTCAGGTTTTGCTCAAGAAACTGTAGATGACATAATATATTAACATAATGACAAAACCATCAGAGGTTACAGCTTCTTGCCCTTTGAAAGCTAGTGTACGGTTTAAAAAAGTAAAAGCTGTATTACTTACTGACTTCATGTGATTCGCTTATAGGACCCTTATCAGTGTATATTGTGAACGTTACTTTAACCGTCGTCGTGGTTGGCTCGGAATGTGTATAAACGGCAGTTTTGGACCCTTCCCCTACTTCCATCGTCATCACGCTTGTCTCGTTAACGTTGGTTCCGATTATAGAGTAGTGTATGTCCACACGGCTTTTAACATCAGACCGTCTGAATCCCATTATCATTACACATCCTTTAGTTGCAATGTTGATATCAACACCTGGATATGCGCAACAAACACCAAAACAATAGATCAGAAGACAAATAGGACATATTAATCATAAAAAAACACAAGTGTTAGGCTACTTGTAAGGTAATTGAAATATGACAGTCGGTGAAAGAGGACTGCGCCCAAAAGTACCTGTCAAGTACTACTCAATGAGTAGGAACTCAAAAATGTTCAAGGGGTCTCCTCAATATCAAAACAAATTAAACATTTTGACGAATTCAAGTAGCGTGCGCCCCAAAACCGAAATAAACTTTCATCAATTTTTTCACCAAATCAGGAATAAAAGTCACGAGTCACCATGCTAAGTTTAGTGCTGGAGAAACAAATTGCTCGATATTTACCGATATCTGGAATTCAAAATGGCCACAACACCGGTTTAAACTCGACGGGGTAAATTAAATTTTCTACAAAACCGAAACAGTAAAAACTCTACTAATTCCAAAACCTCTGAAAGCGATCGATCAGTGAAGTTTTAGATGAATTTCAAGGGCCGAATAATTGTCCCCGATGTGCATTCTACGTGAAATTCACAATTATGGCACCTAATCAAAGCGATGAAGTTCTTTCGATAAAGTGTTAACAACCGATGTGATTAAAAATACGGATGATTATGCACAAAGAAGAAATTGATAGATATTTAAATATTGCAGTCTAATTCCGGCTTGTCACCTTACTTTGGTGTTCCTGGTACAAAATAGCCAAGTACGGCGTCTTCCTTCGGAGACGTCGAAGGAAAATCGAAAGGAATCGCCATCATTCAATATTCATTGCAAGCGAGAAACTTCTTCATCCATGTTGATACACCGACTTTGATCAAGAACTATCATTTTAATACTATCACATGAAACGATAATTAATATTGTAAAAAAGGAAAAGACACTCGCCTCGATTGCTTCCTTGTGTCTTCCCAACCTGCAAAATTGAAATGCTGCTTTGTGAAACCAACATAAAGGCCGGCATAATTGCATGGAAGAATGGATGCAGATGTAAAGTAACTAAAGATTTGTTTCTTTACACTGTTGCTGTACTAAATTAAATAAAATTCATATAAATTTGACTTTAAACTGGGCTTAAAATACAGTGACTCCTTAGTCGATCGTACTTCAATTATATTATTATACACACACACACACACACACATATATAACACACATATATATATATAAGTAATTTTGTGTTATCATATATATATCATATAAATATATATATATATATATATATATATATATATATATATATATATAATCTCCCAGTATTCCGAACGAGTGTGACGTCATCGAAGACGAGGGTTTCCCCAACGTCGCGGCAGTATCCCTCCGAGCCGGTAGGCGAGGAGGGATACAGCTAGGTAGGGGGAAACGATGACGTTTTTTGATGACGTCGGCCATCGGCGGACATAGCTTTCACCGCGCTAGCGACGGATATCCATATTATTTAGAATATTTACGAATTATGAAGTAAAATGCAACGACTCGATGGAAACAGTAATTCTCATTCTCAGAGATGCCGTGACTTTTGAAAATGTCACACAAGTTTTCGACCTTGGCGAGCGCGAAAGATTCAGTTCGATGACATACATAGCATAGTAGGCCACATTGCATGTTTGTCTGTGGCCACAACGCTGCCGTCACCGGTCTCCGCCGGTGTCAACTCGGATCCCGATCTCTGTCGTCAATGTTTTCGTCTGACGGACTTTGATGCTTTCAGTGACACATATCTTGCCCGTAGATGCATCCTAATGTTGTTACTTGACGGAAACTCTATTCTGTTGTGAGTGTTGTCAGAGTCAACTTTCGAAATACATCGGATTCCACAGCGCTGCACTGCAGAGTTAAGACTACAGCTGTCTTCGCTATACAGCGTTACGCTGCAGGTTTGATTCCGAGCGAGAATTTACGGAACTTTTTGTGTGATGAAGGACATTTATCGTTGTTAGTGGAATGACTTTATGCTATTCCCTCCTATGTCGCTTTCCCGAAGATTATACTGTATACTCATTTATTCAGTTGAACTTACGTTGAGGTGTAGATTTCAGGTTCATCGCCAACCGGGATCGCCAGGTACGACATATATTGAACCTTGTCTACGACTCGACTGGGGCCTAGCCGCGACTTTACTGAGCCATTAAAATCAAACGATCGACGGTATCCCAACTCGATTCTTGGGAAGAGCTATAGTTTTAGCGACTCGAAATTTCGTTGGATATGCCTCGTGTTCCCCCAACATAGCTGAATCCTGCCACTACGTTTGAGAAACCTCAGCTCGTCTTCGATGACGTCACACTCGTTCGAAAGACTGGGAGATTATACATACATACATACATACATACATACATACATACATACACACATACATACGTACATACTACTATCTCTTTCAAGCGATGACAGGGATTTATGGACTTCTGCTCGTGCGCTATCAATTTTGCAAGGCCTAAAACGAGAAACTCGTCTTGCGGTAGTGTTGTGTGGGTATTGTAACCCCCCGTATAGCGAAGAAACATTAATAGGCTTCTTTGCGTTATACAGCTACACGACTGGAGAAGGGCTACGGCTCTAGACTGCAACAGTATCAAGAAATAGATGAAATCAAGTGAGATACTTACTATAGCAAACGCTGCGACGAAAAGGGACAGGACGAGAACTCTCATCTTTGTGATTGTACGGCGATGACAGAATCAGATTCGAAGGTATTCACCAATGAGTGATTCCTTGGTTTGCTTCAGACTTATATTCACTATCCCGAAGAGTCACATGACTGTAACAGCTGGAGTCACGGTGGATTAGGCTTCGTTGTTTCCGGTATACCTTTCAATCAAATTGCAAAGTTTATATATGTAAATATCAATAATTTATTAACAATTCACTCGCATATTGAATGTCTTTTCACATATAGAACGGTTGGCAGTTTGAGGAAATAAAATTTTTAATTTTGGAAACCTAAGATTGTAAAGATTTTTCTCACATCAAGAAAATATCAGAAAAACATCGATAAAATTTTAGAGTCCGAAGATCTGTTCCCGAGAGGAGCGTTCTACCTAAACGGAAAAAAGCATGCCATAAATGTGCGATGTAACGTAGATAAAAAATTCTGAAGTTGGTAATGTTTCGGTGTTTAAAAATTCAAGCGACGATTCAAGAACAAATCACCAGAACAACTCTAAAATTGAGGTGCTTTTCATGGAATAGAAAACAGAATTAATCTCTTCATTTCTTTTCATAGAGTGAATTAAAAGAAAAGAAAGATTAAACAAACTCGTTAGCCTTCTTTAAAAGTGTAAAAATTCAATTTTCAAACATACGGTAAAGTGATTCCAATGTAGCGAAATGAGGGATGATTTTGTCTTTTTAGTTCTCCCCTTTTTTATTTTTGCTACAGACAATTTAATGCCATGGACTTTTTTCCAAAGGTAGTGAAACTTAGAGTGTTTGGCGTTTGATAGTTACGTTTTAAAAGAAAAATACATTTAGTAGGCGCTTTTAGGTTTGAAAGTAGGAACTAATTTCTCCTGAATGTCTCCCAATACCATACTTTACATCGAACCTAGTGCAGTTAAATCTGGCCATCTCCTAATTCAGTCAATCAAAAATTAAATAAATAATAAACCTGATGACAACCCTACATTCATTCCCTCTGTCCGATACAAGCGCGCCGAAAACTGCCAACACACAAACAAATGACGACATCTGACAGTTTTGTAATAAAATATTCACACGTCATCAGGTATTATCTAATGCTACACATCTTGTTTTTCATGCCCTCGTTAGAGTTTATAATTTTAAATCCAACACATTTTGCCCTAAAATCAATCGGAACGAAATATTTCAAATCAACAAAACTGTGGGGAAACATCAATTGCGCTTGTCCAATCACATCGTGTTACTCTAGTTGTCAGTTTATGTATCATTTGGATTAGGTAAAGCTTCAGCAAATAGGTTACATAAACCATAGGTAGAGGCTCTATGCATAGACACGTTTTAATTGCATTGTCCACATAAAGAATATACAAGCCGGTCGATGAGAAGAGCCGAAAACGGCGTATTTCTCTTTTTGTTTGTGTTAAGCTTTGCCCGTTCGCCAGTCTGCCTGAGTCTACCAGCGTTAAAGTGGTCGTAAAGTGGACAAACTCTGTCCGTACAAGTTGTTACTGTGGGTTTTACTAGTTAGTTCACTGATAATATTAAGGCTCTGATCTGTAATTACTATGGAGCTAAAAAATGAAAAGGAAGGTCCTTTTTCAAGTCAATGCGAATTAGCAAGGAACTTGTGCACCTCAAACTTGATTGTTGATCTGGCTGCAGGAGCACTTCATAGGGTACACAGTGAGTACACAACCGTTGTTAATGAGCATCTAACTAGTGTCATAAACTAATTTGTGACAGGGGTGGTCATCTGGACGGCATTCCTCAATTAAACCACAGGGAACTCGGACTGAATAACAGTAAACGCATGAATGAAAAATAGAAAAAAACCCAAAATAAACCGGTCAAATGGAAAAAAGCAAAACAGTTAAGAAACAAAAGTAGACAAAAAACAAACAAGCAAAGGACATGCATCAAATGTGTGACTAAAAATGGTCAAAAAAGAAACAGGCAAAATAAACAAAAATAAACAAGTAAACAAAACAAACAAGTAAACAGGCAAGCAATGAGGGATGATTTTGTTTCATTTTGTCCTTTCTGTTTTTTTTTAATTTTCCTACTGACGATTTAATGTCATGGACTTTTTTCCAAAGGTAGTTAAACTAAGAGTGTTTGGCGTTTAAAAGTTATGTTTACATAAAAAATACATTTAGTACGTAGCTTTGAAATTAGGAACTAATTTCCCCCGAATGTCTCCCAGTACCATGCATTACATCGAATATGGTGCAGTTAAATCTAGCGATCTCCTAATTCAGTCAATCAAAAATTAAATAACTAATAAACCTGATGACAACCCTACATTCATTCCATCTCTAGGATCTATGCATGTATAGCACTGCCAACACAAGGAAATGACGTCATCCGACAGTTTTGTAATAAAAAATCCACACGTCCTCAGGTATTATCTAAAGCACAGTACAATAAATTACCCACAATTCAGTTTGATTTGTACAAACGACATTAACATTTTTATAACTTTTTCAGTACTGCCTGAAAGCGATAATATGAAACCTCTAGATACTTGATTAATTATATCTATTGAAAGTACGACTAGATATTTAAGTATAAATTTCAAAGAAACCATTATATAACGGTAAAAGTCACATTCTGCAGGTACGAATGCCATACTTTCAGGCAGCAAGTTATGACAAACTAAAGGGGTCATTATCTTAGGAAACTTAGCTTGCAAATTTATTTCGTCTTTCTGTTTGGAAACAATCAATGTCCTTTTGTTTCATAAAACAGGTGCAACTAGTCTCCCTACTTGTCATTACATTATTTTGTATGGCTGATGACACAATCAGTAGAAAATTTCACAAAAATGCTATCTCCTCTCTCAATCAAGCATAATTTTACAAATCATTTAAAATGGGAATTGAGAAGAATGGTGTCCTCAAAACTACGATTTCAGAATTTAAAAACTAGTCTGTGAATTTGTCTACACATGGGAGACACAGTAGATTTCACTGAGGAGTTTCCGTGTGTACAAATCATGATAAATTATGGGAAATCTTCAGTACTGTGTAATGCTATACATCTTGTTTTTCATGCCCTCGTTAGGATTAATAATTTAAAATCCAACATATTTCGCCCTAAAATCAACCGGAATGCAATATTTAAAATCAACAAAACTGTTTAGAAACCATCAATTGCGCTCATCAAATCATGTCGTGATACGCTAGTTGTCAGTTTATGTATGTATCATTTGGATTCTGTAAAGCTTCAGCAAATAGGCTACATAAATCATAGACCGAGGCTTTATGCATAGACACGTCTTAATTGCATTGTCCTTATAAAGAATATACAAGCCGGTCGATGAGAAGAGCCGAAAACGGCGTCTTTCCTTTTCTGTTTGTGTTAAGCTTCTTGCGTTCGCCATCTGCCTGAGTCTACCAGTGTTAAAGTGGTCGTACACAAATTCAGTAGAAATAAATTATATGAAATACAGCCGAGATCTCATGAATTCCTTGTCAACATTTAGTACATGGATCTGAAAATGAGGGTACAGAGGAGAACAATTGACTTCTTTAGAGTCAAAGTCCCTCCTTCTTTCTATGGGTGCAATTTTCATTTACACTTGTTACACTGAATGACAAACTCTGTCCGTACAAGTTGTTACTGTGGTTTACGAGTTAGTTCACTGATAATATTGAGACTCTGATCTGTAATTACCGTAGAGCTAAAAAAGTCAGAGGAAGGTCTTTCCTTTTTCAGCCCCAAGCTAATTAGCAAGGTACTTGTTCATCTCAAACTTGATACTTGATCTGGCTGCATGAGCACTTCATAGGGTACACAATGAGTACACAACTGTTGTTAATGAGCATCTAACTAGTGCCATAAACTAATTTGTGACAGGGTTGGTCATTTGGACGGCATTCCTCAATAAAACCAAAGGGAACTCGGACTGAATATACGGCCAGTTTTCAATCGGATTCGAACCCACAACATACGGCATCAGTCGCCTAGCTGAGAGGCCACAGACAGAACCGCTCGGCTAAATCTCCACTCCCAAAAAAG
>LD342935.1:296414-310950 GCA_001465055.1 Ptychodera flava | reverse complement strand
CAGAACAAACAGTAAACAAAGTACACGAACTATTAAACAAAATGTACGAGAACAAACACATCGATCATGATACTTGTAAGTATCTTGATCCAGAAAACATAAAATCCTAGACTTGGTTCAAGTCTGTGATTTGTGAATGTTTGAGTGGAGTGAAGGCGATGGTTTGTATTTTGTTTTCATGTGAAACGCGTGAGTCGAGTGGACGCGATGAGTGGGGTGAACGCTGGGAGTATTCGGCAGAAACTAACTCACTACTGCGCAGACTAATGCATTCAATCGCTGGGAAAACTTGGCCTGGGCTGCCAAATTCCAAATAGGTTAGTACGAAATAGGAGAGACAAAAGAGAAACTATTATAAATGATTTTTTTTTTTAAATTCACCGACTTGAACCAAGTCTACATAAAATCCGTACCCCGCAGTGGTACTTATTGCCTAAAAATTCACAAACCTCGGCAAAAATCTGAAAGACACACTAATCAAAACAAAATTTACTGAAGTAAAGAAACATAGAACAAACAAACTGAACCACCAAACGGACTCACAACGAGACCCAAACATTAATGTACTTGCCTCGCTACTCGAAAAACAAGACCACTAAAATTCATTAAAATAATTTTTCACAAACACAAACTAAGGAAAGAATCTACACTGCGACTGATGAGAAACCACACTCGGGTTTCGAAACGCAAGCGTCAAAGGGCCACTCTATCAACTTTGTAACACAATAGGTCCGGCTGCGTCTCGCCATAAGCTTTCCCCACACAAACAATACATTACCGTACACACTAATCCAAACTTCCCTACAAATATCCGAGGCGAAACAAACATTTTTATTAACACAAACAATCGGATAAGAATGTACGAACACAGTTTTGAAACGAATCAAACACAAACTCGACACAAAAACATTTTGGATAGTTAGGTGGGAGCCTCTTTCACACTTTTTACATACATAGAATGTATTTTCAAAGAGGAGACTCGCAGTCAAGTTGCTGTGATGTACTTTAAGAAAAATTAAGACGTTTACAGGAAAATTCAGTTTAGGCTACCCTCGGCTTTTCTAGTAACCGCCAGTTACTGGTAGTGGTAGCCTGCGGTAACTTATGCACTCAAATACGACCACGGACGTACCACGCACGTACAAATACCACGATAGTAAGCTTACGATGTTGTGTGGGCCGCTGTGTGCATGTTTCATTCACAGCGTTACCGACGAACATATCACTGCACACGGGCACGAACTTTAATAGGCGGCTTCAAATTGTCCCTTTCCAATGAACGTTAGTGTTGTATTTGTAGTGACATGTGTGGAACCAACTAATTTGTCATGCTTTGTAAAGAGTAAGTGACATGTGTGGAACCAACAAATTTGTCCGCATGCTTTGTAAAGAGTAATTTTAATTCATTGCTCTTGTGTGGGGGTTGTCAACCTGATGTAATCGCAAATCCTTAGATTTCCATCTGATATAAGTATGTACGTAAACAAGAAGAGTAAACTCATGACTTTTAATAGACGGGGTGGCTATGACCAATTTGCAGCCAGATTGGTCACAGCCACCCCGTCTAAGTCTGTGTGGGGAAAAGTTGTCATGCCTAATAAGGAAAGAACATTAAATATGCAAATTAGCAATTATCTTTCATGTCGCCCCTTAATATTTGATATGTCTTGTGTAATCAACATTTGTAGCAAATCTCATCGAATTGTGTGCAGTCATTCTCAGTGTATATCCGTTTTTTCTAAAATCATTAATTATTAGCAAAAGGTAAGCAAACTACAGAAACCAAAACCTAATCAGTTCTTGCCATTTGCAAACTGAAGCTATGTACCAGATATTATTCTGATCTGATGAGCCGTTTTTGAGATACCGAGCGCATAGACAGACAAACAAACAGACACACACACATAGGCACACAGACACACAGACAGACAGACAGACAGACATCGCTGCGACATTAGCTCACGTGTGTGAACACGTGAGCTAAATTGAGAACAAAAAGGTCGAAAAAAGAAAAAAGTAAAAAAGTGAACAAACACAAACAAGTACACAAACAAATAAACAAATGACGGACGCATCAAATGTGTGACTAAACATGGTCAAAAAAGAAAACACGCGGAAGAAACAAAACAAACAAGTACACAAAAACAAAGAAGTAAACAAGCAAGCAACGATGAGGGATGATTTTGTTTCATTTTGTTCTCCCTGTTTATTTCTATTCTGCTTCTGACGATTTAATTTTATAGACTGTTTTCCAAAGGTAGTAAAACTAAGACTATTTGGCGTTTAATAGTTACGTTTAAAAAATACATTTAGTACGTGTTTTAAGCTTTGCAATTAGGAACAAATTTCTCCTGAATATCTCCCAAATCTGCTCCAGTTAAATCTGGCGATCTCCTAATTCAGTCAATCAAAAATTAAAAAAAAAGAAAAACCGGATGACAACCCTACATTCATTGACTCTCTTGGATCAATGCATGTACAGAACTACCAACGAAAAGAAATGACGTCATCTGACAGTTTTGTAATAAAAAAGTTCACACCTCCTCAGGTAATATCTAATGCTATACATCTTTTTTTCATGCTGCCCTCGTAAGAGTTTATAATTTTAAATCCAACACATTTCGCCCTAAAATCAACCGGAATGAAATATTTTAAACCAATAAAACTGTGGAGAAACCATTAATTGCGCTTATCAAATAACGTCGTATTACGCTAGTTGTCAGTTTATGTATCATTCGGATCCTGTAAAGCTTCCGCAAATAGGTTACAAAAACACGTCTTAATTGCATTGTCCACATGAAGAATACTCAAGCTGTTTAAGCCGGTCGATGAGAAGAGCCGAAAACGGCGTATTTCTCTTTCTGTTTTTGTTACGCTTTGCGCGTTCGCCAGTCTGCCTTAGTCTACCTGTGTTAAAGTGGTCGTACACAAATTCAGTAGAAATAAATAATATGAAATACTGACGAGATCTCATGAATTCCTTGTCAACTTTTAGTACATGAATCTGAAAATGAGGGTACCGAGGAGAACAATTGACCTCTTCAGAGGCAGAGAGCGAATAAAGCTAATTTGTCTAATATGAATGTATGCAGCTTTGCAAATATTCTGCACATGTTCACACATATTCGAGTGTGACTCCTCAGTTTGTGACACTGGGGCGAAAAATATTTCAATTGTGGATGAAGGAAGAGATGATTTGGCAGCTTGTCTGGGTGAAGATACAAGTATTGCCTCTATTTTACTGTCATTCAACTGGAGTTTATTAGATGTCATCCACTGCTTGATGGCAGTGATACAACTTTGCACAGATTCAACAGAACAGTTGATTTGATTTGATCGATTGTAGTTTCCTTATATTATAATTGATTGTCATCGGCAAAGGCGTGAGGATTTAATGAGTATTTTCTGACGAGGTTGAAAAGAGGGTCAGTGTATAAAACAAATAGTACGGGGCCAAGAACTGAGCCTTGTGGGACACCAAAAGAGATGGATGATGTTGTCGATCGTATGCAATTAATAGTTACAGTCTGAGTTCTGCCTGAGAGGTAAGATTGAAACCAGGATAGAACGGTTCCGGAGATGTCAAAGGTATGTTCAAGACGGTGAAGGAGGATGCCATGATCGACCGTATCGAATGCAGCAGATAGATTTAAGAGAGTGAGAATGCTAATTTTGCCAGAGTCCAAGGAGGTCAGAGTGTCATTGACTATTTTCAATAGAGCAGTTTCAGTACTGTGGTTTGGTTTGTATGCAGACTGAAGAGGGTTCAAAAGTTTGTGGGAAGTAAGATGAACACTTAATTGTGATAGAATTATTCTTTCAAGTATTTTAGACAAAACAAAGAGGTTTGAGACAGGTCGGTAGTTTTTCAGTTGATTTGGGTCGAACGATCGTTTTTTCAGCAGTGGTTTAACAAGAGCAGTTTTGAAACTAGTAGGGAATGTGCCCGATACAAGGGAATGATTGATAACCCGTGTGATGTATGGTAACACGGTGTCTAAGCATTCTATCAACAAATCGGTTGGCATTGGGTCTAGGTCGCATGTCTCTGCAGTGGAACTTAAAATGGCATTCTTTACAATATCATCATTTACAGGATTAAAGTTTCTCAGAGGCATACCTCGAAAGCAACTTTCTGAGCTCAAAAGGTTGGGAGATATTTTGACAATCAAGACTGGCTCTGAAGTTCTACAGCAGGGAAAATTGTTGATGTAATGGGAGGCTTTTTTGTATCCAAGTAATTTATGTGTGATGCCGAACAGTTGCTTCGATTTACGACTTCACCAACCTTATTACAAAAATATGTGGTTTTTGCTGAGTGAACAAGAGATCTGACAGCTCTCTTCGTATGGTTATATATTTGTTTGTGGATTGTAAGTCCACTTTTCAGCCACTCTCTCTCTGCTCGGCGACACTCTTTTTTGGCTGCCTTGAATTTGTCACTAACAGTATTAAATCAACAAGCATTCCTTCGTCTAGAAACTTTAATACTAATAATAATAATAATATTTATTGCTTTAAGAACGCCTTCCATGTAAAAGACATCTCAAGGCGCATTACATTTCAGTTATAAAAAATACAGCAATGAAAATGGTTAAAAATCACACAAGTAACTCTCTTTAAAAAGGTAAGTTTTTAAATGAGACTTAAAAACGTTAAAATTATCAACACATCGGAGTTTTGATGGTAGCTTGTTCCACAGCCGCGGAGCACAAACAGAAAAAGACCGATCTCCGTAAAACACAGTGTTAGCAATCGGCTGGTGTAAACTGATCGCTGCACCATCAGCAGTCGACCGAAGTGATCGCTCCAGATTACGAACGCGTATGAGCTCTTTTATGTATCTCGGGGCCGTGTCGTTTAAAACCTTGAACGTTCAGCATAAAATTTTAAAGTCTGTTCGCTTATAAATAGGTAGCCAGTGTAAACTACGTAGTACTGGTTGAATAGAATCTGCTTTCTTTATTTTCAATACAAGACGTGCAGCTGAATTTTGTATAAGTTGTAACTTCCTGATTTGATAATTCGGAAGGCCAAACATTAAACTATTACAGTAATCGAGTCTTGATGTAACAAACGCATGTACTAATTTTTCTGCAGAACTTGTATCAAGAAGATTACGGATTTTTCCAATTTTCCATAAAGCAAATGAAGCAGACTTACATAAATTTGTGATATGAGCTGACATAGATGCTGTTGCATCAAGTGTAACACCAAGCTCACGAACTACAGGGGATGAATGAACGCTAACTCCCCCAACCCGCAGACTACAAGCACGTGGTTGACCTCCATCACTAAATTTCGACGAGAATCTAATCACCTCAGTCTTGCCATCATTCAGTGCCAACAAGTTTGCACACATCCACTGTCTGATTTCTTCGATACAGTTCTCAATTTTAGCTGTCGGTGTGGAGACACGAGAGCAAGTAATGTACAGTTGGGAGTCGTCAGCATAGAACATGGATTCTAAACCATGCTTTTCTATGATGTCCTCAAGGGATGCTGTATACAAACTAAAAAGCACAGGTCCAATGACAGATCCCTGAGGAACACCACAGTCAAGCGACTGTGCTGTTGACACCACCGACCCAACACACACTCTCATTGTCCTGTCACTTAGATAGGAAATGATCCATTGTAAAACAGTACCGTCAATTCTGAACCTGCAACGTAACCTGTGTATTAAAATGTTATGGTCGATGGTGTCAAAAGCAGCAGAGAGATCCAGGAGAATTAAAATGACATCACTTCGCCGATCTAGAGCATGCAGCACATCATTATGCACTCGAAGGAGAGCAGTTTCAGTGCTGTGACCCTCTCGGTAAGCAGACTGACACTTCGCATATAAATTATTATCACATAAATATGAATTAATTTGAAGAAGAGCTGCCTTTTCAATTAATTTGGAAATAACTGTTAAATTAGAAGCTGGTCTGTAGTTGTTAATGGAAATCTTATCAAGACCAGGCTTCTTTAAAAGTGGACGTACAATTGCTGATTTACATGAATGAGGGAATTCACCTGTCGCAAACGAAGAATTAATTATAAGTGTAACAGTGGGAGCAAATTGATGCGAGCACTGCTTAAACAATACCGTAGGTATGGGATCCAACTTCGAGGATTTGGCTGGTAGAGAATTGATAAGCTTTTCAACGTGTTCAACAGTCAGTGGATCAAAGGAACTCAAACTGAAGCGTGAATTAATGACAGGATCAGTCGGTTGAACATAAAGCAAATTCTCACGGATCTTTAAAATCTTTGCGCGAAAGAACTCAACAAAGGTGTCCGGCAAGGTGGATGGATCAAAGTCCGGGACGATCGAAGACAGGGCGCCTTTTGTGCCAGTGATACTATCGATGATGCGAAAAAGGCTTTTGGTGTCAGCGCCAACAATACGATCACGATGGTAGGTCGCATGTGCATTACAAAGTTTAACTGTATATTCACTTCTGGCTGATTTGAAGATTTGTTCATGAACCACAAGTCCGGATTTTCTCCACCGTCTCTCCCGTTGGCGCAGATTTTGACGTTACATCTTGTTGCTGACACATGCTTGTCCAAGGCAGATTGGAGACAGAAGTGAAGAGTTTGTACTGTAGGTTCTTTAATGCTAGCAAGGCTGTGGCGAAGATCTTCCTTGAAAGCGGTAAGGTTTATGTCACGAATCTTACGTGCTGTCACGAATACATATGATAGGCGTTGTATTGCAACTTTCAGATGACTGATGATGGAGAGATGGTCAGTTGAAACAGCGCTGGAAACATCAGTGGGACTGAACCAAGTTATTGTCTGATCTGTGCATATATCAACCAGTCGAGAATATGACCTTTGCCATGGGTGGGTTCTGAGACAGTTTGATTTAGGCTGAATATAGAAAGAAGATTCATCATTTTTGAAGTAGTCGGGTTTTGTGGACTACCATAATGAATATTGAAATCACCAAGAATGATGAACGAACCAGAGAGTGTATTACAATGCTCGAGCAGATCTGGAAATACATTTAAAAACAATGAGTCTGTCAGTTTATTCTGACGACTTGTGGGAGGTCGATAAATGCAAAAGAAGTGGATGTCTTGTTGAGGTAGAGTTCTAGAGATCTGTGCGACTTCACACGATGTATGTTCAAAGGAAAAAGTATCCTTGAAGATAATACGAGATGTGTATACTTCATTGTAGATGATGGCAAGTCCACCGCCCCTAGAGTGGCAAGGAAAATATTTTTATACACTATCCTGGAGGTGTAACGTCAGAACACTTGGCATTATCTCCCGTAGGCTTTAGGCATGTATCAGTGAGAAACATGAGTTGAATGGCATGTTCAGTGACAAATGTTGAAATTTCTGTTCATCTCTGTGCATCATTTATAGAGTGAGCATTGTTATCGATGTTGTCATGTATTTTGCAAGCTTTCTTCAGTTTATTTTTCCCGGCTCTTGTCCCTCTATGGGTAGGACTTTTTGACAGGAGGCCAAGTGATCTTATTGTCCTCCACACTGTAGGAGTGCGTGACAAAGGACCCAGTATGTTGTCACGGAAATATGTCAATTCATGTGTACTGCACTAGATTCGATGTAATGTATGGATGAGTTTGTTTCATTTTGTTCTCCCTGTTTTTTTGGCTTTTTTACTACTGACGATTTAATTTCATGGACTGTTTACCAAAGGTAGTGAAACTAAAAGTGTTTGGCGTTTGATAGTTACGTTTAAATGAAATTTAGCTTTGAAATTAGGAACTAATTTCTCCTGAATGTCTCCCGATACCACGCATTGCATCGAATATGGTGCAGTTAAATCTGGCCATCTACTAATTCAGTCAATCAAAAATTAAATAAATAATAAACCTGATGACAACCCTACATTCATGCCCTCTCTCCGATACAAGCACGTACATAACTGTCAACACAAAGAAATGACGTCATCCGACAGTTTTGTGATAAAATGTTCACATGTCCTCTGTTATTATCTGATACTATACATCTTGTTTATCATGCTGCCCTCGTTAGAGTTTATAATTTGAAATCCAACACATTTCGCCCTAAAATCAACCGGAATGAAATATTTCAAATCAATAAAACTGTTTAGAAACCATCAATTGCGCTTATCAAATCACGTCGTGATACGCTAGTTGTCAGTTTATGTATCATTTGGATTCTGTAAAGCTTCCGCAAATAGGTTACATAAACCAAAGACCGAGGCTTTATGCATAGACACGTCTTAATTGCATTGTCCACATGAAGAATATACAAGCTGTTTAAGCCGGTCGATGAGAAGAGCCGAAAACGGCGTATTTCTCTTTCTGTTTGTGTTCAGCTTTGCGCGTTCGCCAGTCTGCCTGAGTCTACCAGTGTTAAAGTAGTCGTACACGAATTGAGTAGAAAAAATATATTATGAAATACACCCGAGATCTCATGAAGTTCTTGCCAACATTGAATACATCGATCTAAAAATGAGGGTACCGAGGAGAACAATTGACCTCTTCAGAGGCAGAGAGCGTTTTGTTTCAAACTCCCTCCATCTTTCAATGGGTACACTTTTCATTGACACTTGTTACACTGAATGACAAACTCTGTCCGTACAAGTTGTTACTGTGGTTTTGCGAGCTATGCAGACAGTAAACTCGCTAAATACCTAGCTAGTTCATATATGATATTAAGAATCTGATCTCTAATTACCATGGAGCTAAAAAGGAAAAGGAAGGTCCTTCCTTTTATACTCCATGGTAATTACCAAGGTACTTGTGCACCTCACACTTGATAATTGATCTGGCTTCATAAGCGCTCCATAGGGTACACAAAACCGTCACTAATAAGTATCTTACTAGTGCCACAAATTAATTTGTGACAGGGTTGGTCATTTGGACGGCATTCCTCAATAAAACCAAAGGGAACTAGGACTGAATAACTGTTAACACGTAAATGAAAATTGGGAAAAAAATAGAAAAACGGTCAACAAAGAAAAAGCAAACAAGTAAACAAACACAAACAAGGAGACAAACAAACACATATATGACTGACGCATCAAATGTGTAACTAAAAAAGGTCAAAAAAGGAAACAGGCGAAATAAACAAAACAAAAAGTAAACAAAAACAAATAAGTAAACAAGCACGCAATGAGGGATGATTTTATATTATATTATACATTACATCCAATGTAGTGCAATTAAATCAATCAAAAATTAAATAAATAATTAACCTGATGACAACCCTACTTCATTCCCTCTCTTCGATACAAGCACGTACAGTACTGTCAACACAAAGAAATGACGTCATCCGACAGTTTTGTAATAAAACGTTCACACGTCCTCAGGTATTATCAAATACTATAGTCCGTGGGCTGGAGGGGCCCACCATGCACCCCCCCCCCACATCCCTACTACATGGGTATTTTTTGTTCTTTAGGACCTGCTGAACAAGAAAAAAGATGTTAACATTGGATATTTTGGGATGCACTACCTATCTGGGCTGGTTTTTGATTTGCATGTACCACAAAAAATGGCGAAAAATGGGTAGGGGTAGGGGGTACTATATCCTCCCCTACATTAAGTAAACTAGCATGAAATAGCACAAACCATACATTTTTGGAAAGCTCAGATTCTACTCTTTATGAAAAACACCAATTTTAGCAAAATTGATTTGTGTACATAGAATAGGAGGACTTTAAAATGAATTTTTTTGACAATTTTGAAATTTTTTACCCAAAATACCAATTAACAATTGTGATTTACTTTTTATTAAGCAAAATTTTGACAGCTTTTTGTGTTTGAATTATTTATTCCAACATATTAAACAAGAAAAACAGTGTTAACATTAGATATTTAACCATACACTACTTCTCTGGAGTCAATTTTGAATTGCGTGTATCTGTATGGGGTGTGCAAAAGCTTGGGGTAGGGGTACAACATTCTTTCCTTGATGAAGTAAACTGGCTTGAAATGCCATATACCTTATAGTTTTAGAAAGCTGAGATACTGGTCTTTCTAAAATGCATAAAATTTTAGTAAAAAAATATGACGTCATAGAATTGGATAACTTTAAATCGATTTTTTTCTGGCAATTCACTATTATTTACCGGAAGAAAATACGATAACTATTGTTTCCTCCTTATGAAGCAAATCAAACAGATTTATGGATGTTCTTTACTAATTGCAACGTGCTGAAGAAGAAAATAAATGTCAAAATTGGGTATTTACCATGCATTATTGTCTCTAGTCACTTAAATAACAAATTTTGCTACACTGGTATATCGTGAATGGGCATTTTATTGTTATGCAATGAACTGACGCACAGCCTTAAAAAGAAGACTGTAAAACGTGCACACATAGTCGTATTGCAATTTTCTCACACAAGTAAATAGATTATTGATGACTGTCTATTTTCATGATTTAATTTTTAAATATTTTTCGATAAAATAATTTTGATAAGGCGTATTTGGAAAATTGTCTATGTCTCCTTGTCTTACTTATACAGCAAGCATTACTAACAATCTATTAGGCCGAGGCTAGAGGGGGTGTCTACATGCACCTTCCCCCAAACCCAACAGGATAACAAACCTGTAATTTTCAGAAGCCTTGGGATCCCTAGAATAAGAAATGGGATTTTAACAGACAAAATATAGGGACTCAATAGCTGTTATGGTCATGTTTTGAAGGGTACCACAAAATCACGATTTTGTGACCCACATGGATTTTTGTCAAACCTGTCTTCTTGTACGTGATCTGCTGCGCTTACTGTTTAACATGACCTAGATTTTGGGGTATCATTAGAAAGGTGATTTATTCTTCCTGAAAATGGTATATAGCAATATGCAATATCTTCTATAGTTTTTATGAAATAGGGCCATAATTTACCCCATACCCCAAAGTTTTATTTCACAAATTACTGTCAAAACTAATCTAAATTCCACCAATTTTTACCTATACATAATACAAAAGGCAATACTGTGTATTACCTTTGTGTTATTTGCTACAAGTACATGTTAGAAACTTGTAATAAACTTTTAACAGAAAAAATATTGGGATCCTGTAGCTGTAACAGTCATATTTTGAAGGGTACCGAAAAATCACAGTATTACTGACTCTCATTCGTTTTTGTTAAACCTGTCTTCTTGTAAGTCTTCTGCTGAGCTTATTTTGAACATAAAGAGGCAAATAGGGTACCATTAGAAAGTTAATTTACTCTATTTTAAAATGATATGTTGCAATATGCAATATCTTCTATAGTTTTCATGAAATAAGATCAAAACTTACCCCATACTCTAACGTTTTATGTCGCAAATTACCATCAAAACTAATCTCAAATTCTACCAATTATTGTCCTAGACACATTACAAAAGGCAATTCTTTGTATAAAATATATTTTACTTGGTACACGGACATGTCAAAAATATGAGTTAGACTTTAAACAGACAAAATATTGGTATTGAATGACTGTTACTTGCATGTTTTGAAGGGTACCGTGAAGTCAGAGTATTACCGACCCGTATATGTTTTTGTTAAATGTGTCGTCTTGTTAGTTTTCTGCTAAGCTTACTTTTTACCATAGGCTAGCTTATGGGCTGCCATTGGAAAGATAATTAATTTGGCTTGAAAATGACATATTGTAATATACAATATCTTCTATAGTTTTCATGAAATAGGACCAAATCTTACCCTATACCCCAAAGTTTTATGTCGCAAATTACTGTCAAAACTAATCTTAAATTCTACCAATTATTTACCTAGACATTATGCAAAGGGTAATGCTTTGAATCAAATTTGTTTTATTTGATACAGGTAAATGTCTATTTTTTAACATAACCTGGCTATTGAGGTATCGTTAGAGAGGTATTTTTTTCTTCTTTGATATGACATATTGTAATATACAATATCTTCTTAAGTGTTCAGGAAATAAGACCAAAACTTACCCCACACCCCTAAGTTTATATTGCAAATTACTGTCACTACTAATCTCAAATCTACCAAACTTTTACCTAGACATATTACAAAAGGCAATGATTTGTATGAAATCTGTTTTATTTGCTACAGAGACAAGTTACAAATATTAGATAGACTTTTAACAGACAAAATATCTGGAATAATGGTTGTTGCTGTCATGTTTTGAAGGGTACTGTAAAGTCTCAGTCTTGCCAACTCGTATGTGTTTTTGTTAAATGTGTCATCTTGTAAGTCATCTGCTGAGCTTACTTTTTACTCTAACCTATCTTATAGGCTATCATTGGAAAGAAAATTTATTTTGCCTTAAAGTGACATATTGTAATTAGGGGTTATTACACGAAGTTTGGGCGATACCGCGTCGTATTCGAGTGATGTGTCCGTATTTTGACGAGTTGCGCAGCAACGAGTCAAAATACGGACACATCACGAGAATACGACGCGGTATCGCCCTAACTTCGTGTAATAACCCCTTTATCATACATGCATGCTTTGGTTATGACTGTTTTCCTACAGACCCTCCGAAATTAGCGACGAAATCAACTTGAAATCGACCTTGCTTCCTCCAGGCTGTACTTATAAAAAGTTGGTTGCTAAGGAGTGATGACAACCGTATCACTTCTTGATATTATTATGCTATTGGGCCATTCCACTTCAAAGGAGGGTTTATGGAGCACTTTTAAAGCAAACAATTTAGATATCACGATGTCGACACAGGTTTTCACAATTTGAAGAAGATTTATTTTTAGTTTAAAATGGCGGTGGATGTAAAACATAGGCGGGAGTTTGTAAAATGGGTGTGTTTTCGTGTTTTGATAAATAACCTCATCCCTGTGTGAAAGTTATTAGGCCGCCAAAATCGGGTCAAAATACTCGCGCCACGCTCAAACTCTATCGCGTATGAACCAGCATAGAGAGCAAGCAGCTCTGCGACATCTATGAATGCACATTCAGTGGATATAATACCCGTACCAGTCAGTTTATCTCGAAGAATTATACATGTTCCCAGACGTCAAATATGCCGAATTTACCATCTCACTAAGCGGATTAGTGAAAACATGAAGTGAGTACACTGTATTATAAGCTGTAGTGTCGTAACTCGTTCGTGATTTTGTTGCTGTACGAATAAAACATTTCAAAGGTATTTCCGTCGTCTGCTCGTATATTTTCGTTCCTGGCTTGCCTAAATAGAACTAAACTTCCTTTAACAACCTAAGCGAAAGTTTGACTTTCCCTAGATGGTACATTGTATCTGAAACCCGCACCGCATCGGTGCCACCAGACACGATCATGACCTGTGCTGTACAAATCGGAAATATCATGTGCACCTTCAACCTTGTCTGTCGCGAGTATTTTCAGTGCGGTTGGATTTTCGTGGCTCATTTACGACTGTAAACGATGTAATTCACCGCCCAGATACTTCAAGCTCATACTTCAAGCTCACTTGTCGTAAAGCGATTCTATCATGATGCTCTGTCAACCGATATCATTACGTGTAATCATACATCCATGGTGTAATCTTCAGCAGCAGCGTAGACGACACGAAAACACTGCACCGTGCACCGCCACGGGACCGGCCGTGAATTGACAGGTGTCGGCAAATTATACAAATTTTCAAATATTTTTGTTTGTCTGTTTTTGGTACAACTGTACTTGTGCCTAAGTGCAATGCCCATGAAGTGACTGCAAACAACAGAATTTTGACCATAACGACGTTTCGAATTGTCATTTGTCTTATTCGCTCAGCTGTTTTATATGTACATCAACGGAGGTCATGCTGCAGCGAAGGTCACGCGTACGCGTCGCTGTAAGTAGTTCGGTTACAGTGGAAATATAATTCGTATTTTCACTAGTTAAAATATGGGCTCATATCAGTACCGTCTGAACAATAGAAGAATGGCAATACAGGCACAGCATGTATGATAATATGAAATATCTTTAATAGTTTTCATGAAATAGGACCAAACTTACCCCATATCAAAAATTCGCAAACTGCAAAGTTTTCTAACAGATGTAGTTTGCAAATAAAACTAAGGGCTGGGGTAAGTTTTTTGCCATTTCATCACAACTTCAGATGATAATGCACTTTATCATATGCTAAAAAAAAGAGTGATAAAAGCTTTGTGACGATACCCTACAATCTGCGTTACGGATAAAATAAAGGTTGGCAGATAAATTTCATGGAAACTTGTTGAATAAAATTTCACGGGTTTCAGCAACATATATCCTGCTGTCCTTCAACTATGATGCTAACAGCTATTAGATCACAATAATTATCCTGTTAAAGGTATTTTTCATAGTTTGAAATGTCTCTGTAACAAATAAAATAGGTTTCATACAAAGTTTGTCTTTTTCTTCATAGAATTTATCGAAATTAAATGCTAGTTTTGACAGTAATTTACAACATAAAACTTTGGGGTATGGGGTAAGATTTGGTCCTATTTTATGAAAACTATAGAAGATATTGTATATATCAATATGTCATTTTCAAGCCAAATAAATTATCTTTCCAATGGCAGCCCATAGGCTAGCCTATGGTAAAAAGTAAGCTTAGCAGAAAACTAACAAGACGACACATTTAACAAAAACATATACGAGTCGGTAATA
>LD342935.1:254875-269560 GCA_001465055.1 Ptychodera flava | reverse complement strand
CTCTCTCTCTCTCTCTCTCTCTCTCTCTCACACACACACACACACACACACACACACACACCACTAAAAACTGAAAGTACATAACCCATCAAATTTGAAACTTTACCTCATCCTCACGTATGAGCTATAAGCTATAAACGGACAGCTGCGCAGAACGAGTCAGTCTATTGGACACATCAAATGGACTTACTATCAAAGCACCTTACAAATGCTTTAAAATGTTAAACAATTTACATGCTGTCTGAAAGGGATGAAATTAAACACAATTGAAGTTTGGTTTGTCAGCGAGTCCATGCACCTATAGTATCGACCGGGATTGACCATGTGACCTTGAAATTTCGGAGAATAGGGTCTAGCCTAAGCATGGCTGTTCTCGTCGTTGGCGCGATGTGTGATTTTTAAACCTTCTTCACTAGGTTTTCTTTTCTGTTTTACACAGACGCGCTGCATGTGGACTTGAACATCACACACCAGAAGAACTGCAGTGTACTGGTAGAGTTTCTTCGGGTGAACGTGACCGACCCAAGAACCCTGTTGTTGAACTATTCGATCGTGCAGATCGGTGAGGACCCTGTTGGGGCTCACAACGGTACCGGAAGCCTCGACCCCGGGATAACGACCATCGGTACATTGTTTACGCCCGACCCTGTACTCATTGTCAATACCACTTTCGTACTCTTAACGTACGTGGTCAACAATGACAAAGTCCCGATCCAGGTTATAAACAAAACGTTCGGTGAGTAGGATTAATAATCATCACAGCCATCACAATAGTTCATTTTCTCCATGCGAAAAAACTCTGATTTTGTACACATTGACAGCCCAGAGGCGCACCTGTAAAAGTTGAGAGTCGTGTGTCGAAACAAGGGGGGAGAGTCTGAATTGAAGAGCTGAATAAGTGAAGTTTTCACCCAGGCTGCTTTGTTAAAGTTCCATTAGCTGTATCTTCTTGCGATTTTTCCGTTAGTTTTGATTGAAATGATCACTGGCTCATGTTGTATAGCCTGTCAAATAACAGAGAATCGCATATTATTCGGAAACATTACGTGCCCTACAACTAAATAACATGTGATTTTACAACGAAAATTTCAAATTTTTGTCCGGACAGAAATACAAACTCTGTTGACACGCGGATTGCAACGTAGGCATTCTTCTGCACCTGCGCGAGGCATTTACAGCAATTTCAATATAAATATTCATTACTTATGCCCGGCACTTACGTCGCAGTTTATTGTCCGAGCACGTTGCGTAGCCAGATGTCTGGCAATCCTCGACGCAATGTTGTTTTGATCCCGCAATAAACGTGAACTTGTACACCTGGCTTGATCGCGGCGCCACCATATCTGCGTTCTCCCCAGCACGCTGAGCATGCCAGCAAATGAGCTCGGAAGGGCAACACGTTTGAACAAAAATTAGCAGTTTTATGTGGCTATAACATCGCTAATCATGTTTGTTTCTTCGTAAAACAACATTTTGCAACAAATATGAGCCTCCAACATGGAATTTTCCGAGGTAAAAATGGTCAAAAGTTACAAATAATGGCCCTTTAAGGCGGAGCTGCATGTTGCCGACACAGTTTTTTTCAAAGCAATATTTCTCATCAAAGATGACAAGGAAAAAGGCGAGACTCTACAGTTTATTATAGTAGAAGTAGTTACTCGAAGGATGAAGCGGGTGTATATTTGAGGCAAAAAAAAAACAAAACAATTTTGGTGTTAATGAAAAAAATATATTTAAGTCAAAAAACTGGACGCTATTTTTTTGAAATGTAATATTCCACTTGAAAGAAGAGTATATGTAGAAAAAACGACTATTTTATTTTACACTATCTTTCCTCATTCTAAAATGGCAAAAAGTGATTGAAATCATGATGAGCATAATTAAAATGCATCTTAATCACAATGTAAGATGTATATTGCTAAACAAAATATTCATTTTGTAATATGGCATTTAAAGAACATAATGTGAAAATTTCAGAAAATTTGACCCGGCCAGAGTGGAGTTAAATTCTTTGGAATTTTTGAAATTGGGAGGATAAAGAAGCCAGGAAATCGGGTAATTTGCATACATTTGCCTAATTTAATACTTCTGTATCACGCAACTTACGACTGCTTGACAAGCTAAAAGGTGAACCCAACCAATATTTTAATCTTGGATTAAGAAATGAATTAAATTTGAATGAATATTTGCGAAAAAGTGATTTTTGACCAAAATACGCTGTGTTGGGTGCAGCGCCCCCATAAAAATATTTCTCTGGCCGGAAAGGTAATGTGATGGTCCGCGTACGCCAGATAATAATTCAAAGCTTGGAAGGCGAAAACAAATTCTTCTCCTCAAACTCAGTACCTCTGCCATGATCACACCCCCAATATAAAATAGTACATCCCAAGAAGAGAACTATTGGGTACAGTGGGCGGGTACATTGTGTGTACGTTTACAGGTGACAGTGTCTATATCGACCGAAATATGACGTTTGAGAAAAAATTGACGCGTAGGAGACAAGGTTGAAATATTAGTAAAAATCTTGCATTGTACGGATGTATCTGACTTTAGATTATTGCAAGAATACAAAAGAAAACTTTTTAAACCTAAACAATAACAAGTATAAATGTTAGAAATGGTCAAGAATGGCTGTATCGGTATTCAGATGTTTTTTGCCCGAAGATCCTCGTCGCCAAATGGTATATTGTTAACACAAGCAAATTTGAGTGCCTTTGTGAGAGAAAAATTTAAACATTTAGACGTAAAAACTTAAGGTTTTGCTAGTTGCACGTTTGCGAGTACTTGACAGAAAAAAAAACCCCAATGGTGCTTAAGTTTTGACTGATCGATGATTCTGGACGGGGACGAAGTCTTTTAATTTTAAACTATTTAACATTTGCAAGAGATAAATTCGCAAGAAGACCCGAAATTCAAGTCCATTAAAATGTTAATTTCAATGAATTAACAGATTGAGTGATGATTGAAAGAGTTGGCCATAGCAAATCTGCATATTTCGCCAAAGGGCCATATAAACGACAGAAGCAAAACTCTGATACGTGATTACGTTTTATGTTACAGATGTACCACGTTGCTTATCCGCCTCGGCTAAGAGGGACCCGCACTTGACAACCTTCGATGGTCGCCATTTTGGCTACCAAGGTCTCTGTTGGCACACCCTGGTGAAGGACTGCCGGAACGTGAACCCGAGATTTGAAGTTACGGGCAAGTTCGAACCGAGGGAAATGGAAGGCCCTGAACTCAGGAGCAGGACCACCCAAGTGAATGTGCGCATGGACGATCATCTTATAAGTCTGACCAGAGACAACCACGTTCTGGTAAGTTCAGCTATGAGTTCAAAGAGCAAGTACGTTTTCTTGATATGTGTTTGCACATCCGTTTGCACACTGCTTCTTCACGATATTAGCGCCACCATCTGTTTAAATTATATTGCTGGAAGATGACATGGATTTGCATTTGTCTCTAAAAATACAAAAGGGGGAAACTTAGTTATAATATTGGCAAACACTTTTGATGGTCCAAAATTTCACTCCAGGGCCATAGGGTGCAAGGGGTTAAAGAATCAAATCTGATGAATGTTTTTTTCGGAGGGGGGGGGGGGGCTCACATTTTACAATTCATGAAGTTGAGGGTGTCAAATTTCAGAAATTTCATTTCAAGGGGGTCGCTTTTTCCATTACATTTGTCGCTTAAGTTCTACCGACCCCCTCCGCGTTAAAAAAAACCCGAATGCTCCCTTAGTTGTCACATTGGCATGTTTCACATCTAGAAATCCTCTACATTTGTAAAAAAATTGAAACAGAATGCTGCGGGTGGCACGTATGACTCCTCTGTACTCTCAAAATTTGTAAGGACGGCCTGGGTCCATTGTTTAAGGTAGAATGCGCCTCGGGGACAGATATTCGAACTCTCAAATTTTTCGATGCTTTTCTGGTCTACCCCTTGTGGGGGTTCATTTTAATGAATGGAAGAAGAAGTCACATTTTAGTTTTTTTAAAAAATCTAAAATTTTATTTTTCCTCAATTTACTGGCACTTGTTGTGTAGGATTCTAGGCAAGTCTAGGTAATCTTGGCAGCTCGACTGCTGCTGTGGACTAGAGGCATTCTAAGAAAGGGGGCACGGTCAACAACCGCCTGACTCAGCTTTTTATGTTGGAACACTCAAAAGCTCGTCTTTTCCCAATTGTGGTTCGAAAGAAATTCCTTTTCATTCAGCTTCATTCGAGCCAGATTAAAATCGTGCCTGTCGATTTCGAACATTATGTCAAGAAATGTGTATTTTTCAAAAACTGGCGGATGGACACTACCAACAACAAATTTAACTTGTTAGAGTACGCCTCGGATACAGACATTCGGACTCTCAAACTTTTACAATATTCTTTTGACCTACTAGTTGTAGGAGCTCACTTTGAAGCTTATGAGTTTAATAAACTTCCATTGACTTGGTTTTGTGAAAATCGGGAATTTTATTCGCCCCATAGAGATAACACAGGGATGGCAGCCATTTTGAATTTCAAATATTGGATAATTTGTTTCTGTGGTACCAAATTTTGCGTGTAACCCCCGATTTTTCTTATTGATTTTGAAATAGAATGATTGAATATCTGTTTTATGGAGAGTTTGAGCAAAAGCTGAAGTCTTTTCGAGGCGCATACTACATTAACGAAGAACCCCCAGATGGCTGTGACCTTGTCCTTCCTTATTATGTAGAATTCCATCTCAGTGTCGATATCAACCTTCTTTCACTATAACTCTGTCACAGGTTAACGGTCGTGCAGTTTACACGCCGAAGTTCAGAATTGATGATGACAATATTAAGGTGTATCGGCAAGCTGACCATGTGACATTCAAACTTAGCGAGGCCGAATTGGTACTGGAATGGTATGGCCGAGACCACAGTCTGTACGCCACGCTCACCAGCGCCGACTACATTGGTAAAGTGTGTGGTCTCCTCGGCAACGCCGATGGCGACGCCCGCAACGACTTCACAAAACGCGATGGCGATATCACCAAGGATGTTGTCGAGTTCGGAGAAAGTTGGCGAATTTCAGAGCTAGGGTGCTTATTTCTTCGTATTGTTATCAAACTTTGTACTTATAGTTTTCGCACGATCAATTTTACAAGGAACGCTGTTTTCCTCGAATTTTTAAGGTTTGGCAGGAGCATATGAAGGCAGAGCAACGCCAGCATCACATATTAAAAATATAAATATGATAACACTAAAAAATGATGAGTTCATTTATTGGGAGGGCGCTATATATGATTCGCACAAATCATACCGGCGAGAGGTGGCATTGATTTATTCAAGGTGGCACGATTTGGTGCGTTTGCTTAGTTATTAACTGATAACCATCTGCATTATCACAGGGAAACACAGACTCGCCCTTTTCAAACAATTTTTTGGCGTTCGAAAGGGAAAATATCTATTATGTTATTTGTTGAAATCGTTATTTCTGTTGCCATGCAGTTGTCTTCAGCTCACGATTTTTTTTTATTTATTCCACTTGTGTTTCAGATGCTAATGATGATGTCGACATGAAAACCGTCATCGCTAGTACAATCGGATGTGCAGAAGAAACGACCAAATACTCAAACAATTCTCTCTCTCTCATATTACGATATCTCATTTCAAATTTGAATCCAACAGAAGTCTACGTTCCTCGCCAACAGCATGATAACTATAACCTTTGACCTTGAGTTCCAGTACATGCGCAGTGCTGAAATTTATGATCGCTGGGCATTTTTATACAAATGAAAATAATTATGTCGGGGAATTCGAAGGAATTATATCTAGTCAAACCAAGTTGTCAGAAAAAGAGACTATGTATAGCGGGTTGTTCTTTTGTCTAGTTTCAAAGTTCCGGCACCAACTTTGAGGATGTCAGTTTTTTAGGGCAGATCAGATAGGTCTTCCTCACAACGTATTTAAATTGGGACAACTAGATAAAACGCCCAAAGCTTTAAACGAGTGAATGTCTTTGCAGTAGAAAATATCCTACTCGTTTTATACGGGAACAGTAAGTTTTATGCATATGCAACGTCCAACGACGGCCTTTAGTACAATCACCGCTCATATAGATGCTTAAAGAATTTATAAAATATGGTTTAACAGGACACCAAGACTATGCCTTTGTTTTTCGCAATTATGGAATTTAATGAGCAACACATTAAAAATTCAGCATCAAATACGTCTCAGAATATGTGGTGTAGATTTCTTCATTACAACTTAAAATCCCAATAGCTGCAACTTAATTATCAATTTTTCCACGGTATAATATTCCAAATTTCTTTGTTACATTTTAAATCACTCTATTAAGCCATATTATCTGCATTTACATTCACGCGCACGTCTCTCATTCGCGAGGGGTTAATTAAATAAAGTTTTGGAATTTTCTCGGGATTTCAAGGCCGAATATACATAAGTTCGAATTTCTAAATGTAAATAGCATGACCTTGAAAGTGCAGTTGATTAGAACTGACACTATTAAGTTAGGGTTATATATATTGAAGTCACATGAGACAATAAAATGTTCAAACCAATGAGATGTTAGAGAAGAATGTGAGAAATCTAATTGCAGTGACATATAAATCCCCTGGCGCTACAACTTGAACGTCGGTTTCGCTTTACTCTGATCTGTTGTGTATTGGGTTAAACGCTATCGCGCCCGTACAAAAATGTTGCCATTTAAGAAAGTGTCCAACAGCAGTAATATTCAATATAACCGGGAATAAATTGGAGGGTTAACACCGATGAGACGTCGAGATGTGCCATTAAAGGCGCGCGACATTAATTTATTGACCTTTATGTGGAAAGAAGCCCAAGAACAGCTGGCTGATATGCTTCTGCTGATCTTAATACATTCATACAATTGCAACAATGTAGCAGAGCTTTCAGCTAAGCTCCCTAACTTTGAAGTAAAAGGGCACACCTTTGATAGCATAATAAAATACTTACTGTTCGTGATTTTATTTTCACGAAATGAATATGCAAAAATCGATATCATCACCAAAATAATAATTTCCAGATTCCAGATAAGCTCCAGGAATTGCTTCACATTCGTTCGTCACTCAAAATAACGTCAAAAAGCGAATCAAACAGTCTCAAAATGAACAAGAATTTCACTTGTCCGTTGTAAGCCACGGACTAGCGACTATGAACCCATGGTTTTATTAACGACCAACGTAAAGACTTCGTTGGCTACAGGATATCTAATGCACATTGCGGGGCAGATGAATGTTCCACTTTGATAAAAAATCATTAGCATAAAATTTTAATACCGAAACTTAGCATAAATTAATACTAATCTGCCCCATATCTTACACTAATAGCTACAGGATGGGACATTAATCATTCAAATTATTTTGAATGCTGAAGTATAAAAAAGGTTGCTGTTTTTAGTTGTCTGTGTGAAGTAGTTGCTGAAAAGCAACCTTGTATTAACACGATGTTGATCATGCGTAAAATGGGTGTCGATTAAAGCCGCGCTGAACGGCTCGCTGAAGTTTCCAATTGTTTATACGATCGGCCATTGGTTCCCAACTATCAGCACTTGCCTTACCTATTCTTGCCAGTAGTTCGGGGTGTGTTGTCTTTTTGAAAGTTGTATGTAGACAAAACTCCGTACCTTTTAAACATTTTCAACAGTAGACGCATTCACCGTGTTCGACAAATTAATAGGCAATGGATACATTTGCGGAAAGGAACGTTTATTTCCTCCGTATGATATTTGAATATTAGATGTCATAAAATTACAGCTTTGAAACCATGATAACAGACATTGAAGTGCAGCGTCAATAATTATACCCAGATAGAGGGTCTGACCAATAGCCACACAAGTCTGCTGCAGGTACATTTGAATATTCCGTCTGGGTCTTCTTTCAGTCCTGCAAGTGCCCAGTCGGCTCAATAAACATGGTGGAGTACTTTTCATATTTTAAGAAGAGCTGTCCGTCGAGGAATATCATTTTCAATACATCACTAAAAAACTCATAATCTGCGGCAGTCATAAATTTGACAATCGCGTCAAGTCTGCAAAGCTGATAGCTATAGGGCGGCCATCTTGAATCGTCGCATCACGTCTATGTAACCTAGAGAAAGAGCTATGTTTTGCAAGTGTTCACGGATTCGAGGATTGATGGTGAAACTGGCATATTTTTTATTTGTCAATTTTTTGTTCGAAATATTTAATTTAAAAACTAAAGAAGATGTATATTACAGAAAACGCACGACACCCAAAAAGAAGGTGTAAAATGTCGTCTGGAGAAGAGACTGGCAGGGGCGCGCTGTGAACGACTCAGAGACTCCAGCTTGGTAAGAATTATCCAAGCGTCGCTACCATCTCTGTGTAGGGATTGGCTTTGAAAGAAACCGACTTCCTCGGTTGTTTGTCGAGAAAGATGGCATAGTAGTGCTTTTTCTGGCTAAGTATGTAATTTGAATCACCGTTCCCTAGCTAGTACGTTTGCTGATTGTAAAATCATGGGCATGCGCGGTCCAAACGACAAACGGAGGTGACAATTTCAAAAGGTGATTATTTCACAGCCATTTGCTGCCGATTTTGATTGCTTTTTCTAAAGTACCACAAAATTAGCAACAATACTACAGTTCCTCGTCTTGACATGGATATGGTATTCTTTTGTCTACTTTTGTCATAACATGAAAATCTAGCTTTCATTTCAACATTTCCTGTGATCAGCCATGAGAAGGGCCACAGAGTTGTTTATAAAATGTACCAGTTTGAAATTCTAAGAACACTACTTACCGTCGCAGCTGTATGTCTTATATGGAAAATCTAAGGAAAAATACGAAAAGAAAAATATCATAATAAGATATCTGCCTGAGGAACATACATTCTCTCTCTCTCTCTCTCTCTCTCTCTCTCTCTCTCTCTCTCTCTCTCCAAAACATGTATTTTGTTTGTGAAAGGTCCACATTTAGTCACAGCTATGTTTAGTTTTAACACGACGAAAAATGGCAGGTACATCAAACAAAACACTCGTGCAGATGTCAAGACCAGCTGTGCCTATTGAATCATACACTACCTAGCTAACAAAGATTACACGCTGCCAATTATTGAATCATCACACAAGGTTTTCAGTCTCATTGCGTAGAAAAGAAATTTGTGTTGGATACTACACATGGTCCCTGCTTTCGTCTCTTAATGCGACTCTTTTGTGACTAGTCATTCACGACCATGAAATAACCGGGGAAAGTGATAAAGAGCAACCATAGATCCCGTCCTGTCTATCTCCAGAAGGCCGGTGATAATCGTGGAAATTAAACCCGCGCCTGTCCTGTCCTTTTCAAATTCCTTAAACAAACATACATGTCGATCAAAATCCATGGCTGTGACACTGATTGGAAAGATAACACAAAACAAATCAAGAAACGGAGGTGAGAGTGATAAAATACACAGCAATCGGTTGTATTTGAGGAGAAACCTATCGTCGTTTCACATTTGATCACAAAGTTATCTCTTGACATCATGTGTTTCTTCGGTAATAAGGTCCATGGTGAATTGACGTATTGTAATTCCTATTGACGTGTGTGATGAAAATATTCATTATTCTTTGTCAATACCTTTGTCATGGGAAACAACAGTGTATACAATGTCTTGACTGAATAGCTAGGGAGGAACAAAATCGTCATCGAACTTTTGAAGGTAAAGTACAAATTCGGTACAAATTCGCAAAAAACTGGCCTTGAAGGCGAATATGAATATTTTACAAATTTAAGGTAAAGGGCGACGAATTCGGACGCGCACACGCTTTAGAACGTTTCTGCGCAGATTTAACTCCAGCCTGTCGCAAATGGGTTACTTTGTAGCGCATGTATTTAACATCACCTGTCATTGTTGAAATTGCGCTTTTACCTAATTTTTTGACCCAGTCTCTTAGAAATACATGTGACCTATAACCTTGTCATATTTTGACCCCCTAGGAAGCTGGTTTTTATTCAATATGAGCGAAAAATTAACATTTCTCTCCCATTTACATGGCGCATATTACCCATTCACCTGGAGATATTGTAAAAAGTAGCGTGGAGACACCCTTTTATTAAAAGTGTAAACTGAATGGTATTATGTCAGGATTTTATTCGCCAAGTTTGGTCAAAATGACACCATTCAAAGCGACAGGAAGAAAGTTCGAAAATTATGTGGTGATATAATTTCGATATCGTCATTTTGTAATCGATACTTACGTAAAAATTTCTTTACAAACATCATGAAAACTATACATTCGATAGATATGGATCTTAAGTCTTGGTATTTATTAAAATTAACTCATTTGCTAAGCTTTTTATAATTGCTTTCTTTAGTTTAAGTGAATTTTATCATTTTTATTTATTTCTAACGACGCCATTTTAACGTCCGTTTCCATGGAAACGAGCGTGGTGACCCCCATTTTTTATTTTATTTTTGCACTTGCACAACTTCCAAGAATATTTGTGCAAAGTTTCAAGAAAATGACACCACAACTTAATTTTGACGTAATTCGTAGTACTTCACCTTAAATGAGTGACTTTTCAAACAACACGAACCTATGCAGGATATGTATGCAGTTATAATTATTACTCGATAATTATTTTTGCACGAGTTTTCTCAGATAATGAATATAAAGTGCAATTTAAAAAAATGCTTTGAAGTGACATACATTTCAAGACATTTCAAGTATTTATTTCGCCTCATTCTATTTCTGTCCTCTGTCTGCCTATTTTTCTGTCTCTGTCTGTCTATCTGTCTGTCTCTGTCTGTCGGTCTCCCTCTCTTACTATTGTTTAATGCTCATATTCAGTCACACCTGTGTTTAGTTTAGACGAAGAAAAATGACAGATATATCAAATTAACACTCGTGCCATGTAGATGTCAAGACAAGCTGTGTCCATCACATCATACACTCTGTCGTACAATACGATTGCTGTAACGCCATCACAACATTGTTGGTGTCTTACGGATGAAAAAGACACTTGTGTTGAAAGCCGCACCGAGATTTTGTTTACTTATTTCGATAGCTTTGCTTGTTTTGAATAGCTATGCGAGGTAGCTGGGAAACATTTGGTCCATAAAGTAGCTATACAAGGTAACTGGGAAAACCTTCGGGTCATCAAGAGGTAAAAATCAACCATAGATCCTCCATAGTCCATAGAGGTTCCGTGAAAATAATGGAATTTTTACATGAGCATTACAAGCTTTCATAAAAGCCCCCTTAAACATACACACTTAGTGATAGGAAAAGATGGCCGTAACACTGATTCGAATGTCAATGCAGACAAATTCAGAAACGATGTTGAGAGAAATAAAATTACAGGCAAGGAACACCTATTATTTTCATATGTTTGGTCACTAGTACGCAGTAGAATTCCTATTGAAATGTGTTATATAATACAAATTATTCTGTGCCGACATTCTCACCATGGCGATCGAAACTTTTTCTGGAGTATACGACATGATTTTGACCGAATAGCTTATGAGGATATGATATGATCAAAACGGTCATCGAACTTTTGAAGGTAAAGTACAAATTCAGTACAAAATCGCAAGACCTGACCTTGAAGGCGAATATGAATATTTTACATATAAACATGAATAAAACTTTCAAAAAACCCCGAACCTGTGCAGGATGTGCTAGCAACTTCAGCAACAAGCTCCGTTATTACTTGATGATAATTATTTATGCATGAGTTTCTCAGATAATGATTATAAAGTGCAATTTAACAACAATACTTTGAAGTGACATATTTCAAGTATTTCTTTCGCCTCATTCCATCTCTATCCTCTGTCTGCCTCTTTTTCTGTCTCTGTCTGTTTGTCTGTCTGTCTGTCTGTCTGTCTGTCTGTCTGTCTGTCTGTCTGTCTGTGTCTCTGTCTCTGTATCTTTCTCACTATTATTTAATGCTCACATTCAGTCACACCCGTGTTTAGTTTAGACGAAGAAAAATGACAGATATATCAAATTAACACTCGTGCCATGTAAATGCCAAGACAAGCTGTGTCCGTCACATCATACACTCTGTTGTACAATACGATTGCTGTAATGCCATCACAACATTGTTGGTGTCTTACGGATGAAAAAGACACTTGTGTTGAAAGCCACACCGAGAGTTTGCTCAGATTTTTCGATAGCTTTGCTTGTTTTGAATAGCTATGCGAGGTAGCTGGGAAACATTTGGTCTATAAAGTAGCTATACAAGGTAGCTGGGAAAACCTTCAGTTCATCAAGAGATAGTAATCAACCATAGATCCTCCATAGTCCATAGAGGTCCGGTGAAAATCGCGGAAATTTAACCTGAGCATTACAAGCTTTCATAAAAGCCCCCTCAAACATACACACTTAGTGATCGGAAAAGATGGCCGTAACACTGATTCGAATGTCAATGCAGACAAACTAAGAAACGATGATCAGAGAAATGACTGCAAGGAACACCTATCATTTTCCTACGTTTGGTCACGTGTACACAGTAGAATTGCTATTGAAATGTTTGATAAAATACCCATTATTCAGTGCCGATATTCTCACCATGCGGATTGAAACTTTTCTGGAGTATACGGCATAACTTGAAATGTAAAGCTAATGATGCTATGATCAAAAAGGTCATCGAGTTTTTGAAGGTGAACTACAAATACAGTGCAAATACGCCAAAAACTGCCAAAACAACAAAATTTGAGGTGATTCAAGTATTCTGATTTTTCCCATCTGTCTCTGCCCCCCTCTCTGTCTGTCTGTCTGTCTGTCTGTCTGTCTGTCTGTCTGTCTGTCTGTCTCTCTCTCTCTCTCTCTCTCTCTCTCTCTCTCTCTCTCTCTCTCTCTCTCTCTCGTATTTGTTATCGACTAACATCCAGCCATTAGACGTGTTTATTTTAGTAGAGAAAGAGAAAGAGGAATATACAATCAAAACACCAATGCTCGGAAGCCGTCTGCCAACTGGCCGTACAAGCTGTTTCCGTCGCACCGGACACTTGCTGTTCAAATACGACCCAAACAATTCTGAAAATGTACTCTTCGTGTCTACGAACTAAACTTGCTGAAAATGTCTAGATAATTCTTATCCTGTAATATACACTTGCATCGATAGGGCCTTAAAGGCGGTGAATTATTTGTACGATTTACTTGTTAAGTGAAATACGTAAAGCCACCTACTGCCTGAGTTGTCAATCTGCTGAAATTATAATCCTCGAAGGAAGATGAATGCTGCATTTTAAGACTAGTGGTGTGGAAGTATCAAACGTGATAATACTGGGACTGATTACCTGCAGGTGATTGCTAAAACTGAATACAAGGTCTTGCCAAATTTAATGTGGCATGTACATTCCACCTTCTTTCCCATATTCTGACTCTCTCTCTCTCTCTCTCTCTCTCTCTCTCTCTCTCGTGTCGTTTTTGTTTGAGGCTCATATTAAAGCCCCAGTATTTGTAACTTTGAACCTTTTTTTATGTTCGAAATTACATGTTATTCTCTTACATCCATCGTGAAATGTTGTTCAGTAAAGAAATAAGCCAAATTTGTGCTCCTGTAGTGACATAAAAACGCTAAATATTGCCCGATCGAGTTGGGTTGCCGCGCGGGTTTGTTGACAACTTGTAGGCTGTGCACGTGACCGAGAACGCCGATACTGATGACATCATCGAGCCTGCAACATTCCTGGGGCCTTGCCATGCCACGCCACATGCACTGCCTGGGTAATCGCCCATGGTCGCCGGCTGAATGACCTTGCGAATGGTTTTATTTTGTCCTTCTCCGTTCAAATACGTACTGCTACTGTGTTTCAGAGGATACAGAACTTTGGCAGAGGAGGCTGACATTCTATTCTGGTACAGTGTGCGTTGTATACGGATTATTCAAACTGCAGTCGGCAGTGCACCGATGCGCACCCTGCAGTTGGTCACTCAGAACTCCGGGTACCGATGTAAAATAAAGATGACACTATATACACTTGGCTCACTTCTGTAGGCAAATAGCTATCAAAATTGAGTAACTTGAAGTAATAAATTTCAGCTGATTGTCGCTTTAGCGGCAAGGTGATTGCGAAATCGAAGCAACATAGTTTGGCAATGTATGGTAGGCTGTCGAATGCAGTGAACGCGATGGCCTTTGGCAGCAAGTAAGGGAACCGTCAGTATTTACGACCTGGGGGTCATTCAAAAATTGAAAGTTATAAGGGGGTGCTCAAAATGTTTTTTAGCTACTATAGACTATAGTCTATAGAAGCTATTGGGATGGGTATCCGTCCGGTGTCCGTCGTCAGTCTGTATGTATGTATGTATGTATGTATGTATGTATGTATGTATGTATGTATGTATGTATGTATGTATGTATGTATGTCCGTTTGTGAGGCGTCCGTCCACTCAAATATCTTGAGAACCGCAGTACTTACTGATTTGATATTTGTTGTATAGATGAAAAACAAGATTTTGAGAAACTAGTTTTTTTAAATTTTTGATATTGTTGAAAATAGGCAAATTAATGCCAAAAAAGGTGTTTTTGGTAAAAAATCTTCTTCTTCATAACCGCTGGTCAGACAGCATTGTTATTTGGTATACAGGTCCCTAGGGATAACCCAATTTAGATTTGTTCAAATCGTGATGAAATATGCAAATGTGTATTTTTAAGGAATTTTTTGTCATTTTTGGTCAAAATTTGACTTACATTGTATGGAATTCTTGTACTGTATAAACCCTATCAATTC
>LD342935.1:181167-195647 GCA_001465055.1 Ptychodera flava | reverse complement strand
TCAAAACTTTGGCAACTTTGACCCCGAAATATCACTCCCGTCGTATCAACTGAGTTTGAGAATAACCACAATAAAGTTTCGAAAGGTATGGTAATAAGATTTCTTATAGCTGGTCATTTACGAAACGACTTTAGGCGAAATTTACTACCCTGTCCGAATTCTGTCACACTGAGTGTATTGATATGAACAACTAGACTCTCCTTGGTTCTCCGTATACACTCAGGCCACACAATAGGAACATACATCTATTGGTCATTCATTAACTGGATCGCTGTAATGACAGTCATGTAAAAAGACCATTCACATTTTCTTGGAATTTTTCTTGGTGGTAAAAACTGATAATAATCCTTAACAGTGCATCCATACCAAAGTACATGTTCTGTCTTCAAGCAGTGAAAATCAGTAAAACATTGCAATGCATTGTGGGTGAGGATGCTATCATTCAAGGAAATTGCACATGTATCATCACATTCAGCAACACAAAGCAGACCTATATTTTATCACATGACTTACAATCGTAACCAAGGTTACAGATTCCCCTCAGACGCTTACACACTCCCAGTGTACGTTACTTTGGTAATTGATATAATGAGACTCAAAGTTAAAACATTAAAAATCTTAAAAGGGTAAAGGTCATTGTCAATATAACCCAGTGTCACAGTTCTTAACAGTCAAACACTCAAACGACAGAACAAACATGTGACTACGGTTGATTACTGATATTAAGAAAGAGCTATTCCAACGAAGAATGAAATTCCCAAAGAAAAATGACAATAACCTTTTAAAAACAAAAGGCATCTCAAATGTTAGTTTGCTGCACAATATTCCTCAAACATCATTTACAGTGAAATACACTGCCATTGGCTGTGGTGAAGACCTGCATGTTCATGCAACCTTTATGTGGAATTAAATGATTAGTTTGCCGATGGAAAATTGATGATGCAGTATGACCAGTTCATGGTCATGTCATGTGTCATATGAGGCTTTTTTTGAAAAAATTAGAGATACATAGGTACATGTACATATGTCAGGTATCTTTATGTACTGTAACATTTCCAGACCATCAGAATAGTATGGCCATGTATTTTAACTTCCTGTAAATCCTTGGGTCTGTGGTACATGTACGTTACTGGATGTCTTATGATGTGGGACAGAGATAATTTACACATCAACTGCAAAACAAAACCACAGTGATGTTATGTGACTGTAATAATGTTGGCAATCTTGTTACAGACTTTCTGATTTATATCTGATCTGTTTTACACTCTGCAGGGAAAAACTGGTGAAGTTACTCGACAAAATAAAATGTGAAATCGTAAGCGAGACACAGACGGAAGACCAGCTGGCGTATGTATTGAGGTTCGTGTTCAGATCTAACAACCTATTTTGATATTCCGGTTGCTACTAAACTCTGAATCTGAAGCAGTGACTGCAGTAGTGTATGCACTGTATGTGTGTGTATCATGCACTGGCCTTTTGAAGAGCTTTAGGACCAATCACATCACTTGTTCCTTTCCCCAGACTGGCATTCAGCTTCACTGGCCATAGTGATGTAATGGTGCACATGTAAAGACTCGCATGATTGGTTACCCATGATATTTTACATTTCCTGGGCCATTGCATCATGTCAGTAATAGTACACATACAATACAGAAATACTACACATACAATACAGAAATACTACACATACAATACACAAATACTACACATACAATACACAAATACTATACATAACACAGCTCTTTTCTTCCAAAGGATGAGTTGAGGGAGTTCACAGATGAACACACATCTGTAGTACTACATCAACACTTTTAGTTTTCCAATCTCAACTTCCCAGATTTGTACTATACATGTACTTGCAATGCCTTGCGTTACAGGGCCAGTAAGCTGTAACTTTATATAATTTTTTCAGTTTTTTGTATTGATGTCAAATACGAGTTTCTTGTTGTAGTCCCAGAGATTTACAGCATTCAGCTTGCCAAGTCAGCCTGTGCTTGTGTAGAGTACATAGTTATTATTGACAAGTAAATTCTGATCAGGACTTGGATTCAAATGTAATGTACATTGCACTCTACATGTACCGGTATAAATGTACATGTAGATGCAATGTTGACAAGCAAAGTATTATATGTTTCAACATGTTTTAGGGAGTAGAACGTGAATTTAAAGTTGATATACAAAACAAAAATAATGAAAAAATCATTAAAATTACAGCTATACATGTATGCCCTTTAGTATAATGATTTGACCAGTTGTCTGTGAAGTCTCATTTTATCTTTTCATTTAACATTGAGTTATGTACCTACATTTTGTTAAGTCCTCGGTTTGCCTATACCTGCCTGTGTATTTAGGAGGATGCTCTGTGTATGAGATCTTACAGTATGTACTCTTTTCATTGCTTTGTCTTTGTTGGAAATAAATCTCTAATTTGTCAGGCTATGCAGATTTGCATACAGTGTATGCATTGACTTAAATTGCAAACTGTTCTCAGTGAATACGGCTCTGAAAACGGCTTTGGCCTGCGACTGAATATTTACGGTTAAAACTGGTTGATTGTAATGTTCTTGAAATCATTGCTGTGCATGGCCTGTGGAGGCTAGCGTAGTGAATTCGACCCACGCTTAATGTCTGGCTTCTCAAATGAAATGTTACAGCCTGTTCAATAGAAATACACCCACACAAGCAACTGTCATTACAGAACTGACAAAACCAGGCAGTGTACCACAAACATAGCTTGCATCCTACAGCAATTTCATGTTTTCAGTTCCCTTAACATTTTAATGTCACCATTCAAAAACAGAAAATGACCATAAAATTCTTTGATATATGAATTCTGTTGTTGCTGTACCTGGAAGTGTTGAGTTTGAAAATGTCAAGGGGTTTCGTATCCATGTGTTTCTTTCATTTTAAAAGGTTTATCCCTAAGGATAGAAAGTACTTTAACATAATATTTATTGTATTGTAGCCATTTTAAAGAAATTGAGCAACAGGAATTTTTAGAAGTTCATGGACATATAATTAATTTTCTCAACAGAGGACTGAAAGATTTTTTGAAGGATTTGCAAAGAATTCATTTAGGAAGGCCCAATATTTGTGGCAAAATCTTACACAATGCTTTTTAGTACGTCAATATTGCCAGGACTGTACACGGATGTCAGTTTAAATTTACAAAACGATTTTGGGGATTTGTAAGTGTTTACATTATGAATCAAGTTGCTATACAAAGACATTTTTAGGACACACCTAGCAATTCAGAATGAATCAGTAAACAAAAGTCTGTATTTACACTCTAAAATAGAAACACGTGTATAAGAAAAAACACTTGATAAAAGTGACAAAAATAGCACTGAACTATGGGAGTAACGGCAACTTGTTCCTCATACAAAATGCACCAGTGTTAAAGTAGTATATACCTTGAAAGTGAAAGACTTAAACTTTTGCTTAAACTTTCCCTAATGAGATTTTTCAGCTATTTTCTTAACAAATCAAGGATAGAAATATGAGTCACTATGCAAAATTTGCTCCTAAAGAAACAAATCACTGAATATTTACATAGGTTTAGTATGGCAGCCATTTCTTTGTTAACACAACAGAGAAATACAAAATTTTTGATTTTCGAAAAACTGAGAAGGTAAAATATTTACTTAGATCAAGAGCTTTAAAATGAACCCCCAGGAGTGATGGAAGTGGTAGCCTCATACGCTACACGAACTTGTGCTCAGCTTAGCATTTTTAGCCTCGAAAAAAAACGCCTCATGTATGTGTGTGTGTGTGTGTGTGTGTGTGTGTGTGTGTCTCACTGGATCTCACTTGATATGTGTATGGAAATAGTAGACATCACAGAATTTCCCGCACTTTTCAGGATAATACAGTAGCACTCAAAACCAGCTTCTGAGCATCTTGAGAATCAGTACAGATTCTGCCGACTCTGCAGGATTGAGGTTAAAGGCTATACTAGACTTCATGATATACGCAATTAAAGGTTTTTTTAAGTGTGTATAAAACATTTTAATTTTGACTATCAAGCATTAAATTAAGTTATTTTCTAAATGTAGTGAACTAATAGGTTTTTATGATTCATTTGATTTTCAAATCCCATATTGCAAGCAAAAAGAAGCCGGTCTCTGTCTGCAATTGTCTGTAATTATATTTTTTTTCTCAAATTGTAATATTTTTGCAGTGAAAGCAGTATGTTTCTATCAGAAAGGCGATTCATCTTGAAGACATGTGGGAAGACCACGTTACTGTTTGCTATGGAAGACATCCTTAAACTTGCCCGGGAGATCGGATTTGAAGACGTTGAGGTGGGTGTTTCCATTAGCATGTACACTAAACTGTGTACACACACTGCTGGTAATTTTAGGTATCAAATGCTGTCTATGGATAGTGAGACATGTTCTGCATTTCATGGTGGATGGAAAACATCAGAATTTTTGCCAAATCTGAGAATAAATCAACTCGATGGAATTTGATTCTGTCAAGCTATTTTGTTGTTGTCCACAGCACACAAAAAAATTGTGTACGTTGTACACAGTATGCATCTGTGATCAGTGTTTAGGACATGATCTTTTCCAGTAGAAAAGCCCTTCCTAATGTGCCCTCTACTAAGCCAATTTGACATGACACCTTACTCCAAAGTGTTCTTCTCTTTGTCTGAAACATGACATATATCTGCTTAGGACTGGCCAAAAGAAACATCAAGACATTGCTAAAGTGGCTCAAAAAAGTTTTGAAGTCTTAAAAAGTTAGGGGGGCATGCTGATCCTAATGCTACATGTACTTTGCAGCCCTTATAGTGATTTGAAATCCCTGACAACACTCAGTGTATTTACTTTAATGTGTGACTTGTCTGTCTTGATGAAGTCAACCATGACATATGTGTACCGGCAAGGTGAAGGAATGGCATATACAGGAATGTAGAATGTGTTCAACTGTAGTTAAAGACGGCCTGAAACTGTGTCTTGCACCCAGTGACGACCCAATGTCGTCAAGCAAAAGATTACATTACACATTTCTCCTCCTACAGAACTGAGCTCTATAGTGTCCAAACAGGACACTCCATGTCTTCTTTGTCTAATTCTTCTCAAGTGAAGATATTAACTCAACCCTTTTGCCTCCAGACGTGGCCCACATTCTCCATCGATTCCGATAGGAATGCTGGACCAATGTACAGGGAAATGTTGGTGAAAGGGATCGCATTGTGTTGAGAGATTTTCAGTACTTGCTCTCTGAATTGGTATTCTTTTCCTGTATTTCTCTGAGCAGGATATATTCTACTCACGGAAGAACTTCCTGCGACCGGAACTCCAAGTTGGTCCGCACAAGAACTTTGAAGATGAGGTGGGTTCTCCTGTCATCGTTGATTCAGTGTAAAAATAACAACAAAAATGAAGCAAATTCCTTGCTCTCTGTCACAGAGAAAATTCATCAGATAAAACTTTCATAGAACAAGATGCACAGATATTTTAAAATTGATACAGCATAAGTGTACAGGTGAATATAATGTACATTGTACGATTACAAGAATTTGGACCGTGTTTGGGCCAAAGTGCCCTGTTCATGAGTAATAACACTTTGAGTACAATTTTTGTGTAATAGTTGTTTGCATCGCCTATCAGCAGGTTCTCTTGCGTAGTGTTTGAATGGTACAGTTTTTATGACCAGTATATTGTACAATGGAAAAAAGTTGCCGGTACTCATATGTGCCATAGTTCAGTGCTATTTTCGTTTCTTTGGTTTGAGGGTTTTCTTTGTACACACATGTCTGTTTGAGTGTGTACATAGATTTTTGTTTACTGAGTCATCATGAATCGCTGGATATGTCATCAAAATATTTGTACAGTATAAGGTACCTGGACTCGTAGGGCAGACACTTGCAAATCCTCCAGTTTTTTGTAAATTTAAATTGGCAGACAGTTATGGGACCATTGACATAAAAACGTTGTGTAAGGTTCATGAGAGAAATATGGGCCCTCCGCAAACAACTGAGCTTGCAACCCAATAAAGCACACAATTTGTGAAATCTAGATATTTGCAAATGCTGTGATATGTATTTTTTCTCCGTTTTGTAGGTGAGTGTTTTGGACAAGATATTTCCCAGTAAGTAAACAAGTGATATTTATTGTTTTAAGTCATCCTATATCAGCATTGGTACTGTTACCGTATTTTGAATGTAGACATATTGACCCTTTCAGAAATATGGTTACCATTAGACTTAACAGTTTCCAATAGTATAACAATAGGATTGCTACAGGACAATGGGATGCATGGAAGTCTTTGACCCAAATGACAACTGACATCCTTCAAATATCCAAGAGCAGTCCCATTAGCTTCCCTTTGGAACTTTTTCGCATACATTCCAATGGGACATTTTTATATGGGTATGTACCAAAGCTGAATTCAGTAGTGTCTCCAGAAAAGTTCTTGAAGACAAGTACAGTACTTGTCGAAGGGAAGGCTATTGTTGCTTTAAAAGTTACATGTACATACTTTGTTTTTTCATCTCGTGACATCGAATTGGCAGTATTAAGCTGCATTATTGAATTATAAAATAACAATATTTAAGCAATAATCCACCCCTCCCAGCCCTTAAAGGATGAAACCGAACTTTGCATGACACAACGCATGAGGCAAAGCCAAATATATTTGCAAAGTTTGCTTGAGTCCATTATGAGCCAGAGGTGGTACATTATCGCTATTATTTTATAGTTTTGACAATGCCAGGGAATTTGTAGATGTAGAAAACATATGGAGCCACAATGCTGGATAATCATATACATCAGTAATAATCTAAGAGTATGATATGTCACAAAATTCATGGTATAAACAAAGCTATAATATAAGTCAAATTAATTGGTAATTAAAGCTTGACGAGCTTCATGAGTTCTGTGATTAGATTTCAGGGTTGTAGGTTTTAACAAGTATAATGATAGTAAATGTTTATTGGTTTTTATAGTGAGTTTATGACCTTCAGAAATTATTCATACCTGCTGTATGAGTATTGTAGATACACTTTACAACACTACATGCATGTTCAGTGTCACGTCATGTTATATAACTCAGATTCAAACAGATACTCAACAACGTGTCCTCACCTTGATAAATACCCGTATTGGGTTTTGTCTCAGCTGTAAGATGTAAGAACCTTGTGCTACTACTGTTTACCAGCTTCATGGCTCTACTGTGTATTGTTCGATATGACTTTTCCACATGGCTATGGGGCGTGTGAGAGTTCACCAGTGGAAAGGTATACCATGAAATAATAGCATTGCTTATTATACCTTTCGCAGATGGAGCTGCCTACGTTTTGGGAAGAATGAATGGCGACTGTTGGTGAGTAGTTTCTTTCCTCAAGAAAATATGTTAAGCAAGCAATATACAGCAATATACGTAATGCACAATTTTAGGCCAATTTTATTCTCCATTGATCATGAATTGTAATAAGTTTATTTGCATAGTTGAATAGTGCTCATTACCACTCTGTACATAAATGGATACAATTATCAACAAAATTGAGCATGAGATGCCACAGTTTGTTTTCATACATAGGCTTGTCATATCCAAAGTTACCAGGAATTCTCAATAATATGAATACGTGGCTGACTTTAATGACAGCTCAGAGATTGTGTGTTTGATGTCACATGAAACCTGCCCTGTACAATGACTATATTTGTTGGTGTTGATATGCCATCGTAATTTGGGAACAATCCATTAGCTGTAGCTGTTTATGTATTTTCCTGCATTTTTGTGGTGTTTAAGTTGTTAAAATTCTGTTTAGTTATCAGGTTCTTCTTCCCAAATCTTGTCTGAATGCGTAGTGTTTAACTCATCAACTCAGCCAATGTTATGTACATTCAGTGTCCAATATGTTATTGTTGAAAGCTTAAGTTACAGCACTAGAATTCAGTATCAACAGCAATATCGTGTATCATTCACAATGCATCATGTTGAAAAGGCTATCACTTTAGTATTCCGATGTCGTTGTTCAAAGGAACAAAATTCATGAAAAAATAACATTCTCAAAAGTTTCAGATATATTGTCCCTTCAACAAGAAGTAAACTAACCATACTATAACATGTAGTCATACTGAAGTTTTGACTCAGGTAGGCTGACCCCATGCAAGTGCGGTATTTATCAAAATGTAAAGAAATGCGTAACCATTTTCATCAAGTTGCAATCTTGGGGGATTTCACATGAAATTTGCAATGAACTGAGTAAATAGAACATAATTAAAGATACACATACCACAGCTGCATTCTTGTCTCTTTCTAGATTAAAAGTGTTTAATAGCGCTGATCGCTAATGACGTCACTGTTCTCTCTCATTATTTGTCCGCATTTTTCGCATTAACGAAGAAAATAAAACCTGCGAGTGTTAGAATGGCTATTTAGCATCACACTTATTCGTATGAATTGATGACTGAGACTACAAGCTGCAACAACAGCCGCGCATACAACGACAAAATTTGTCCGACTTTCAGCATATTTGTCCAAAAGTCGCGCACGTGCAGCTATATTTAGTAACAAACCCGAAATCGCGATCAACGCTATTCATAAATTCTCATAGCATGTCAATATTCCTCACGCCATTCTGTAGACTTTCATGTCAAAACTCCCCTCAGATGATTGATTTCCCTCATTTTTCTGTCACATCAAGAAATTTAACCCTTTGAGTGCTGCAATTTTCTCCCGACAAAATTTTGGTGCAAAATTTTACCAATTTTTATGAATTTGGACCAAATGGACATCACATTTCATTAGCTACAGTTTTTTCGCAAACTTTTGGCAAAAATCTGAGAAAAATTAGCAGGGGTTTATTTTATGTAGGGGACAAAAATAGACTTTTGCACTCAAAGGTTTAAACAATTCCACATGCTTGACATAATCTGTAAGCTTTTTTCTGCTGGCAAGAGTGTTTGTGATGTTTCTTATGAATTTTGTATGAATGTGCACACATGTTCGTAAATGGTAAATCTTTCTGTCAAAGTAGATTACAGCATTGTACCAGCAGTCGGGCATCTTATTACCATCGGCAAATACTGATTATTTTTAGACGGATTAATTGTAAGACTAAATTTAAAAAACTTCTACAGGCAACATTTTGTCAGCCTTCTGACAGTAATTTGTGGAAGGACGGAGATTCATCACCGAGGAACAGAATTTGATTGCTAAGCAACAGAGTACTATCAGCAGTTATTAAAAACTTTAAATAAATTGACGGCAGCTGGTCTTTAAATCTGTGTACGTATTGATTATTTGCTCATCAAGTAAAATCCATAATACAGTGGAGGTATGGTTAGCCAGGATTATGGAGACTTTTCTTCTTAAGGTTATTTATTTCAAATTTGTTAAACAGTGCAATTGGCTGCCGCTTCAATAAATGAATGATTCTTATCTCTGATTAATAAAACGAAATGCTGAAAAATATGTAAGAACATAAAATAATGACATAATCATGATATTTATTCGTTCATGATGAAACCCCCTAATCCCTGCTCCCTCTCTATTTGTATTGACATTTTGAGGAGCTTCCTACTTCCAGGGTGTTGCCATGGTAGTTTACGCAAGCTGCAAAAAACAGATCAAAGCTGTACAGACGTCTGATTTTCAAATGGTTTTTGTGTTTGCCCTTTGGGCCCTGTTGGAAAATTGATATCCCTGGGAGGCATGTTGCTTAGAATAAATTTTACTCACCAGCCAGGCAATCAGGGAGAAATGTTATGTTATTACAGAGAGCTGCAATTTTAGTTTGTCAAATGGGTGATTACTGGTGCGATATAGCTTCTATAGCCCTCTTTCCTATCAATGGATCCAGAGACAGACAAAGGCCACACTTTAATGGTGAAAATGTTGTAGGGACTTTTATAGCCCGTTCAGCCCAACAGATCCACATTCAAGTTCACCATCGATAACAATTGGTTTAGGCCAAACCTTGGCAGTGAAAAGGTTAATTAAATGCTTGAAAAGATTTCTGTGGCATGAATTGTAACATGCAAGTACGGTTCAAGAATTTTGCAAGATAATTCTGATTCTGAGAAGACCTCATGTAGGGTTTTGGTCTGTATTCAGTGCATGGTTATCACTTTTCCTTGTCTTGCAACCAGTGCCGCAGATGTTGTGCAGACTTTGATAATTTTGTTATGTCTGTGACTGCGACATTTCTCAGTCCACAGACTGTGGAAAATACCCAGCATGTGGCTTGTCAGCACAGCCAGTGTAGAGATTGTCAAGATTTCTCAGGTCCAGACATGAGACATACCTACATGTACTGTAACTGTGTTAGCCATATCAGTGTATCACACATACACACACCAAGATGACAAGCCAATACTGAGTGGCTCAACATTCTTTAGTTAAAAATATTTTGTTCAAATACAACTAAACATACTGATTGATGCTGAGGCTGTATTTTAAGTTTCTGAGTACTAGACCTGTCCTGCTCTTATCTTCCCTGGGACTGCACTAGATAAAAACTGACGAGTCAGCAGTTCTTGCTTGATGACTTGAATAAACTGTCATTCCCCTGCCTTTGTGCTATTTTTATCAATTTTTACTACATGTGAATAGCATTTAGGGACAAAATAGTCTTGTAGACAGGACAGCATTTTATATTGTAATGCCGACATTTGTCTTGAGACTTGGAGATTGGAATATCATTTATTGGGCAAATTTTTTTTTCCTCTGAGTCGGGAAAGCAATATGTCACATTTGCCTACGCTATAATAATATTCCCCTACGTAGGAAATACAATTGGCCTTTTTGTAATCAGCATTCTATGACATTTGTCTTGAGACTTAGAGAACGGATATCATGTGTAGAGCAATGTCTTTCCCTCAGGAAATCGAAATTTCGTATCTCGCCTACGCTATCCCCTTATGAAGGAATTTCAATTCCCGGCAGTTAGCTCTATTTCAGCTGACCTTTATCACAGACAATTCAAAGAAACAAAAATATGACAAATTTATTGATAACGTTGTCAAACTGCCCTCGGCATTATAAATGTAAAGGAAGTACCGTATAAGTCTATGCCAGATGTTCATTTATTTCTGTTGAAATGGAAAAAATGGAATATGTCACTTTCTTATGATGTATTTCCAGTATAACTATCACTTTTGTTATAAAAGGTGTATTCTTTCACTCTACAAAAGAGAAATCGCTTTCTTTATTGAATTATTACATTACTTCATTTCATTGAAAGTGGGATTTATGACGTGATGGTACAGAAGAACCGCTTCGAAGAGAATATTATCAGTGTTATCATGCATGAAATTGAATTTTTCAGCGTATCCTTTGATGATGGTTAAACACGTTTGTTTCTATACTAGAAAAAAAACTGTTTGGCTATTACAAATTACTTATTTGTCCTGACATCAGTAATGTGTCCAGGACAGTTTAATTTAGGTGTTTTCCTTCATCGTAACATCAAAGAGTGCCAATAACTGCAGTTGAACTGACCTCTGCTATTCATCACAAATCAGATTGAGCTGTTTGTGTAAAATAATAATAAGGACCGTTCACAAAAAATTTGAAAAAAAATTTTAATATTTAAAATCTCAGATAATTGTGCGTGTTTACCGGTGAAATTTGGTATGTCCGACGTGACAGTTTCATTTATCAGAAATACAGATGATGCAGCAACACACTTTGACAGAAACTTCTTTAACAATAGCTCAATGAATGCACTAATTTTTCCCACTGAACTTTTAGTGCAACATTTTGCAAACTTTATGATTTGTTTCTGTAATTATTTTGATAATTTTGGACTGAACGGACATCACTCTTCATTAGCTACATTTTTTGATCAAAATTTTGAGAAAAATCTAAAAAAGTTGACTGGAGTATATTTTATAGAGGAGACAAAGTTGAGTTGGTACTCAAGGGTTGATCTTACAACTCACTCATATGTTTATGCTTAACTGCAAAAGGCAATTTTAATCCTTTGAGTGCCAAAGTCAATATTTATCGCCCTTACAAAATATGCCTCAGTCAATTTTTGCTAAAATTTTGATAAAAAACTCTGGCCAATGAAATGTTGTGTTCATTTGGTCTAAAATTATCAGAAAAATTCATAAAAATTGGTAAAATGTTACACCAAAATTTTGGTGGGAAAAAATACATCACTCAAAGGGTTATCCTCACAAGAAGGCAGAGCATATCAAAGCTTGTCACCACATGTGACCACACTTTGATCAATGAGTAGTTGTAGGAGGAGGTGTGTGTTGTTTACTTTCTTTGTTCATTTTTTTTTCATTTCAGGTATTTGTACACTCTCGATGTGGCTCTCAGTGTCCAGGAACCTGACCAAACATTAGAAGTATCCTTTGACATAAAGGGATGCGGTCGTCCATTCGGCGGCTGCGCAACTTTTTTGTCGATAAGCATCGCTTCTTTCCAGAAATTGGTGATGAATGCTAATGTGAAACAAATTCAGCATTCGATGCCAGTTCATAGTTCACCAATTTTGTAGCTTTCCAGTCGCCCAAAGACTTTGTCAAATAAAACTCGGTTGCATCCCTTCATTTACATACATGAATGGAAATTGGTGCTCTAAAATTATAAGTGTATGTAGTACAGTTCTTCTCTGTGATAATTATACGGGATAAAATTAGATCTCATTAATCACTTTTTAGATGCTGCAAGGTATTAATAACTCTCTTTTGAAAATATTTTTTTTCCAGGGCACATTTTGTTTGCCTTAAAGGTAGAATGCACATTGGGACAGATATTTAGATCCGCGGGTTTTTGCAAACCTCATTTTGGGCCGTTTTGAAGCTGTGGTAGTAAGAATATATTCCTTTGGCTTATTTTTTTTGAAAATCGAAAATTTTAATTTCCCTCCTAGAGTTGACACAGGGATGGCAGCCATTTTGAATTTCAAATATTAGTAAATGTCAGGTAATTTGTTTCTCTAATTCCAAACTTTGGATGGTGACCCCTGATTTTCATTCTTGATTTGATAAGAGGATGGTTGAAAGTTTCATTGAGGAATGTTTTAGCAACAATTGAAGTCTTTCACTTTTGAGGCGCATACTACCTTGAGTGTGACACAGACAGATCTGTGCTCCCAAAATGGCCTGTGAACATATGTAGTCTGAAACCTAAATTCCCAACATTGATAATGATTGGTTATTATAGTATTTTCATTCATAGTACTCATAAATGGACTTTGCACAAATTTAAACTATTGCTTTGCATGTGTCATGCATTAATTCATCTGTACACCTGACACTACACTCTCTTGTAGATGCGTATACCACGTGATGTTTATAGTTGTGTGAAAGTTACTAGGTGTGATTTCATTGTTCATCACAGAAATAAGTTTTACCTTAACTGTAGTAATCAGATTTTGATGAGCGACTTGGACAGGGATGTGATGGCACAGTTTTATAAAACAGACTGTACCACAGCTGAAGAAGTGTCCGAGGTGAGTCTCTCAAAGTCATACTTATGACTAAGCAGCAGTGGCTTTTTAAGGTAGAATGCGCCTCGGGGGACAGATTTTCAGACTCAAATTTTGATAATTCCTTTCTGAACTATCACTTTTTGGGGCTCATTTTAAAGCTTTTGATGTAAGAAAAACCTTCACCATGTTAGTTTTTCGAAAATCAAAAATTTTATTTTTCTCCATAGAGTTAACACAGGGATGGCAGCCATTTTGAATTTCAAATATCAGTAAATGTCAGGTAATTTGTTTCCATGGCACCAAACTCTGAGGATGACCTCTGATTTTTACTCTTGATTTTGAAAGAGAGTGGTTGAAAGTTCGCATGAGAAAACTTTGAGCAAAAGTTTTAAGTCTTTCATTTTTGAGGCGCATACTACATTACAACATCTAGATTCAGAGGTAAGATACGGGTAGGGAGGTTACAGGGCTTGTATGAGGGTTACATGGAGTTTTCCAAGGGGCCGCACATTTCTGTATTCCTCGATATAGATACATTCAATCCATTCACTTGCATTGCATGAATGATCTGAAATCTTAATTTTGATAGAAAATTAACATTATATGAGAAAATGATACAGTGACCGTGAAATGTAATAAACTCTCCTGCCCCAAAATAAAGACAAATGGTTTGATTTATTTTCATTTGAAAGGAATTGTCTTAAAAGGCCTTGTAACCAAGTACAACATGCCCGCCCTGCCCTGTTATTTAATTCAAATAGGTGAAAATCTTGCTTCTTTACCTTTTTAGCACAACGTTAATTTTTCTCACCTTTATAAAATATACTACAGTCAATTTTTCTCAGATTTTTGCCAAAATTTTTATAAAAATCTGTAGCCAGTAAAATATGATGTCCTTTTGGTCCAAAATTATCAAAAAATTTCAGAAAAATTCATAAAAATTGGTAAAATGTGGCAGTAAAATTTTGGTGAGAAAAATTACAGCACTCAAAGGGTTAATAGAGCAACAGTTTGTCCTATAGTTCTAGGAGTAAAACAATTTATCTGAATAGTAGGGCGTCACTAAATGTTCACAATT
>LD342935.1:126565-165680 GCA_001465055.1 Ptychodera flava | reverse complement strand
AATTTTGGTATCCATAGAAATCAGTTATGATCAAAGATTGCATTACGTCGTAAGCTATGGAGGGTTAAATTCAAGTGAAAAGACCTGCCACTGTTTGTAATCAGTCAGTGAAGTGAAATTGAAATTCTTTATGTGATTGAAAACAAATGCCGCTCAGTCAGAGACCGTCGTCAATTTTAAAAAAACTGTGTTGAACAAAACCAGGCTGGGCTTTATTCATAAATTGACTGTTTTGTGAACTCTCTGTATACCTTTCAAAATTGTTGGTATTTCACGGATTACGTGTCTTATTTGCATAAATAGTCTATCTATCTATCTATCTATCTATCTATCTATCTATCTATCTATCTATCTATCTATCTATCTATCTATCTATCTATCTATATGTCTATCTATCTATCTATCTATCTATCTATTTCTGTCCATTGTCTATCTACCACATATAAATACATAGATACATAGATACACACTTACACAGATACATAGATACCTACCTACCTACCTACCTACGTAGTACCTACCTACCTACGTAGTACCTACCTACCTACCTACCTACCTACCTACCTACCTACCTACCTACCTACCTACCTACCTACCTACCTACCTACCTACATACATACATACATACATACATACATACATACATACATACATACATACATACATACATACATACATACATACATACACGTGAACAAAACCTTGTACAAAATGTTAAATACGAGTGGTTTTTTACATATGCTCAGTATATTGATTTTAATTATAATTTTCTCATTTGCCATTCTAATCCATCACAGTAGCGCGAAATCAGCTTACAAAATTAAGGGAGCTAACAGAAGCAACGTCTTCGGATACTAAATAAGCCAGTTATCTGGAGCTTCTGTGTCTTGCTTCACTTTACATGTTTGTCTAATTTTCCTTTAGAAATGTGCAACTTCTGCGCAGCGCAGTGTGTCTGATATTCACCATCATTTTAGAAAATCTCCCCAAGTTTAGGAGAATGGAAAAGGTGTATTATACGCGCCAGGGCGTATGCTTAACGGCTAAAATTGAAATAAAATGAACACAAATAGCATTATGGGTAGCAAAATTGGTGAAAAATGCTCAGTAACTTGACAATGCCGTGGAGAAAACTTGCTGTGTCAATACCGGTCTCAAACCACGATCAAATGTATCAAGTGTTTCCCAAGACAATGGTGCAAGTCAGTGCATGAAACATAGGAATCCCACTCCAATGCGTTTGTTTTGCAAGAAACGTTCAAAGGGAGTCTGTGGACACCTGTTTACCAACAATAAAAGCCAAACCACCAGCCTTCCAATCTCAGATACACTTGAAATATTGGCAGAGAATGGCGAGATAGCAACGTTGAAAAGATCTTTTAACCTCAAGATGGAGTGATTTCATCCGAACCGCCACTTTATTACGCATCTAGCTTGATCTGTTAATTGTGGCGAGCGGATTTCAGATGCTTCCGTTGTCTTTCAAAAGTATTTACTTCGTAATGCCAATTTTTGCGTTATTGTTCCCCTTGGTTTCAAATGCGATTACCGCAATAAAGGCAATTGAGGACCGAATACCCTCACTTTCGAGTGGCGGTAATCGAACGAAATCCCGTGCCAGTGAAAAGTGGTCAGCCGGGCTCTCATCGGGTATAAACCGCCGAGGCCCATAATCTCCCGTTGTGGGATTGAGGTAGCGCAAATTGAATTTCTGTGTTCCCTTTTACGCCAACACGGTTTAATCATACTCGAATCAAAGTCATGACAAGGTAGGATCGTCCAACGCGAGATTGTTCGCTGATATTTACACATGAATGGCTAAGAGGATAATGACAGATTTTTTCGGGTTACACACAGCACAGCAGACGATTAAACCGCTGGATCGACACAGAGAAGCTGTATACCTTTTCATTTCACCAAAGTAATCAAAAAAGTTGGCGGGGATAGCTTCTGTTCCTCATACTCTTCACAAAATCGTCTTCTTCTAACAACCAATCGGAGGGAGAGGGCCCGCTGGCAACAAACCGTGGCTTGATTTGAACGACACGGTGTTAAACATTGTGCTCTTTTAATGGATACTTTTTTGTATGTTTCAATCGTTTTTATCCAATCATTTATAGTCATTCACACGCCGCTGAAAGAAATGTACGTCATTGTCCGGTTCAAAGGGGAACCAGCTCTCTGTCTCGTTTCTAAAGAAACGGTTACGTCTCACTCCACTTGCGCGCAACCCGAAATTGTTTTGCAGCGCCATGTTATAGAAGAGGTAAAAAAACTCCAGTGAGGGAATTCCTTCTTAAAACCCATACACCGTCTGTCTTCTCCAAGGTTTATGGTCGATTTGGGAATTGCGTCCGTGGTTACGACACCGATTTTCGGGCAAAGTGGACCTACAGCAGACGCAAATCTCGTCGGCTAAGGAGGAAATACGACGCATGCACTGACGTAATCGGTTTTGTTCATATTCCAACCTCAACTTTTCCAAAACAAAGTAATTAATTAACGGGGAAAGAGAAGACACCATCAGCTGCTCGTGGCACCTGTCGATGACTAAACTCTTTTTTTTTCTGTTCTGAAGTCATTGTCTTACGATCTCGGCTTTCACATTTCGGCACGGTCGATGCCCGACAAAAATGTTCATCATTCTATTAACCCTAACGTACTACCCTTTTGAACCATTGTATAATAAGAATAGAAGAAATGAGTTGTGATAGAGGGTAGATAGTTGATGGGAGAAATATGAGCGAAACAAACCCTAAACCCTCTCCTCCGTGCCTCGAGGCATCAAGCATTTGTGTCTTGGCAAACCTGCGTGTCTCCAAGTTCAAATGAAAGAAGTTGGGAACAAGGGGGTTATCTTAATCCTTTTTCAACCAATAGCGCATTTTTCCCTTGTGGGAACGACAAAGTTTACATCTTTGCATGTTTTGTTCGGGAGAAAACAACAGGATTTTTTTCTGTTACTCACTGGTTTAGCATCGCTGGCTGAGTGCCTCATCCACCGTCCCAGTCTCTCCCCTTGTCTTCTCAAAGTCGAAATGGTTACTCGCTATGGGAGAGCATCGATTTTTAAGAGAACTAGTGAGAAACCCCCCATGAAATCGGGCCGGCTTTGTTTGCTGCCAAATTTTTTTCCCACTCTTCCGTGAAGCGTGCGCAAACTCAACTTCAGCATATTGACAATTTATGGTGAATAGATGGCGCACCGTGTCATCTTTTGATGAGAATGCCAGCGAGTCTCACTTCTCCATGTTCGTGGAAATTTTCCCACCGTTTCTTGTCAGCGGCCCAACCTAACGCGAAGTGTAAGGCGTTCGGCTGGCTAGATAGATGGCATGCAGTTACTATGCAACCAAACGCTGCCCGGATAGTGCTCTTTGTTCCAATCTCTGGGAAACTTACCTTTAATAAATATACACGGAGATTTGTGGACCATTCGCGGTGGTTCGGTCTCTCTACTACGACAAACTCGTCCCTAGGTAAACAATACCTTTTTTGCTCTCCGCCAATTATGAAGCCTGATTCCTCTACTTTGACAACCTCGACAACCACTCACACATGCGCCAAGAATTCCAAGTCTGGCGTGTAATGTTCCACTTGTGGGTTCCGAATTAATAAAGTATCAATTTCCTCAAGTGTGTTATTCATGCTATTTGGTTCGACCAAGCAACCACAATGCCCCTCCCCCACAAAACCCCCTGTTCCATTCACCTCAGCACAACTTTACCCACGCCATGAAATGCCCAGCCATCCGAGAAAGGATATTTTCTGCCATTCCCACAGAGAAACGTCGCACTCCCCGAGCGACGGATACACACTTCGACCATGTAGGACCGAAGACAAGTTTTGCATAACTCGTCAGCCGAACCTGTTCGATGAGGCACAGGGGAGACAGTACAAAACCACCGAAGCAGTGGACAACAATTGCGCATTTTTGCTTTTATACGCATGTCCCGTCGTTATACAATGGCTGTCACCGTGCTTTGCTCCTACACTCTTGTTTGTCATTTTTAATTATTAAAAATTCGAGCACCTTGGACTTTTGCTAGCCATATTTATTATTGAACTTTAATCGTTGGATATATCGATCATTTCAAGTCTTGATTAAAAAAAATAAACAAACAAGCTGGGCAGAAACCGTTTAATCTGGCCGGTAAATCCACATTTCTGAAATAAAAGAACCGTTCTACTTTTATGAAATACATGAATAACCAATGACGGTGATATCATCTTACCAATATGTTGACTTGACATTGCTGTTACGGGGACAGTGAGAAAACTACATGCTGGGCATGTTAGGAAAAAAAACCCATGCAAAACCGTTTTGAGTTAGGCTGTTTTTGCACAAGCATGTCACGTATTGGACTCGTACGACCCAACAGGTAAAATACACCACTGGAACACCCCATATTGATCGAAATGTAACGCTTATTCTCAAGTACATGAGCACTTTTCAGACAAATATAATACTTCGAGGGGAACGTTAAGCCTGCCGCTGACATTTTTACTTGTTTGACTTATTTGTTGTCTTAGATCAACTTGCATCACTTGGCCGAGAGTCTCACACGCACGCATTAAATTTGTACAAATCAACTGGCACGAGAACCCGTGAAGGAACGCCGATCTCCCATGGCACAAGAAACTAAAATTCGGGCTCAGCCTTTTCCAAGAAAAACAATTGATAAAAGGTACGAATTTTGATCAAACACCATAGCGAGAATGAGTAAAAAATGATGAAGACATACACGAAACCGATGTTCTGTGGTGTTTTCCCGATCCCATTAAGTGTTGGTATGTGAACGCCTCTAAGAAACAGTAATATCTTTTCTCCGGTATTTTCAATAGATTTGGGGCACTTAAATCGCAATGTGGTGACATTATCGTAGAATGCCAAGAATTTCTAAGAGCAGTATATACTTCATACTTCATTAGACCTTTTTTTCCCATGGAAGCCACTCCCGCGATTGTCCGAACATCGTTAACCTTTTGGGCGCCAAAGTCAGTATTTGTTACCTCTACAAAATATATCCCAGTCAAATTTTGTCAGATTTTAGCCAAACTTTTGATTGAAAACTGTAACTAATTAAATGCGATGTCCATTTGCTCCAAAATTATCAAAACAGATGCAGAAAAATTCAAAAAAATTGGTAAAATGTTGCACTAAAATTTTGGTGGGAAAAATTACAGCACTTAAAAGGTTAAATATTTCGAAAGTTGACAACGTGAGCGTCTGCACCGCTAAAACGATTCGCTGTGTGGAACAAATTAAAAAAAATAACTACACTGAATTCACACATAGGACACGTCAGTGTATTTTTGATCGCTATGACCATAATCTGTAAATGGCGGATTACATCGAGAATGATCTAAATGCGATCTACAATTAAAGCTCATTAGAATTGTAAAGTTCAGATAATAAAAATACCAAGTTAAGAACACTATTGAAAAGTTACAGAGTTTAAAGATTGATTTTAAAACCAGTTTATGACGGAGAGAGCCGCCCGAACGTGAGATTGCAAGGCATTATTATATAGCCAGTGTGGGAAATTCATAAATGAATTGTCTGCCACCGTAGTAAACTGTACTGTCCGACCGATAGCTTGGTGTAGATTGATGCGAATGCAATGGGAGAGAGGAATTGGCTACTGTTAGCTGAGAACGCTATTTTTACTTTTCTTTCACTCCGTATCTGTTTCAACAGTTACTCAGTTAGATAGAATCACTGCTTACATCACAACATTACGTTTCGTCAGAGCGTGAGTTTCTAGCATCTTTCTTAGTCACAGACAAAAACCAAAAGTATAGGTTTGTCAAAATTACGTTTCACTTGTACACCTTAATTTTGCCCCTCACCTTGCCTTTATCTATGTGTCTTGCAGTAACCTTCCTCAATATATTTCGGACGGCCCTTTCACCCAACATGCACCAAAAGACTTTCAAGATTCATCTTGGTTCACTTTGATCCCTGACTGTCATTTGTTCTCTAACGTCGGTAAACTGAATGAAATTTGAACACAAGGCCCGATTTCGCCGCAGTGTTAACGAAACTAGAAAGTGGGTGCCATTCTCTCGAGAAAACAAGCTTCGATAAAAACTCCAAAATCGCCCACTTACGGGGAAACTGCTTTAATCCTATTCAAAACGCATCAGTCGTCTATATATTGCTGGTGAATGATTCCAGTGACTGATCGATAGGGTTCATGAGACCTATTAATTAGCCATCAGAAAGAATGGAGAAACCCATGCAAACAAGGCACAAAGACCCATAGAACAAATCAGCCAATCCCATGCACGTGGACTGTCTTTCTTTTCCTATATTAAAAACTAACAACTCAAACAATGCCATGTTTAATTACAAACTACATCGTCTAATTAACTGCCTCTCTTCCGCTGATAATTCCGTTATATTATTGGATGAATTACATACATGCATACACATACATGCATGCATAGATATATAGATACATACATAGACACATAGATACATAGATACATAGACACATAGATACATAAATGCATGCATACATACATACATATATACATACATACATACATACATACATACATACATACATACATACATACATACATACATACATACATACATACATATTACATATTACATATTACATATAGCTTATCTTCTTAAGTCTTGCTGATTTTTTTGTAAGAATCTGTATATGGAAATCACTCTGGTGTTGCACTGTGGGATGGCATTCTTGTCTATTAACAATTAAGAAATGAGCTTCTATAGACATGAATTAGAAAATCATAAAGCAGATAAATTGTTATTTAGGAAGTTGCGTTGTTTATCTTGCTTTCACCAATGAAAACTGCCAATACTGGAAGCGAAACTGAAAGTCTCAAATTTGACCATCTTTCTATGATTTGATCTTCGGTTTGAAGTGCCATGCCTCTGGTGGGAATACAGAATTCCCTTCAAGGACTGCCTCACAATATTCCATTCATTGAACGATTGTTGTAATTGCTTACATAACTGCCCGGTTGGCATCCACCGTGCTTAAATGCAATTTTTTGGTCCTGTAAACACAAAGAAATGCACGAGATGGACTGTAAACTTCGGCGGGTCACTCTTTGATCAAGGTTAAATTAGCTCAAATCGGAAGTAGACAGCGTTTTTTACATAACATGATAAAAGACGCTCGTTCAAGAGGGAATTACCGAGTGCAATTGACCGCTACGACACAACACGGCAAGCCATAAAAATCTCAATTACTCGTGAAAACAATCAAAATACACAATTGGATCTCTTTTGTTCATAAATTAAACGTATCTGGTGCATCAACACGCGTTAACAGATATTTTTCCCATCGAATCTTGTTGTTGTTCAGTTTGTAGTTTTAAAGTGTGCAGTTTTCATTTGTTGATCGAAAACCTACTCGGTTTTGATAGAATCAAGTCACTGAGGAGCTCTGATACGATTTTTCATAAATTGACACGGCCCTATTTTATATGTTTCGATCGATGAGCTATTACTGATCGTGACTGAAAACTCAACCGTTGGTTCCGAAGTCAGCTGATCACCGTGAAGTTTATTGTACTTAAATATTCGTGGTTATTTTTTTCAAACACTGACTAGCCAACGGCTGACGTCTTCTTAGGATCTCACAGTACATTTGCACAACTGAAGAGAACCTCAAATTACCTTACACAATCATAAAATAAGCAAAGTTGGTGACATGAATAATTTAAGAAAGTTTTCTTTATTTCCACATGCACAGTTTTTCGATTTCTCAGGATGAAACATCTGTTCCTTTAGCACTACAAATATTTAGAAGAACTCCATAACGTATACGTATATATAGTCAGGAAAAAGAATTAAGTTCCTGTATTACCCAGACTGAGACGTAATGAGGAAACAAAGTGGTCGTTTTAGGTGGGAAATATGAACACACATGGCACACACATAAATAAAACGAATAAAACACACAAACTGATATAAATGTGGATAGATCGAAAGATAAACAGGCACGCATACATACATACATACATACATACATACATACATACATACATACATACATACATACATACATACATACATACACACGTGAACAAAACCTTATATAAACTGTCAAATACGGGCTTTCTTTTACATTTTCTTAGTATATTACTTTTCTCTAGTTTTGTTTGTCTGACCCTTTGTCTCTTCCCTTTCTCCACACCGTGTCTTGGCTTGTTTGTCAAAGTTTCAGTTCCCTTTCATTAATTCTGTCAATACCATTGAAGACTGGTCGTGAACCACGTTTTGGAGACCACATTTTGCAGTAATCTCTCCGGAGTTCCTGTCGACTCATCTCTGTCAAAGGGAGACTTTTGTCAGTGGAGTTGGCTCCCATTGTCTCTACACTCTCGCGCGGATAATCAACTCTGTTTCGTCGCAAGTCAATGAGGACTTCAGAGGAACCACCGAAGCAAAACATCGCGCCTAGATGCTAACTCGAGTAACAATTTGAACCCTGCCGCTAACCGATAGCAAACACTCAATGCAGGTCCATTCGACGTGTTGTGTGTGTCTACTTCCGAGTTCCGGAGCCTGACAGAGTAAATCGATCTGAAGACTGCGACAGACAAAACAGGGTTTGTGTGCTCACCAAGAGAAAAACCTCACACCGCGAATTGCGAATCGATTTTGTGGCAACAGTTGTTTATAATGGAAGCAACAAACAATGCGGTGTATGGGAATTCTTCGGGAATACTGACAGCTCCCCGTTCTCTATAATCTATCTCATACTACCTCAAACACAAGCTCCCAATAAGAATAACATTGCGGACCGTACTACTAATGATTTTTAGACCAGGCCTTTGACAATTCTGACATATGGAAAGTACACACATGCATAATAAATGCACGACGATTGAGAACTAAATGTTTAAGATTTTTCAAGGGATTAAAACAAGGCTCTCAATGCCCCCCGTGTCAATTATTAATTAATTTTCTCAGTTTCCCGCACGTGTTTGTTTTATGCGATCTGAGAACGCCTGGCTATGTACCTGCTGCATCGACTGGTGGGCCAGCGCGTACCAGCATCCGGGAACTTCGCGTACCAAAAACGGATTCAAACTGAAGATCTCCCACTCACACCAGAGTTGACCACATGGTTCCACTGGTGTCCCGGTATACAGTTGGAGGAGCAGCTATCTGTAGCAGCACTGTAGAGGAGAACCAAGACACTCCCTGCTTTACATACCAGGTTTTTAAAGTCAATTTGACTTTGAACAAAATAAAAACCAAACCGTACCAGTATACTTGTGATGTTGATTTGGATCAATAATGTTGATCCATATTAGAGCAAAAATATCAAGAACGTAGCTTCTTGTCGACGGTAGAAACATTATCACAGACTTACTTTATTTCTAAAATTCTGCTCGACTGATATAAAGCAAGTCTGTGTAAGAGCTTTTGAAGTTCTTTCTTCAAACTATATGATTTTGTTGAAAGACCGCCTGATCTCAAATTAATGTCAAAGCTGCTTGCTAGAACGGCTTGGGGTTTCCTATTGACCCCAGAATCTATCTAACCTTTGTTGGACCGAACAACTTTATCAATATCTTATGTCCACTGGAGGCCTGTATTTCATTCTACTGAAAAACAAGAACAAAAGAATTATCAAGCTTCCGAAATCTTGTTTTAATCTTTTGGCCCATTTGTACTGCTTTACTCAGGCTCTCAACTGCAACGGATTCACCCATCGGCGTTGACGGTCTTGTCTGTCTAATGCTTAGCGTTGTCCGCCTTGGAATCAAGCTATTTCTCTCTCTCTATCTCTCTGACTGACTGCACGTGTGGAGATCGACGCCTCATAGAAGACCCATTCTGTTATTGTTGAAAGAGGGACAAAGGACACCCTCATGCTCTATCAAGACTCGTTCGGCCCCCTCCACCATGATATAATATGGACCTTTTTGTGTGCCCTTAATAAACTAAACCAGTGTGTTTTCTTCTAATATCCAGCCTACACTCTAATAAAGTGCTAAGTGACGCAGAGCACTGTGCGTGAAAAAGCCCCTTCTGTCAAGTTGTGTGCTGTGCTTTCACCGAGTGTCAGTCAGTGCAGTGACGGGTACGCCGCTCAACTTGTCACTCAAGTTGCAAGACTTGCGTGGTAACCGTTCGAACACATCTCTAGTCGATTTTTTTGGAGGGTGAAGACATGACACAAATGAGGTCTGATCTTTGAAATAGTACCCTTAAAATATTATACACCCAGAATGGCATGTTGAGGCTGCTTCATCCAAATCGCCTGTTGGTGACATTCGCAGCTAGCCATCGTGTGATTTGAGATAATCGGTCGTTGATTTATAAACTTACAATATTAAACTGAAGTTAAAGGAGCGTATTTCAACGATAGGGATTTCTCCATATCGGGATCCTGATGTTGTTCATATTTTTCCATAGCAGCGTTGCCAATGAAGAACTTCACTAGGCGATATTCTGCGTAGAGAGTGAAACATTTCAGATCAGGGGATGTCTTTTCAGCTATCGCTTGAACAAACCCAAGAATTGTGCTCCCTGCGATTATTTCTGAATACTTTGCATTACGGGATGCCTATCATTTCCTTTCCAAATCTGATAACATTAACTCAATTTTGTCTATTGAATAATGTTTCCACAATTTATCCCATCCTGTTTGCTCTTGCATAGTGGTGTACTTTTCCCATTGTTCTCTGAGTTCTCCTACTGTCATATTTATTCTCACATACTTTTCCGATAGCAGTGTCATTTAAATCTAATTGATACATTGATAAGATACAGCAATGAGAAAGTGCTTGTTTTGTGACAAAGAAGATTTGAAATCACGCGGAAAGGGGTTTTGAAATCACGATTGACATCGTTGAACGATCGACTGCGCGTGCTTGCCTGTCACGACTTCAGAGTTTAGAAATATCACCGTCAGTTTCGCTGGAAAACAGTTCAGTTCCGTTTACAGTCGCTGTATAATGTGTCAAAGACTGCCAGACTCCATTCTCCGCTTCCATCGGGATGAGTACGGCGGCGGGGATTACCGGTAAAGGAGCGGACTATATTAGAACATTGTGGGAACCGCAAAACGTGTCGGCACTACTTGCACGGGCCGGTCAATGTAGCTGGCGTTTGGTCCGCATGGACCTCGGGGCAGTCACACGCCAAGCACCCAGCCAAACGAGAGACACAAAGAGGCGCCTACTCTCTAAAACACGTGTTCACAACTTACACGGTTTGTGAGGATGACATCTCAAATTGACTGAAATATACAAGTTTTATATCCGCCGGTTAATTTGTTTTTCTGGTGCCGAAGTGTTGCGCGTGCGCCAACTGTCTCAGAAGACTAGCTAAGAAAATGACTGTTGATGTCCAAGTGGGTACTTTGGAGTTTTGACAGAACCTTATGTCGGAAACATGTACAGAAAACGAAACTGAAAAACGCAGACACAGATCAGGATCGGCGTTCTTCAAACACGTCGTTTTATTAACTTTTGATAATGATCGATTTCCATTTGATAACGCTCATCTGAAAACTTCATTTCTGTTACTTTGGTTTTCCGTGATAAGTATTTTTGTATTTTGGCATCAACGACATCATAAAACTGTTATCTTCCACCTCCCCTACTCTCCTCCTCCTCCCCTCCTCCTCCTCCTCCTCCTCACAATCATCATCATCATCATCATCATCATCATCATCATCATCATCATCGCAATCGTCGTCGTCATCATCATTATCATCCCTGTTGTAAATTTGCTTGTACATAATACTAAGACAGCGTTTTCTTTATCAACGTTAACACAGCAAAGTGTACAACTGACGCGAAGTAACTATGAGATATAGGCTTAATTTCCCCAGATACAGTTACATACTTTAGCGTATAAAAGCCTTCCTCGTGCAATATTGTTCTCTTCCGAGATTACATCGATGATCAGAACAAACTTAGCACATTATACCATTTTATCGTGAACAAGTTTCCGCCTGTCAATTTCATAACAGTGCGAATTTCACGTACACCACTCAGATATGCTGCTGCGACACTGAGTGTGTCGCAAAGCACACCGGCTTGGACAGCCAAAACGCAGTCTATCTCTCGGTCAAGTTCTATTATACAGATGATCTCCTGTTATCTAAATGACGCTGCTTGCTGCTTTGCCATTGTGCGTTGTCGACATAACAAACAGTATAAAGATTGCCGCCAAAAAGACGAAGGGATCACCATTCGCGTATTGAAAGCAGGCAATCACACTCACTCTCGTCGCAGGCATCTGCGATCGTATAAGTCTAAAAAAAACTCAAACCCACCCACACCGAGGTTCTTCTTCCTGATGCGCGTGTTCTTGTCGAAATGCTTGTCATTCGCTTTCCGGTCATTTCTTAGCTTTCAAACACATGTGCACTTTCATTTCTGCGAGTGGACACGTAAAGCTGTTTCAACACACTCTGGGCAAATCTCTTTTAATTGGCTTAATGAGATATCAGCGGTAATGTTGTTTTAACTGTAACTGCCCACAAATTATACGGGATATTGCCTTATAATAATCTTCCCTATATATAAACCATGCTTTGCGAGGGATACGGGTCATTGTGAAATCCCATGAGAAGACTAAGCCTTATAATGAGCGCCGTCTCTTCGTTAGTGCTCGTCAGCCAACAGATGTAACACTGTGTCGCATTGTTTCTGCCGGGTCCCGTTACATTCCAACTGTCATTATTACCATTCTCCGTGTCCATTGAATTTGTGGAGAAATTAAACACCAGTTAGCCCTTATCATTGCCTGACTTTCACAGAACAAAATAGATCGCCGTATTTAACAGGCTTCAGGGGTGCCCGGGGAAGAGATCCTGTTTTTACAGACCGACTGTATAAGTTTCCATTGATCTAATTTAAGACTAAATTTAACCATCACCCTACCTTGTATGTTGTCTTTGGTCAGGCAGGGAATGCCCATAGTATCGGCGAAATCTTCACTATACCAGACTAGCAGTTCCTCTCCCTTGAGGATGCCCCTCACAGTACGAAAGAAGACCCGGCCGTCGTCCCTGCGGAGTGCCTCGAGATTCTGTTCGTGTTGGTCTCGCGCCGGGCTAATGAAACGCGTCCATCTCATGGAGCCGTCGTCCGGTCCACTGACGCTCGTCATTCGACCATCTTTGAACCTCACCTGTCAAAAAGACATTGGTACAGTCGTTATGTTAATCCGGCCGAGTCATTGAAAACGGCAAACAGAGTAAAACCAGCCGCCTTGCTTTAATCTGACCAGCGGACACGCCCCTGAAATGCTAACTAGCCTATGAGGGGCTATTAAACATAGAGGGGGAAGGGGGAGGGTGCAAAATAACCGAGGAACACAAACTTTTCAATGTGCAGGAGCTATTGCATCATCATAATTTTATTCTGCTTCGTGACGTTGGAGTTGACGGGAAAAAAATGAATAGTCGGCTATTTTAGAACCCTAAAAATCTTCCAGGCATGTTTACGTTCGGTGACCTACAGTGGCTATGTTATACTGCTCCGTTTATACTGTTATGAAAAAAAAAACCAAGAAAAACAAGAAAACACACTTTCTTAAGGCATTTAACCTTCTCTGGCGAGGAAAAAATGAAGCAAAAACTTAGGCGAAACAACCTGGTGGAATAAAGACCAATAATTTCTCACTGATTAGGCTGGGTGTCTATTGACATTCAAATAACGGTTTGAAACAAAGGGAGCCAATACCACACTCTATTAGGACCCTTTGTTAGGTGAGTCTAAAACTGATAGCTCTGCGTACAAGGGTATGAAAGGCAAAATGAAGCCACCAGGCGGAATGTACAGCGGTGAGTCTACTGTAGAATGCGCGGGGGACAGAACGTCGTCTTTCCCTGACTGTGACTGTTTATCTGCAGGGATTTGATTTTTTTGCTGGTTGGGACAATAAAAGCTAAGGGGCATGCCTTTGCCTCACTAACGACTAACGCCTCGGAGAGGGTTATGGGCCTGAAACGAAATCAAAGAAAGTCAAAACAAGGGCTATTTTGTGGGCTGTCATTTTCGAACAATGGGGGACTTGTCACGGGGCTCATTGAACGCCACCGACGTCCGCCGCTAAATTTTCCCTGACGGACCGTGACGAGGAGCGGAAATCAAGTTACAAACCACATCGTGTGCAGACAGCACGCCAAAATCCACGAAAAGGAAAAGAAAATGTAGTAAAATGGAAGACAATATCATCAACACTAACCACTTGCACGGTGTCGTTTAAACACATGGCATCTTCTTGTTCAAAAAAGAGCAACTTGAATTCTTTCTCGAGTTTGATATATCACATATGTCCGTTGTCTTAAAAACTACGAATTATCCACAACTTTATTTTATAGTTGATATTGCAATATAGTAATTTTGTAATCCATTCAAGAACACAGAAAATAATCCCTCGGAGCTGAGCACCCCTCAGCGAAACATGCAATCACTAATTAGATTCTTACAACTGTATCTAATTCTTGGCGGGGACTTACCTGTGGAGTACCTGGAGGCCATTAGAGACAATGGGGTATTAATGGGGCTAAATCTCTGGCATTAACATGATGATTAGGTACTTTAAAGAAGCCCAGTGTTTTGGACTTTACATCAACTGTAAATGTTTGGTACAGATCCAAGAAACTCTAGAATGAAAGTGGTCATTGCACTAGGAATGGCAGAACGAGGATAGATAGATAGATAGATAGATAGATAGTTAGAGAGAGAGAGAGAGAGAGAGAGAGAGAGAGAGAGAGAGAGAGAGAGAGAGAGAGAGAGAGAGAGAGAGATGGGTGGGTGGTATTGTTCATGTTTAGGTAGATACATAAGTACAGCAAATGAAGTAGAGAGAAAGATGGCTGTGGGCTTAGGTCAGAAAGAAACAGGTAACCGGATAGAGGAAGGATGGAGGTTTCGAAAGTAAGAAATACCAATAGGTAAGAAATTAAAATAAGTCGATAGACTGATGTCAGGGTATGTGTGTGTAGTTACTGTAAACATATGTGAGATTATAACACAATAGAGAAAATAGAATTTTAAAGTCGGGACTTGGATCCGGAGGGCTTTATCGAAGAAGACATTGTGAGGGCCAAATATTCTGATAACTTGTGAAGTTTTGAATTCGTAACGTTTATTCTGCACCACGAAGGAACGAATAATGGTCAGGATAAAGTGGCATAAAATTAGTGAGGATTGTCTAATCATACGGAGATGCTCAATTTGATTCTGTCAGTTTCGAATGTTCAATAAAGAGTTTCATTAAATGTTATACCTCTCATCATACCCTGGTCCAAGCGTTATTTCGCGAATGGCGAAATGATAAAAAATTACCAGTAACTTTTATTGGATGTAACCTTTTTTATACGCCTCACTTTAGAGAGACGTGGAATTATGTTCAGACTGCTTGTGGTTCAATATTTTTGTTGTCTTTGAATAAAGGTCTAATATACGTCTTGACAGACAGCAGCAGCTGTGTGAAAAGATCCCTGGAGGGCTTTTGATGCTATGACTCTCTAAGGCCAGTATTTAGACTCAGAGAATTGGCCCTGTCAAACCTGTCATCCTCGTCCGCTCCTTGAGAAATGTATCAACGTGTTGACTGTGGTCGCCATAGAAGCTGTAATGCAGCGAGATGACTCCACACAATGCGTCCTTCCTTTAGTTTTATCGAAATTGATTCGTTTTGTCCACTTTGTTCGTTAAACTGTGACCGTTTGGTTGTTCTTTTCATCAGAAAACGGCTGCAATTTTTTGTGCACATATTCTTCACGGCGTGACCTTAAACAGCTGCCCCGTGTCCACCGTCAAAGAGACGGCGATGAGCGAATTAAACAGACGCAGATTTTATGTGCAATCAAGTCCATTTCCCCAAGGTAAGTAACAAATACAGTGCTGTAGAAGTTTCAGTGAGCGAAGTACGGGTAATAACATTTTTGTCCTGTCAGAATATGTAAAGTAATCAAGTCTGACATAACCAAACCTGAAAACGTGTCTTGGTGGTCTTGTGAGAATAATGAGTTATCATAATAACTTGGACATGTAGAAACTTACTGGGATGCCTACTGTGCCTTCATGGCTAATTCTTTAATCTTTCACCACTCATTAACAGTCTTTTTACGTATGTTCACCTCCAATATTATCAAACAGCTCACCTGTCCAACGCTACGTTGCCATGGCAAAGATGATGTCAGGCTTACAAACAACCTTTCGTGACGTCACCGAAGTTCAATAAGTTCAGACTGACAGCCCACTTGTGGATGAGAATCAGCACACAACAAAGCCTGTTAGCTTTATGCGTATGGACCGTGAGGAATGCGCAGCTCTGGGCGGATCGATAAAACAATATTTCTGACAAAGCCTTGGCAAGCTTGAAAGATAACCATTCACTCATAAAGGTCTATTCAAGGAGATCAATGTTGCAACGGCAGGACCCGATTAGTTCTTGCCTTTCGTAGAGAGATTATCACGGCGACATCGGGTGAACTAAAATCCATGGCAAGAGGTCTTGTCCACGTTTGTCATATTGGCTACATCTAAGACCTGATCCTAATTTATATTTATCAGAATCACGTATTCAAGTATATTACCCAGTTTGCCTCTGAGAATAATTTCAACTATATGCAATGATTATAAAAACTGTGCCACCAGAACTGGTATAGACTTCTTACAGTTAACACTTGCATGAGTTCATTGTATATAATAATATGTTTATTTTCCATTGGGTCGGTTATTTTTTTGTCATGGACTATGTTAACCTTGTGAGTACATCAAGGATGAGCAATGGGTGTATGTAGATATAGGGGAACTCCTATATAGAAAGGCATGAAGGCCGATGAATGGCCAGTAATACACAAAACCATGGACACAGAGCACCCTAAAACAACCCTTATTTGGTTGGAAAAGACAGAGAAAATGAATAAGATAGTCTGCGAAAAGCAAAAGTTTCTTTGATTTCCCCAGGCACTCGCTTGAAAATTACAAAATTGCACTCTCGACTTCGAAAATCATTGGAAACTAGTCCTTACGCCATATGAACTTAATGATTCGCAAAATACGAGTAGTTTCTACTGATAACAATTATCCTTTAAAATTTTTTGCCATTGCGAAACTCCAGCTCTAATTTTCATGGCCTCTTTTATTACTCTGGATTTGTTTGTTATTGTTTAGCACCTATTCCAAACTGCAAACTGGTTACTCTTTTTGGACCAACAAAAGAATCAATAAATTTTGAACTTTATGAAGGAAAAGGGAAAAGAATGCTTAAGGTCAAGTAAGCACAGGCTTATAATACTATACGTTTACGATGAAACTTATTTTTTATAAATAACCAGTGCCTCTTGCGATAAAGGGAAATTTGGTTTTATGCACTATAATTTGGCATTATGCACTACAAGTAAATGACCATGACGTCAACAACGTAGTTGTAATTTCAAAACTGTTCTCATTGGAGAGCGCCGTCCAGCGACATGCGCAGTAAACTTCAGTAACCGACATCGGCCGACAGCGGCGCTATACAATCAGACCTCGAGCACAAGGTATACAAGATGGAGCGCAAAAACGGCAGGACTGTCACAGCGCACGTCTCTTTCAAGATATAAATCACACAGTCGCGATGAAAGCGAAATGAAAGTATCCAAGGGTCAGAGGTCATCTTATCGAAGAAATTTCAATTAGTTCTATTCAAGATTCGTAATTGCACCAATAGTTGTCAGTATATCAAAAACACATTTGACATGCAAAATAGATATTGTACTCGTCGTTCATTAAGCGAGCAGTTCCCCTTTGTTGTTCGCTTTGACAGTATACACATAGCCGCTACTGTGCCTGTCGCATTCTCACTTATATTTTCAACGGTGTCTCCCGCCTGGTATCGATTTTTTGTGGAAATCTCTCAAATATCTTTCTAATTTTCCCTCGACAAAACACTGACACTGGCATGAATTGGATTCTAATTGATTTCAAATATAGGATTGATGGTTGTGCAAGAAAACGGCTGTGCATGGATCGTTATGGTCGTTGGAGACTATGCACGGTAAGTATCGACTCCGGTGCTATTACTGGACGCAATTTAGAATGTGCCTCCGTAAGATAAAGATGAGCTACTGAGCAAATACACCTTACAAAATAAAAGTCCCTTTCTCTTGAATTTACATCCAGCTAAAACATTAAGACGACACACACACACACACACACACACACACACACACATATATATATATATATATATATATTGTATAATGTATATATTGTATAATGTATTACGCACATATACATACATACATACATACATACATACATACATACATACATACATACATACATATAGACAGACAGACAAAAAGACAGACAGACAGACAGACAGACAGACAGACATAAATACAGACAAACAAACACATATATGCAGACAGACAGACAGACAATGTCTGACTGTTATACTTTTTGTTCACGTGCTTCTGTTCAGTGGCGTCGTACAACTTTGTCAGACGATTTCAATTTAGCAAGCAGCAACTATTTTTAGACGTTTCAGTTCAATTAATATGCCATAACTGGACAAAATAACATCACAATTAGGAGAGAATGAAAGCAGTGCAAAGATTTCTAGAATCAATCTCTTTCAGCAAACATGTATTTAGAAAATGAACTAACAACGTACATTTATTTTTATGCATTGATCAAGCTTGGAATAGACTTTACGCAAAATGATAAAGCATGTTCGCAAAGCAGAGCAAAGATAACGTTTATTTCTAACAGTCTCCTGGTTTTTAGTAACTCATGCAGATAATTTCAAATTTTGTACCTAGTCTGTAAACTCTTAGTGATGCAGAGATTACCGAGTTCCGGTATTGACGCAACGATCTGGAAGGAACATTTCAACAACTATAGCATCTGAAGTGACAGCTAAAACTGACTATTAACACAGCGCATTGCCAATTTTTACACCTGGTATATGGGCGCGCCACCACGTCTGGAATTTGAGTTCATGTCCCAGGTTCTGTGCTCTACAATTGTAATAAGATTTAACGAGTTACCATGCCCTTGTCCTGATCGCAGACGGGATAATAGCGATCACACGAGCCCATGTCGGCAAAACAAGTTCGATAAAAACAAAAATACAAAAGGGCATGATCATAAAATGTTAGCCCGATCATTTCATGACTCCGGCGCGCTACATACACATGAGAGAGCGGCCGTAAAGGCGTGTCTCGCTAGTTTGAGTTGCGAAACTGCGTCTGGGGAGAAAGAAAAGTTTTACAGCTCCGTCCAGTCCAATTTTACGACCAGACTAAGCATGAACTTCTTTTACTGTGTTCTACTCGTCTCAGTATCGAATATCTGTTAGCTCGGATCAGCTCATTCTCCAACAATCCTTGAAATATGAACGGTTTAACTATATAACGACTGTGTAAAAATTTATGCCTCATCAAGTGCAGCGACTTTTTTTCGGAACGGTGCAAATGTCTCCCTCACAAGAGCGGGATAGCTCTATAGCAGTAACATAGGGTGGAAAACTTTAGGCGCAATAAGGTTACTGGTTCATTGCACTTTGTAAGACAATTAAACGAGTCTTTGCCAAGGCCCCTTTCAATTTACAAGTATGTCTTAAAATCCAGGAAATCTTATACATATGTTTGTTAATATAATATCATCATAATTTAAAGGACAAAAGGCAATTTCTTTCACCCAATTTGTCATTGCTCGAAGTTATAGGGCACGTAGCGAAGCGATCGCTTCATCATTCACTGGGGAGCGCTCGAAGGCCAAACGACGGCCTTGTCGCCGACATAACCGCAGCATATGACGAGAAGACACATAAAAATCTGGATAGAATCTCACGCAAATGCTGGCCATTCATCTGTATTGTTGCCCGACCAAATGCCGCGGAAACACGCATAGACTGGCCTCCGGCGTGGAGGGGGGCTTTTGCGTACGACAGGGGGAAAAACGGTAAAAGTACACGTATCACCTTTCGTGAGAGTCAGGTTGCATGGAAAGTGTTTTTTTTCAATATATTTTACGAGATGTTTCGATAGACCCTCATCTATTCCGCTCGACACAAGTGTCCTGATAGTAAAATATTTTTTTTTCAACTATACCTTTATCCGGACACCAAGAGACCCTGCTATAGTATTATAGATGTCTTACACTCCTAAATTGTAGTCTAGAGTATTTGTACTTGATTTTTTACTCAAAAAGAACAATAGTATATCATTTTGATAATATTTTCACAGTTTTTGTTCCTCACTCTTATTTTTTCTCCCCTTTAATGTATTTTGAAATACTAAGTATCGGGCCTGCCAACTCAATGCACTTTTAACAATATGCAATGAGAATATAAACGAACAAATTTTAGTCTGGTTGAAAATTTGTTAGTCAAAATTAATATTGGGCATGGCTACATTAACAAGTTGACTAGATATTTCGTGATTTTTGAGTAACTTCATTTTTTAACCGAAACGAAACACCGAAAAAGTACACTGAATATTAAGCTAAAAGAACTTTGATTTTTTTACTACCAACTTGATAATTTCATTATTATACAAAATCGGGTACATATTTAAAGTCTGATTCATATGGCTCCGAACTTGAAACAACAAAAGTTTAAGACGCTTGGTCCACCTTGGAAGAGGTTGTATGATCATCGAGGACTTTTGAATTAGCTTAGTATTGGGTATCTTTTTAAAGAGTTTTTATCTCTCTTTAAGGTAGAATGCGCCTCAGGGACACAATATTCTTTCTTATCTACCGCTTGTTAGGGCTCAAAATTCTAACCGCCTTAGCATTTTCGAAAATCAAAAATTTGATTTTTCCCCTTCGAGCCAGATAGCGCAGGGATGTCGTCCATTTTGAAATTGAAATATCGGTAAATGTTAGGAAATTTGTTTTCTCTGGTTCCAAACTTTACACGGGGTGACCCCTGATTTGTATTCTTGATTTGGTAAGAGAATGGTTGAAAGTTTCATTTCGGAAAGTTTGAGAAACGGTTTAAGTCTTGTACTTTTGAGGCGCATACTACCTTAAGATGGAAGTTTTTCTTTTCCTTATTTAAGTTGAAATTCTTTGTGTTGATTTGTCTACATTGCCTTGGTGTAGGCAACATCCAATGTTACCGTCACCAACCAAATCTTAGCTAGGAGTAGAAATCATTAACGCCTTTTGCACACAAAGCGTCGCGTTTGCAATCATTTTTACCGTAAAGAATCTGTCGGGGGAGGGTAGTCGGGGGAGGGGGGAGAGAAGAAAATGTACTTGTTGAGCAGAACAAAAATCGTAAAACATGAAAAAAGTCACAGCTGCCGAAACAGCCCTTTAATAGTATTACAGACATGTAATTACTGCGTTTCTCACGCTATTTGCCGGGTTCGAATGAACCTTCGGAACTAACCAACGACACAACTTTATTTGCGTTCGTCCATCAAAATGACCACGGTCGCCGGTTACCCCGAGCACAAAACTCCCGCGCGCACGTCCTCGCGACGCATTCGTGGATTTTCCATTATTTGGCGAGGTGCTATTCTCTGAGTTCACTACGCATTCATAACTTGGAGGTTTTAATTAATAGATTTCCGTAGGTATGTTTCACAAAGTTTAATTTAGCGAGCCCAACCCTCATACAGTATAGTATAAGCCCGGGTATGGGCACGGCTATTTGATTAATTCGTAAACTGACAGATATTTTCACAGTTCTTCTCTCATTTGGAATAATGTTTAGCCTTGTGTTAAAGTAGGAACATGTTATATACATCACAGGTATCGTGAGAAGGCTAATCTTGTACTGGTTCGCGACGCAAAGGGTATGTTGCTATCGATACAGCGACATGGAAGAAGAAAAAATGGCACCGTCGGGCAGTGGTTCGAAACCCGGCAAGTCCAATGTCGGAGGACGGTGAGTTCGGGACTCTATAGCACGGTGTTGTTGTGCCCCTGAACAAGCCACTTTACTCCTCAGTGCTCCATTGGGCAGTGGGATATGGGTACCTCATCCCGTAATTGGGCGTTCGCCTGTTGGATGATGGATTTAGAATAAAACAAGGACATGCAGGCACATAGCAAATGTCGAAAACTAAGTGATCGCTGATGTTCATAGATCTGATGGCCGTCTGTCAGTAGACACATTACCACAGTAACAACGTCATCCCCGTCGATGCCTAATTGTTACTCGATATTGTCTTCATGATCGGTAATTTCATCATCATCATCATCATCATCATCATCATCGTCGTCGTCGTCGTCGTCGTCGTCGTCATCATTATGAACTTCTGCCTCCATCGCTGTCGAAACACCATGAAATCTCGAAAACACCAGGAAAACAATCGTTTCACATATTCGTCATTATTACATATGGATATTAGTTAGCCAAAAGTTCTCTTAAACTTCATATCCGTCACGGTTTCCTTACAAAATGTTCACCTACATTTCTGTTTATTTTATCTTTTATAAAGTTGTATGCTGACTTTTTGGTCAAAGTTACCAAATTAAAGTTTTTGATCCCAGCGTTAAAAAGATTTGTATATAATTTGAATTGAAAAAAAGTTACGTAGTCACAAAGGAAACTTTGTCTGTTCAGCGATACAGCTGTGATGATAGCATATACATCGTGCAAAACTCGATCTAAAACGTCCTTTTCCCATTCCATATTAAGTTAAGTCATGTTCGAGCCGAACTCAGACAACAGCTGTTGCCGTAGTTGTTCGAAGTTTAGTCAGAAACATGCACAAAACATGCGTCAGTTTACAAAATTGGATTTTATCGCAAGGCCATATATGATATCCCAGGTTGTCAAAAATCTTGCTGTGTATACATCTGTTGAATGTAGAATTACTAGATTAAGTCGTTTTAATTTCGATGATGTGATCATACCCTCGATTAAGTTCAAAGTTGAAAAGTCTGTTTAAGAATCGGGAAGTGGAAAGTACAGAAAACACTGAAAGGGGCTCCCATATCATAATCTTCGTGTGTTCGTAAATTTTCGTTAAACGATATTGCGTTGCAATTTTACGGTAGCCAGGCCATTTTTGGATTGCACATTCTTTCAAATCAGGTATTCTTCTATCCGACCACAACTCTGCCGAAGGACCTTTAGTAAATTAGTCATCTCCTGAATCTGAAATTTTTCTCAACTTCAAGTTACGATAGAAGTTTGTCACCAAGACAATTTCGAACAAGAGTGTCAGTGTATTTCTGGGAATGGTTGTCGACTAGTCCGGTAAATGTACGTCTTACGAACTTTTGTAAACAAAGTAGGTACGATGCTAATCTTTAAAAATGTTATACGACTTATTAATAATATATCTTGGCGATAGCAACAATGCTTTCTTTCGTGCGAAGTCACAAAGTTTGCGTCAACTCGTAAAACTTGATGGTCCAATTGGAAAAATTACCCAAACTACTTTGGTATCAGCTGGCAAGTTACATTTTGTTTTACCAATGGCTCTTATCGAATTCAGTTGATTCTTTAATGTCCAATAACTTGCCCCGTAAACGGAATCACTCACATAAGATTTTGACGACAAGCAAAAGCCAGGTTCTTGGAGTTAAACGTGTAAACTATGCGATAAAGCCGGTGTACTTGATTGATTTCAAAGGCGCGCAAAATAATCTTAACCGCGAATGCAAAGACCTAAAGTATATAGCCTTACGGATTAAAATTTATCACATCTTGCTGAACAAACTACTTGAAGCTGTCTGAAACTCAGACAGATCCATTTTGTTATTATTACCACACACTCGTCAAAACTTGATCTCATCAAATAATTTCGTCATAAACGATAACTACTGATTTTTCAGCTCGGGTATCTGTCATTGATATGCAAACATAACTTGGACATCCGAACACAAAGCGATATAGGGACCGCAATCCTTAGAGTGTAAAACTTTCCAAGAAAAAAATAAAATCACAATTACAGACATTTTGTGAAGCATCGTCCCTGTTAATGTCGTTATGAAATGTACATGGCTCAAAAGAAATGGTATGAACTTAATAAAAAAAATAATAGTAGGACAAAGAATATGTCGCATTCACCGAGTGTTTACAACTTATTTGACTGTTTGTCTATTGAATATTGTGCGTCGATGAATATAGTGAAAAGGCCATCCACCCTTAATATAGACGATTGAAGTTTACTATATTTAATGTAAAACATATTCATACTTTTAGCAGGAAAATTACTTTCTTCCTCTGGAATACAGATAGATGCTCACGCTTTAGTGCAAAAGCGGATTGACTTAATAATTCTACAAAAAAAGTCAGTTACAACAGAATAAATAATTGTCCCCTTAGTTTATCCGACTTATGGTCAAGCGGTGAAAGTGTATGAAAGGACAAAAGAAGGATAATTTCAGCAGACGACAAAATTTGTGCTGAAACTTACCAGCGTCGAGTGGTGTGTGTGTCTGTGTGTCGCGTCACCCGATAGGGAAATCGAACGAAGCTTTGCACTCACAATGTTTAAATTGAAACATTTCAAAGAACATATTGACATATTAATTTGGAACATATATGACCAAATAAGTACATTCTCATTATTGAGGGGAAGTGGATGCCAGATACAATGGCTGTTACTACACAAAAGCGACATGGCTAACATGTGACCAAGAAAAGAAAAAGAAAGTTGAGAAAAAAATTACCTCCAACATGAACGGTGAGTCGCGATTGTCTTTCAAGTTGGTTCCGAGCTTAAAGTCGCCTTCAAATGGTCCAAATTGGATGTCGTTCGGTATTTCAGTCGATGTCCACACGCTTGTCTCGATGTCCAAACTCTCTCGCTCCTTCTCGCTTCTCGCCGCCGCCCCTGGCGGACTCCAGACAGTAGCTTTGAACATCGGCGCTCCGGACTGGTACTGCTCGTCCGTTTGGTTGGTGAGCGATTCACAGTTGAAAGCCAAATGACTCGCATTTTAGCTGGGATACGGTTTTTCTAGGTAACTTACACGATAGACTGTGAGAACAGTTCGGCTGCAAAACAGCTGTGGCCGTAGTCGTCAATAAAGAGCGGTTTTCCCTGCGCCCATTTTCTTCCATGCAACAGCGCGTTGACAAAACCCGCGTGCGCCCACTGCGCAGGCGCGGAACCAGGACAACGCGTCCGGGCACCGCTTCGATCGGGATCTCTTTCAAACACAAAATTCGCCCTACAGCTCTCACATCAAAAACGAGTTTTTAATTGCCGTTCGATTTACTCCTGCTACCGATAACCTAGCTAACTGTTCCTACTACTTTTATCATGCGCGTAATCAAATTTTCACACCCTCATAATGTGCCCCGTCCCTGGTTTATCCCATATCAAACATAATGGTTGAAATCTAATACGACCTTCCCTTCTACCAGTCGCACTGTATAAAATCACAGGGTGACAACCAGCTCTCTTTGTTAATTCTCTGTTTTTGTTAGTATTTGGTGATCAATAAAGCTATTTAAGGGACAGATTGCCTGATTGTTTGTTGGCAAGGACAGAATGGCTTGATTGTGCTACGAGCCTACCTTGTCTTCTCGGAGATTTACAGGACGCAGTTATTGACAAGTATGCATTCTCACTGACCGGATAATTTTCTTTACAGTTTATCTCATCGGTTGATGACGTCATCATAGAATATTGACACGTGGTGAGTTGCCTGGAATTAAGTCGAGAATATTTTTGAAGAAGAAGAGACAGCATGAGAGCTGCAACGACCTTGCCATGATCATCTCTTCCTACACCATCCTGACAAAATTTGACAATTTTCAGCCGCGACCCGCTTTCGCAAAGCTCAGCACGCACTTCAAATTCCTTTCCCGGTCCCTTTCAAAAGAGACGATAATCAGGAGGCCCATAAATTATTTAAAAACTTCTTTGCAGGTTGAAAATGGCCCTCACATACCAGACGGATCAGAGATTATTATCTGCGGGGATTATGACGTGCCAGTCCAATAACGGAGCAGACATAACGACGGGGTGTAGACGTTTGTTTTCGGATAAACATAAAAAAATACAGCGGTTTCACGTTGTGAAAGTTATCAACGTCTTTAAGGTGAATGCGTTTAACATTGACGTTACAATAACTTTTTACCCCGCGTGAGGCAAGATAAAACTGCAGTATGCCGGTGAAATTAATTATTACTCTTTGTCATCCGAAACCCCTAGTTCTTCTGCTGCGACTAAATAGAAAAAAAAAAGAACACAACAGCGTTTGTAGCAATTAATTCTGTCCTATATTATTGATACTGAAATTTACAGACAACCGAATGATGCGTCATTCTGATCTTGGGTACGCAGACACGCAGACACCTCATGAAATTTGCTGCCCTCGGTGTGCTTTCTTCAGTGTTTCTCACCGATTGACTCTCGCGGAAAAAGAGGCGATGGACGAGAAAGCAGTATTTCCCCTCGTTTTCCTGGGCAATCGTCCTTTTGAATCAGACCTTGGGTTTCCTTTTCTCCTCAGCCAGTGCATTCTTGCTCACCTTTCCCAAGAGGCAGCTCACCGCGATCGAATCATTCGAGAGAGATATTTTATTTTTTCGCTAAGGAAAGATCTTCCACTCCGAAAAGGGTATGGGTTCATGTGTTAATTTATCCGCATCGTGTTCGCTCATTCACATGCAAATACAGCGCGCGAGACACACACACAGAGCTACACAGTAAATTATTATTTCGGATAAAGAGCTCTGTGTCGACGCAGTCACTCGACCAGAACACAACAACATGCGGTTCTGACAAGGCGAGGTATTGGCAACGCGTGTCCGCTCACTTTGACTTAATTATACAGACTTCTGCTGACGTCACGGGCCCTTCGAATCAATTCCCCTGAAAATTCCCTGTGTCGCAGAGCCAGAAAAGTAACTACAATTTTTTGTTAAGATTCTTTCAAAAAAGCAGCGAAAACTTAATTAAAGGCTATTGAAAGAGATAGGCAGCCTATTCCGGAAAGGAGCGGCTTATCGTAGAATTGGATTAAGAGTATTTCCTCTACCAAAACGTGAGACTTCAGTCTGCTTCGTGCAACGCTAGACCGTCACGCTTGTTGTGGACGACAGAATACCTGCATGCCTTATCTCAAACACAATGACAACAGAAAGCTTACGGACCATCACGAAAACTAAATAAATGCAAATTTAAGCTCTCCTGACACAACACTACACAAAGCAGTCTGAAATTACCATACTGCTCATATCACGGCACCTACGATCTAAACCAACGTAAATACATTTAAATGAATGGTGTAACCATTTATTCAATCAAAATGATAGCTTTGCAGGTTGGTAACCATTTACATTTCATTTGAGTATATGTCTGTCTGTCTGTCTGTCTGTCTGTCTGTCTATCTACCTGTTTATCTGTTTATTTATCTATCTGTCTATCTGTCAACCAATCTATCTATGTCTACTAATCTGCATATCCATCGATCCGTCTGTCTATCTGTCTATCGTGTGTCTATCAATCCATCAATCCATCAATCTATTTCTCTATTTCTCTATCCATCTATCTATCTATCTATCTATCTATCTATCTATCTAGCTAGCTAGCTAGCTAGCTATCTATCTATCTGTCTGTCTGGCTGTCTGGCTGGCTGTCTGGCTGTCTGTCTGTCTATCGGTCTGTCTGTCTATCTATCTATCTATCTATCTATCTATCTATCTATCTATCTGTCTGTCTGTCTGTCTATTTATCTATCTCTCTATCCAGATATCGCTCCATCGTTTTGTATGTATGTATGTATGTATGTATGTATGTATGTATGTATGTATGTATGATGCCTCTTTGTCTAGCAGCCTGAAGACATATCTCTCTCTATTTAACAACCAAATCTATATGTATCTTTGTATCAGAGAGAGAGAGAGAGAGAGAGAGAGAGAGAGAGAGAGAGAGAGAGAGAGAGTCGACTAGGCAACTGACTAACAGACAGAGGAAACAAGGAGGGACGAAGCCGACCGATAGGCCAGCAGGCGGAATCCTTTGCGGAATCCTTTCCACTGTTGCACTATTTGCTTGAATTATTTAGTTCAAACGAATTTAATTGTATGAATTTATCTGGGTGCATCACTTCGCCGCACTGTCAGTCACGTCAACATGTTTTCAATCTTCAATTGGGACATACAGGATGACGATTGTTTGTTCCCACTTGGCAAAGTGAATGCCCAAAGTCTCTTCATGTGATGGGGGTCTGTAGTATGGCGTTCAATTTCATGCAAGCTTAGACAAGTACTTATCAACGAAGGGCAGTACAGATGCCCTTGACAAGAATACTATAATTGTCCATCTCGTATTGTATTCTCGACTACGACGTTGTATCAGATAAGATGACCTATTAGCTTGGTGCATAATATACACAGAATAGACACACCGTCACCGATCCTGAATTTAACTGTGATGTAGAGAGCTGCGTAAGTCGGTGCATTTAGTTTTTTGGTTTGTCTATATATGTACAGTTGTGTGTCGGGGTTTGTGTATATATGTTTCCGACCTACTCAGGGTTGTCTGATACCTCCCAATGTTGATCGCTGATAACGTCATGTGGAGAATCCGAGGGTTTCGTCTGGGCTTCTCCCGACCAGGCACCCAATTAATCGCATTGCAAACAAAAGAGCGGGCGATGAATTGAAATTCAAACCAGTTCAAGTGGAGTATATGAATACTGGGTGTTTTTATTTACCGTACTATTGATCGTACCGGGCCTGTGCGTGTGGGTCAGCATTCTACCACAGTTTCCGAGCTGTACCCTCCGCTTCCTCGAAGGCCACCAAGTCTAGAATTTGTTTATCGAGCAAAAGTTATCCCCCGGTCGTTTTATGTGCAACTCACTTCCAAAAAAAAGTTTCATATAACACCTGTGGCAACACTGGGGACTCGAAACCACCTCCCACGAGCCAAACGTAATCCCCACTCCGATATCCAAACAGGTGCTTTCTTTGTTGTCCATAGCACAATAAATGATTGTTGGGTAATTGCGGCCACGCGGCAGGCACGCGCGGCCCTCTTCACTCCGTGGCCGATAATTGCATAAAGGATATATTAATAGCATATTGACAAGTATTTCGCCCCACAAAATCAATACTGTTCAATTATTAGTAAAAAAATATTAGCAGATTGACTCGAGAACTTCGTCCTTAAGTTAGGTGTGATGTGTGCGATGTAGTCTGACGAATTCAGTACACTTCGCCATACATGTGAGGGATGAAAAACGCCTTTGTTTTCTTATTATTATTCAAATGCGGCGACATGTGCTAGGAGTGCCGAAAATTCCCACACTCACACAACAAATGGGACCCACTCAAGCAGCCGAGGGAAGCCCTCACTCACAACCAAAGCACTGTCGAAAACTGTCAATTTCGTCCGACAATGCGTCAATGCAATGTCAACCCGTCGGCCCTATCTTTCCGATCAGCCGTATTCAAATTGTAGAATTCCCACAAGCACGGCCTCCGTAAGAAGTCAAGCCAGAAAGCAAAGAAACAGCGCAAGTGTACCGCGACTTTTGCTCGCAAGTTTTGTTCCTTCCCTTTAGGCGATTCTGACTTGGAACGCGGCCATGTGTCAGGGTTCTCTCGGCTGTAGCATTTGGAACCGTGCCGCTCTTTGTGTCTTACAATACGGGTATCGTTTTCCCCGACGGGCGGTAATAAATAGTACAATAGATGAAGACTCTCTGTTGTGATTTGTCCGAATGGAATTAGAATTGAGTCCTTTAGAGGTATATATTGAACAAAAAGCTCTGCTGCTTGGGTCACTGAACTTGTATATTCTACTTTCAAATCTTATGGTGGCTTTCACTTGCCGTCTGCTCAGAGTTTTGGCGCCATTGACCATATAAGGGCAAATGAAGCTCGCAATGCTTACAAATGAGTCCAAACTGCGGCTCCCCGGAAGAACTACGTCAGATGGCCAATTCAAGTCCGGGACTTAACGGCGACACTTCGCACAATTACTACAAATTTGCGCCAATTACCAGCGACAAATAAAACAGATAGTATAACTCTTAACAATAAATTCGCATACATAAAGAAACGTTTCCCAATTAAGAACTTATATCTGTCCGATCGTCCTTCTAGAAATAACCGTTTTGGGGGAGCTAGCTAATATATGCCATGCATTCAGATGGTGCCAAATCAATATTGTACACAGCAGAGACATCGCACCGAAAACGGCCGTTTTCGATAATTAGTGTCGTTAACGCGGTCACGGCCATAAGTGATAACTTATGTCAAGCCTCGGCCCATAAAAAGCAAATTGTGACGACAAAACCAACATCAGGTAAAATAATGTCAACACCTGTATTCCTCTGCTATCGAGAAGTGAGTGTTGACGGTGTAAGCTTATATTGTACGCCGCTGGTTGGGATACAGACGAAAACTGTAACACTGAATTGAGACCGACAAGGCAACCACTGTCGAGCCCGCCTAGCACACTACGCCAGTCAAACACCGTACGTGACGCGTCACTCCACGCCACTTCAAATCAACGCCTCGCGCCACAAGTCGCGGCAGCACCTCGCAACCGTCCACTTCAGCATCACGCATTGCGCCATATACCATGCCACTTAAAAATCAACTCAACGTATTCTAAAACCATCCCTCCGCATTAAAAATCCACTACAACTTCAACTTCAAGTACCATGCAGTTTACAACTCAGGAGCGTCGGATGCGTCGCGTAAGGATACCTTTTTTTACTACGAACGAGAAAAAAGGAAATTTTGATACCAGGTCTCAGTGTATGACACTATCTGTCAAAACAGTACTTTTCCATATGTGGATTTATTCGGCGTCAAGAACAGCAATTGTACTGACGATTGATGAACTAAACACATCCTCAATGTCGATTTTAGAACCCTGCCTTTCTATTAGGCAAGATGCGAGGTATAATGATATTCAAATATGCAGATTACATTATGAGCATTGTTTCGGTATTCAAATTCTATGCTAATGACCCTTAATCAATGCGGAATATTCATGTACCTCGGATCTTGCATTGTATACTGCCTTTACCTCCTCAGGCGATTTCCATAAATTGCATTTGTTTCACGACATATTAGCGATGTACTGCAAAATGTATAACGCTTGAACGTGAATCAATCGGCGTTCTTCTGCTTATGAAATTTTGAAATTATAGCATCAATTCCGTTGCAACACCTTGTCCCTTGCCAACTTTTTATATCTCTCCCAAAATATGAGATTCTTGCTTGTTGTAAATCACACATGCAGCCAGATAGCCGAATTGTACTCTTGCTTGACAAAGCAACGCCATCACCCTAGATCCTGTTTCAGATACAAGCAGCCGACGATGAAAGATCAAGTTGACAATCAAGAAGATGCAAAATTTGTCCGTTAACATATACTTTGAAATAGTGAGAGCAGTTTTCAGAGCAGGCATTGCTTGAGTGACTGGATGGGTTCAGTGCCTCAAAACGCTAAAGTCATCAATTGCGCATTTTACAAATTGTACTCACTGGCCGTTAGCCGTTTGTATAGATAAAGCGAGCGTAAAGGCACTTTTTAAAATCTTGTTCCAAGATTCTTTTGAATCCTGCATTTTTTTTCTACCAACGGTCTAACAGCCTAAGGCTAAGCGTAGGTTGCAATTTCTTTGCAATTTTGATCCGCATTTTCTTCCATTTTTTGACCACCCCTCTAAAGATTTAATGGTCTGTCCCTAAACTTCCACTGATACCCTTGCTTTCCCATAAATATTCGACAAGAGTGCACAGTGTTAACTGACTCAGTACAGGCGTGAGAATACATGGTTTGATTAAATCTTTCTAACCGAGAATTAAATAGCTTGTACTAACCGTCCATTACTCGTTGTCACACCAAGCAATAGAATCAATCATTTGGTACGGTCATCTTAAATTAACCTCTGAAAGCCATGCGGGTATAATCTGCTTGCAAATAGTCCGCAATTTAGGAAAAGAGGAACGGGTGTCTTGGACAAGCTACCAGAAGTACAAAAACGTAACCCAAGTATGGACGACAAGAACAACAACAAGGTTGGTCTGTGGCTAATATCGTCAACGAAGTCAGTTGGTACCTTTTGAAATTGTATGTATGGATTTTTCCTTTTCTTTTTGCAAGGCTGAACAAAACTGGACACACATTATAGCCTGTTGTAAAAAATCAGCGCTGTCTTAGGGGTTCGTTACGATACTTTCACCTGGAAAAGCACCCTCAGACAAGCACTTACGAATGCCATGACGAGGATAAGGCCCGGTGTTCTTTTGGTTCACCGGTGTACAAGTTATAACTTGGATCCTGATCCACGACGGTTGGCAATATTATCTAACAATTTAGGTTAAAAAAACGTTTGTCCATCAATATTGCGTTTTAATGAGGACGATATGGCCGCCTGTAAAACTGCTAAATGCTGGTAATGAAACGATCAGAGACTTAGAATGCAGGAATAATAAAGTGGTTGATGGGTTCATAATTATAGACTTAAGGAACAGTTAGATTGAATGTGATTGGCTGATCACTAACAGGATCGCTGGTGTCTATGCAGAAATAGCCATTCGCGCGCATACCCGCTAAACGTACGTAGGGAAAAAGTTCGGTTTCAGAAATTAGGCCCCAGAAGTGTTGTTGAGTCTGAATGTCTTTGAGCTTCTATCCTTCCGTGCCGGCGAAAACCTTGACGACAGAGACTCTGCAAATTAAAGCTCTGCAATACTAGTAATTTGAAGCCAATGCTATACGGCGGTTGCGTTACATTTGGCGACAAAACCAAGTTGCAACACACCACACCACACCACATCACACCACACTACACCACCTCGTCCCGTATCATTTCGCACGTTTTTGAGTTGTTGGAAGATATGTTTAATCAAGAGTTAAAAGAAAACTTACTGTATATGAGCCTAGCGTGCGGTCACTTCTCAAACTTACTTGTTTTTTGTTTGTTTTGCGAGGAGGGAACTTACTTATCGCTGCATGCAGTGCTGTAAATAACTGTAGCTGCTCTTCTGTCACAGTTATTGTATTTGTTTTTGAGTTTCAAAATTTTCGCTAAAGTCTAAACTACTAAGAACACGGTACCAAGCAAAGTAACCAGTAGGGTTACGTAGGTAGCGTTTAAACTGCCACCGTTTACGCCCACGGGGTAGGAGGACAGTATTGAATATATTAGCATTCTCATTTTTCTTCAGAAACTGAGAACACTGACATTACGCGAGTGTAAAGCACATAAATACATACACATAATTAGAGAGAGAGAGAGAGAGAGAGAGAGAGAGAGAGAGAGAGAGAGAGAGAGCGAGAGAGAGAGAGGGAGGGGATCGATGGATGGATAGATAGATAGATAGATAGATAGATAGATAGATAGATAGATAAATAGATATAGATCGGACATATATAACTCAATCGTTCTGTTCAGTAAGTAAAATGCAATCTAATAAGATGCGTACATACCCTTACGAGTTATCTATATGTATGTACAAAGGGTAAATTATATCTTACCATTAGCTGTACTGTACAATACACCTAATGCAGGGGAACAAAGTCGCATTTGGATTTCTTTGAATGTGTCAAAGATTCAGTGCGAGTCAAATATTTATGCACCAGTCCCCGTTGATCTCTTTACAATGACTTCATATTGGGCGTCAATTGATATCAATAGCAGAGTTCAACTATAGGCTAATGCCAATTGCCCATTTGTATTACTAAGTAATGTAAGAGATTACCTAAGAAATTCAGTGTCATCATAAAATGATCGATGTTGTTCCCTATGCAGCGACAGCCTCCAACATTCAAGGTCAGAATCCACGGACGACTGCCCAACGATCCCATGATGCCGAGGGGCATATAAATCGTCCTTGGACGTGTATAATGGCAAACTTTATACCGCTATATTGAACAGTACACATCGTAAAGTTCTCACAGACTTGATAAACTCTTAAACAAGATGGCAATTATATTCTGAAGGCTAAAATGGAGGCGGTATGAAAGGAAAGGGTGTTCCCGCCGCATGATCAACGTACACCGGGCGCTGGAGGGCGCTGTGCAGTTAACGCCTAACTCTGCTGGTCGTTCACGCAACTGTAACTGCAGAATTCTTTTCAAACCGCTCGGGTTTACAGCATAAGCGCATATGACACTTAAATATCCTCCAGGCCGGATGATTAATATTGCAATATCAAACTGAAAATTAGTCATGATGTTGGATCTGTTAAGGGTTCATAGAACCTCTCATTCTATCAAGGAAACTCGCCTTCCTGCAGGATCGGAAATCCATGACGAGAATAGAAACTGCAAGATCTATGGTGTTTCTGTACATTCTATACATTGTAGGTGTAATCATGGGAAAACGAACGAACGAACGAACGAACGAATAAACAAACAAACAACTTCGCTGTTCCAATTTGTAATTAATTTACGATACATCAATTACTGGCATATCCGCTGAAATAGATGAAAGTGAACAGGTTTCGTACTTGCGCAGTGCAGGCTGCAGTGCAGGCTTGCGCAGTGCAGCTGCGATCAACAGAGAACGTTAACATGTCTGAGATACAGTTAACTACGGCACAGAGAGCAGCCTTGAATAATTTCAAAGCTTCATCAACTTTATATCTAATTTTGATTCTCATTTCGAGAAAGCAAATAAAAATAGCAAACCAAAGACAGGTTTCTCATTTTCAGCGTCTTCTGGTTCCATTCTAGACTAAATTTGAACAACGTTGCTTGTGTTTCTGAGCAATGATGCCGTCCAATGAAAGCGTATTAAAATGTTATCCTACTCGTTCAGAGTTGCCCTGGCAAAGGAATAGACGAGGACATAAATTACTCTGTCCTCGCAAATTTGCATATTTCCAAATATGGTAAAGGGGCGTGCCAGCCCTGTTTACGCCTTGAACGTCAGTAGCATTCTGCGATCTTATGTTTTGCTCGAGAATCTATGTTTTTATGTAGCGACTTAAGTGAAAATCGAACTGTGGTTGGCTGCTACACATGACAAATTTCCTTCACTTTTATCATCGAAATGCATCTTTTAATTTCGATTTGGAAAGGCCCTGTGAGATGGTCGTGACGGTTTCGATTCTACTAGACACTAATAGCCTAAACTTTTCCAATCTGCTCGAGTCGGAGATAGGGGTATAGGGATGGGTAAATGTTCCGTGGCGGAGGTACTTTCTATAAGAAGTTGTAAGATTTAGCAAATTTTGTCGAGATATAATATCGGTGTGACAAATATTGTAATTTTGTAACTTCTGAGAGATTTTAGTGATTCAGTCATCGGGGAGGACTCCTCGTGACGTCACATTTCCATCATTAATCTAATAAAGAAAATTGACGTTTGTTCGAAATGTTGATGAAATTAGTTTCGGAAATTTAAGATTTAGACATCGGGGCGGACTCCTCGTGACGTCACCTTTCCATCATTAACCTGATAAAGAAAAATGACGTTTGTTCGAGATGTTGATGACATTATGTTGATCGCCTTCAACGTATCCAGAATGTAGCTGCCAGAATTGTAACTCGCTCAAGAGTCACTGAGCATATCACCCCGATTTTGTTTCAGTTGCATTGGCTGCCTGTGTCTCAACGTATCGTTTTTAAGATTCTTATCTTCACCTATAAATGTATCCATTCACTCGGTCCAACTTATCTTTCTAGCATGGTTAATTTGTACGTCCCAACCCGTAATCTAAGGTCCGCTGACCAATTTAAACTGTCACGTGTCAAAGCAGGTCGCACACAAAGAAATATAGGGACCGTGCGTTCAGTATTGCCGCCCCCTTTTTATGGAACAATCTTCCAATTGAGGTTCGTCGCTCCCCAAGCCTGACAAGTTTTAAATCAAGTCTTAAAACATTTCTTTTTAATTCTGCTTTTAACTGAACTCATCCATTGTACTTTTTTATGTTTTTGTTTTGTTTTTAATTCTTGTAACCTTTTTTTAAAATTGATTGTATTTTACCCAGCGTCTCTGATCACACTATTTGTGTGGATTTAGTCGCTTTATAAATGAATAAATTATTATTATAAATTATTATTATTATTATTATTAGTTTCGGAAATTTATCTTACACATATGATGCTACCGTGACGTACATATCGAAGCGATTAAAAGCACACAAAGGAGGGTCAAACCAGAAGCTGCAGTTATAAACACAAGTAGAAAAAGATAGGATGTGTTCTGTCAGCCGCGGCAAATGTCGACGTCGCGCTCGCGATTTTGTAACAAGGCCAGAGTCACGATATAACGTTATTCACGCAATGCCATTCGATGCACATACAGGCGTGTGAGAATCCGACTTCGCCGGTTAGAACCGTCCAAATATCAACTCGATATACCAGAGGTTGAGCGTGAGAAAGATTCGTACACATTGCCTTCGTTTCATGGAAGGCAGTTCCGCGTTCCAGTCATACTGAAGCGAGCATTGTTCGTGTACTTGAACGCACACGTCAACCATATATTTCCATATGAAGTTGTCAATTAATCAGCACAGAACGCGATTGGAACTAATTTGGGATAATCGGATGGTGACTTAATGTCGATTTGATCTGCAAATGTAAGCTCATCTTCTTTCCTTTTTATGTTACACACCTAACATTTTTGAAAAATTTGAAAAATATGAAAATCCAATTATCCCAATTAGTTCCAATCGTGTTAAAGGTAGAAAACAATGTTTTCCTTAAGCTTGAGAGTGTTAGGTTTTGTGGTGAAGTACTTGCTGTTATCTTCGTTGGACCATCTGTCAACCTGGGACGGTGGACCTTAAGTGTGTCGGCTTGTGCGCCCCTAGGCACTGGAAAAGCACGTATCAAATTTTCACTCTAGAAAATGAGGGATTGAGGTATTGTACAGGAGCAAGGTAAACTTTTACGCTAAGCAAGAATGATTGCAGATGTCGCTTATTGCAGCCCAATATTTAAAAAAAAAAATTACACGCACAAAAATGGCACTTTGTTGCTTTCAATAAAAAAACATGAAAATTACACGTCAACAGAATCCGACCACGAGTTTGAGCTCTGAATACAGGCGTGAACAGAATTTCTGTCGGCTACGACCAAGACTACCGAAACGGTTGTAAAGTATATCTCATACAACGCGTACATGGTTGAAGAAAAACAAGGCAACGCAGAAAGTGTACGCAATTGCGAATGTAAATTTTTTTGGAAAAAAACTTGTTGTATAACGTTATAGTTGTGTTGTTCCTGGTTAAACGGGTTGAAACGCAATCAGATGATCGTTCTTTTAATATGGTTTCTGCTGGTACACTTAAGGTAGAACGCACCTCGGTGACAGATATTCAGACTCTCAAAATTTTCCAATTCTTTTCTGATCTACCACTTGTGGGGGGCTCATTTTAAAGCTCTTGGTGTAAAAAAACTTGTCACCGGCTTAGTTTTCCGAATATCGAAAAAATTATTTTTTTTCCATAGTTTTTTTTTTTAACACAGGGATGGCGGCCATTTTGGATTTCAAATATCGGTAAATCTTGAGTAATTTGTTTCGCTAGTTCCAAAATTTGCACGGTGACCCCCGAGTTTTATTCGTGAGTTTGACAGAGAATGATTGAAATATTTTTTGAGGTAAGTTTGAGCACAAGTCTTTCACTTTCGAGGCACATATTACCTTAAAAGAACAACGTGACTTCACCTTTATGGACTTCTAATAACTGGACTTAGGCTACTCACGCTCATGACACAACCACCGTCCGAAACAAATCCATACGCGATCGTATACCCAGACTCACAGGGAGTGTGATGAAAAGTGAGGAGAGGGGCATAGAAACCGAGGCAAGTCCATCTGCCTTAACCCTTTCACCCCCAATTCCCTGTATACAGGTCCAACTTTACCATAGAAAACAATGGATTTGGGACAAACCATGGTGGTGAAAGGGTTAATGAAGGTACTCAGGATCTTACAGAGAGTAAAAACATTGCATCTCGATGGCCCATACAGCTAAATTACAACATGTACTCGCAATTGCTCAGTAGTTGAACAACAAACACAAAAACAAGAACAACAATGTTTTTATTTCACTCATCACGAACGTGACAGAAATAATGTCACAAAATCTCACGCTGCTTAAATTTCCAATAAAACAAACGAATCAGTAGTTTATGTCACCGTTAACACTTGTTAGTCAGTAAAATAGAGAACGTTATGATCTGTAGATGTGTGGTAGATTAAAATCTTTGCGTGTTCAAGGAGACTGCGCCCAGAAACCGAAAGACTTAAACCTTTCCTCAAACTTCCCGTTAAACCATTCTCTTTTAAACAATGATAAAGAATAATAATCGGGGGTCACCGTGCAAACTTTGGTAACTATGGAAACAAGTTACCTTGAATTCTTTGGTATTTGAAATTCAAAGTGGCCGCCATCGCTATGTCAACTCTACGGAGATATTACCTATTCTCTTACCATACGAGAGGTCGTCTGGATACACGAACAGTGTAGAGACTATGTCTTTAAAGTTAACACCGGTTTATTTTTTCGTGTAGAGGTTACATGCCGACAAAGATGTTTACACTCAGAAGAGTCCGCTGATGATATACCAAAACTAATATCTAACTTTATACTCTCTTAACTTAATTATAATAGCATATTCCATTCAGCCCATTACAATAATTCAAGGTAAAGCTTAACCATTCAGCGAGCAATAATTTACATGTATTAATAGGTGACACAATTAATATTCATTAAGTTATTCTTCCGGAGAAACTCTCATACATTAATTAACCACTAGCGAAAACGACATATTATTAGTAATGTCTACCCTTAAACTTCCAGCTTGTTTATGTTGACATCAGCTCATGTTGATATCAGTTCGATGACTTTGTGGATATTCCGACAATTGTGAAGCGTATGTCTATTGACTGTATGTAGATTAGCTGGCTTTGCCATAAACTCTTTGGTTGTTTGTCACAGTTTCCAATTAACACATATCTGTCCGAATTTATACAGTCGGTTAATGCAAAATGCATCGATGGCTTACATAAAATATATGCACTGAATGAATCGAAGAAAGTTGTGGAGTAATGATCTCCGTAACAGAAATTAATAAAAAATTTCGATTTTCAGAAAACTACGTCGGTGGAACATTAGTTACCCTATAAGCACCAAAACGAGCCCAAAAAGTGATAGACAGAAAAAAAAGATTGAAAGATTGGGAGTCAGAGCAGAAGTTAATACTGGTATAGGGATCATGGAAACCAGATTAAT
>LD342935.1:96510-110899 GCA_001465055.1 Ptychodera flava | reverse complement strand
CCCCAAACAGAGCCACACTCGTCAATGATAAGAATAAGTTTAGGCCAAACCACGGTGGTGAAAGGATTGTCTCTTGTTCTATTCATAATATATTGTTTTGCAATACCAAGGGTGTCCACTTAGTCAAAACATCCCTGTATGTGTATACAGTATAATATTCTTGTTGACATTAACTACAGAGTTCTTTATTTTGTCAACAACATCGACAGAAACATTGCAAATTGCCCATGATGCATTGCACAATGCTTTGTATTTCAACATACTCTTACAAGAAGAAACTGTTTTAATTCTGAAACCACCAAAAAATTGGCCTCTATAAGGTAGAATGCACCTCGGTGACAGATATTCAAACAAAAACTTTTGCAACATTGTTTCGGTCTACCACTTGGGGGGGTTTCATTTGAAGGTCATGGATTACCGGTAACTAAAGTTTTCACATGCTTATTTTTCTGAAAATCTAATTTTCAATTTTCTTGCAGATTAATCATTGGAATGAAGGCCATTTTGAATTTCAAGAGTTGGTAACTATTGGGCTAATTTCTTTATCCAGTCCAGAATTTGGTGTGGTGAAATGGAATAATTTAAAGTTGGCATACGAAAAGTTTGAGCAAAAGTTAATCTTTCAATTTTGAGGTGCGATATAATAATAAAACTGAATTAGAACATTGAATATGAAGTGTTTTGACTGAGTTGTGCGAAAGTATAATTGGGTTTTCGATTATTGTCGGTGTGAAGGGTAGAGTGAAAGAACCGGGGGAACGTAGAGAGCGCCCTCAAGCGACGGATCTTTCAGTCTATTGGATGGAGTGAATTTTCAAATCTACTGGTGTTCTAGGATCCTACCACGAGCAATCAAGGCACAACATCACATTGGAATATTTTATTCACAACTTTTAATACAGTAATTCATACAAAATTTGTGTTCCAAGCAAAAGTATGTACACATCGATGCAACCTGTTTACAGCTACAGTGTTTAAGTACAGATTCAACTCCCTGTTAAACGACATCCTGACCGTGTATGGTCGCGGAAACCACATATGGTAGTGGCAACCAAAATTCAGAATTTTAATATACAAGTGGTTTTTTTTAGCTGCATCTCCAATAGATTACAGGCAGAGCAAAAGTGGTACAAGCTAATGGCTTCAATGGTGTGTGGCATACACAGATCACGTAAAACAGGCACATAGCCTCATGCGGACTAATAACTTCCCGCAAATGTTCATTTCAATTTGTTTATTTCACTTTTTTCAATATGGCTGCCTATTCGAGTTTGGGATCACAAGAATCAATTTTTTGAGCATAATGTTGACCGCTCAATAAACTGCGCTGGTATGCTTGCAGAAAATCAGCTGAAACGGAGGATTTTTAACCAGTTGTCAGCGGAAAGTAGAACAAAAAAACTTCAACAACATGCTTTATCACAAATCAGTGACCTTAAAAGAAATTCAACCCACAAAACAGGTTCAGACTATGTTGGACGGCTGCATAAATTAGGAAAAGCCTCGATGGGAAAACGATGATAGGGAAGTGAATTGTATTTTACAAACTACAAATATTCAAATATTAGAAATTTAATATATACAATGTACAGTCTGATTGGAGAAAATATCTATGTAACACATTTTGATATTTTAACGATAAAATATTATGTGACTATGGATGAAATGTGAGTCGAAACAATTAGTGCATGGGCATATGAGAAAATGTGAAATCACATATTCTGAGAAGGAAAATTGGTAATTACGGCCTCTCGGCTATATTTGCTCATAAGATTTCTTTACATCTAATGCGGTATTTTGGGGTAAAAAAGAAACAATACAACATTTACTTATCAAAAGGCCTCTCTGACTGGCAGTCAACTGGGTTTTAATTCATTATTTGTAATTTGGCCTTTGCTTACAGAGTTCATGGGAAGAGAGACACTCAAGGCCTCACTTTGGTTCCATCCCATAATATCCCTCGGTTCCATCCCATAATATCCTGAAAATATGCATTAAAATATGCAGAGTCATGTGGGATTTTTACTTTTTTTGGTGTAACATCAACTTGTTGGCTTGAGGTCCGAAATTATTCTTCTTGTGCATCTGCCTCTGCTGGCTCCTCCGTTTCCTCTTTCGGCCCCTCTTCAGCGGCGCCCTCAGCTTCCTCAGTACCGCCTTCAGCCTGTAGAGTAAAAAAATCGATACAGCGTTTCTTGTTAGTGTAGAAACAAAAGCTCCCAGTTTGGCGTGTGAAGAAACCAAAAGCAGTGAAAAAGTTAACCCAGCAAAGTTTCCTAAAACGTATGATTTCTGTACAGTTTGTGTGTCTACACTGAAGTAAAGATCAGATCTCCCTGCGAACATTATAAACATTGCTTTCTGATTCTTTGCCTGTTCTTTCACAACTCATGTCAAACAGCTCCTTTGAAGGACCAAAATCATTATCTGAAACTTTGCCTGGAAAATTGCCTTTTCACTCTTTATTCTTGACAGAAAGCTGCAAATGAAGGATATTTTTATCAGCATAAAAAATTACAGTAGCTTTTAAAATGGTGTTTGTCTTAAAATAGCCCATGGCAAACATGTCAGTATTACTCTTACTGCTTGAAGCTGTAAGTAAGTATTTCTAAGGTTATTATTTACGCAATGCAAGATGTGAGGTACATGAATATTCAACGCTGATAACGATTCAATTGGCATAAAATTTCAATACCGTAACAATGCTCATTTATATAATTTGCATAAATGAATACTAATATACGGTACCTCGCATCTTGCATTAATAGTTATTATTTCATGACATTAACTGAGGTACCCTGACATGGTCTGGATGAAATAATAAGCACAAAATGATAGCTGTGAGCTGGCGATGTTCTCAGCAGTCAACATACAAATTTATTCGGCGAAAAATTTAGCTTCTCTATGGGGTACAGAATCTTTTGGCCAATGGAGTGCAACATGGATGTACTAACTTGGCACCATGGTCAGCGGTTGGTGAAAATAATGTCATGAGTTTAGGATTGTCGCATTTAATATAGCTGTACTTACTTTACGTGGCAAATCTTACGCTATTGCCTGCCATAGCATAATATAGCCATTGAGTTCTTTGTTGTACAAGTGCAAATCAGAAAATGGACAGACTAGCCTTGTGAATTGACAGCCTTTCATCTTTGTCATTGATTTTTTAGATGATTTGAGTTATACTGTAATAGTGTCTTGTGAAAACTTATTATTTCTTGCTCAACCTTGCCAGATTTATCAATTTGAATGTTGGACTCCGACAACAAAGAACTTAATAACTATTCTGATTGGCTGACCATTATGAAATGTGCTGAAAGAGAGGCACACGAGAGACATTCTTGCAAACAAGTGTTGCATTTTGTCATGTAGAGTTTGACAGTGGTGTATGTGTTTGAAGTGCGATCTCCTGTAGAAGAAAGAAAGAGCCAGGCAGTCCTTCCAACTGGAATTAAAAATACTGATAAGCAATGAAACCCCTATAGTCATCCCTGTTACCGCTCAGCCTTGGAATGGTCCATTATTTGACTGTACCTGGAACATTCCATGTTGCAAAAGCATTGAGGGGTGAAGATGGGTGAGGTGCCTAAAAGCGAGGGGCAGTATGGCTTGCGCACTGAACAGCCACCCCTAGCATGAGAGTGACCACGGCAACTGCGGTGCAAGGAAAAAACCCACACGCTCGGCAGTGAAGGTGCAGTGAAAATTTTTTTTATCCGTGATGTTTTCAAACCGTTACTCACTGCTTGTGGTTGGGACGGCGCTCGCCCCTCACCGTCAGACGGGTGATCATGATCGCGATCGGCCTCCTCTCCTTCAGTTTCATCTTCGTCCTACCAAAACAACTCACACGTTAATCTGAGAATTCCCACACAGCCAACACAGTGTCTTACACCCAGAAATTTAACATGTTGAATACTACCAACCTAAACTATCCTGTACTCCTTGATGTCCACAAACATGTACACTGTATGTCTTTGCAATGCTATTCAGGTCCTCAGTTAAATTTCCGGGTGTAAGGTCTAGTATTAGTTACCCCATTATTTAACCTACTCACCCCCATGCATCCCTGTACATTGTAACATTCTTTTATTACATCAACACGACAGACCAAACCACAGGGAAAAGTGGGGGTGAAGAGGTCAAATACACCTCCACCTTGGTAAATAAAGTCAAGAAAACCTGCATACCTCTGTTTTCTCGGCTTCTTCAGCCGGTTTTTCTCCTTCAGCTGCTGCTGCTGCAGGCTGCTCTTCGGACTTGAGTTGTTGATCAGCGAGAGCCTGGGCGGCCTCGGCAGCGTCCTGGGCCAACTGGTCGTGGTCTGTGTAGGCCTCCATCCTCTGTTTGACGACCTCCCTGATGATTGCTGTGGTGTAAAGGATGTGCGAGGAAAATATTAAATCATGCGTAAATTTGGAAGATGTGAATTCTTGAGTCCCCTCAATGATAGGAAATTCTTTTCATTCATACTTTGTTTGATACAGGACTGTTTATTCCTGTTCTAGGTCTTGTCCATCTTCAATGGTAATACAGGTATACGGCTTCCGCCACTCAAACAAATCTACTCCTCAAATAATCATGACACATGAACTTCTCAATTGCAAGACTGCAGTCCACATCATCAAAACCAAGATCAAAGTTAACGGTTTGTTGATAACAAACATATAAAACTGTCCACTTACAATCAAGAACAGTCCTGGAGAGCACTGATTTTCCGATCTTCTTCTCAACCTCATCCATGAGCCAGGGCATGAAACCCATCTCCACATCTCTCTCCACTGGATCGAAGAAATATCCGTTGTCGTTGAGCGTGCCGAATACTGACGGCACCAGATCTGCGAGGTAGGCCTGGGCAAACGCCCGTGCAGCAATCTTCTCCGCTGTTTCCCTTTCCTTCTTCAGCACCTCTCTCTGTTGTTTCATTCGACGTTCCTATAGGGCAAGAAAATGAGGCATTGCTACATAACACATTTTACTTTTAACCTTGTAACCCCCAATTCCCTGTAAATGGGACCGGGTCCACAACAACAATGATAACAATGGGTTTGGGTCAAACTATGATGGTGAAAGGGTTAAACTGACCGATCAACTCCTACTTTATTGCTTCTTTGAACAAAATTTGGTGTTGAAATTGAAGTAGTAAACATAAAAGATACAGGAGAGTCATTTTTNNNNTCTTCAAGTCTCTGTGTTTCTACAAGTTCAGCATTGCGTAGCTCTTCGAAGGCACGTTGTTGAGATTGGAGGTTGGCCAGCTCTTCCTCTTCCATCACTTCCAACAGCGCCTGCTCAACGGTCTTGCCTACTAGCACTTCAAGGATGGGCTTGACTTCAATGTCAAAGTCAAAGAGCTGCCATGTGAAGAAAGAGCAAAAAAAAAACTTTTCAAAATCTCGTTTTTACTCCCTACACATGATTATATAAATTTTGATTTATGCTGAATGAGTGAACGTTTGTGTCGACATAAAACATTGTTTTGCATTCATAGTATTATTGGAATTAAGTTACGACACAGTGACCAGAAATGAGCACAAACATGTGAACTTTATTTGTTGCTACGACCAAGTGCCAATAAAATATGCATGTTATGTCAAGACATGTTTTTTTGTCTTGGTACTTGTCACAGGCACTTTCAAATCAGACACGAAAGTCTTTGAAAGAAACACTTGAAGATAATATGTCTGACTTGAGGTTTCACTTGCATACTTTTCTCTTCCCTTAATAACAGTTATCCTGGCATTATTAAAAATGTTCTACTTATCTTGAAGGGGAAATATTTATCAAATAAAGTGAAACTAATAACACCTTTATGTTAAACACACCATTTCTTCCTTAGACTTTGAAGCAATGTCTCTATAAATCAACTCTAATATCTAAATTCATTGTGTCATAAACGCAAAATCCTAGGGTCTATGATTCCATGTAAAATTGGATGTGTGCCGGCTGACATACAAGTAGGCGAGTAGGGGCTGGGAAGGACTCACCTCCCCTTCTAAGATTTGTGTTGCCACATCTTGGCCAGTCTTGGCCGGCACAAAAAGTGGCGTTGGAGGTCTGTCGAGGAAAGCATCTGTTTGACACTCAACGTCGGCTTCTTCAACCCGGTCGCTGAGCTCCTCCAGGTAGAGTTCTGTTTGCACATCGATGTGTTTGCGACCTTCCACGGGTTCCGGTGACCTTGGGCGAAGCTGATCCTTGGCTCGTTTTCTGGCCACTGCTCTCCTCCTCGCTTCCTGCTGCCTTTGGATTTCGATGGGATCTGGCTGGGCATTCTGTGCAAATGGAATAAGCAAGTGAATCAGTGCCCTCACTGAAGGGCGATACACGACTGGTTCATTTATGATTTTTTTACGCATATTCAGACTTTTTGCTCCTGGAACTTTCAAATTTTTCTCTGACATGACTAAGAATAACGATTGAGTGTCGCTGAGCAATTTTTTTTAATTTGAAAGCCATTACCTAAAATAACTAGTACTTGGAATTCAATATGGCAACCATTCTCTATGTCAACTCAGTGAAAACATTTTTTTAAAATTCTGAACAAACAAGGTGGTGACAAACTTACATGCATTTTCATGTTTCAAAGTGAGAACACACATTCCTGCAGTCAAGTCCAGAATTATAAGGATTTTGAGTCCAAACGTATTCTGCCATTATGCTGCTATGTGACATGCTCAAAGTGCCTCTCAGAGAACAACTTTATACAGTTATAGGTACATGTAACCTATAATTTAGTAACTGAAAAATGTATTTATGAAATATTTGATGTATTTCATCGATTCGGCAGAAAATTTGACTTTTACAACCAAAGGAAAACCAGCTCTCTGACATTCCATTACAAACTTAGTAATACTACTTTTAATGGAGGAAAAGTAAAATGTTTTGCCTAGGAATTCTCTATCTTTATCTATTTATATTAGGCATGTAATTATCAATTACTATACTTACAGCTGGTAACGTATGTTGGGCATATGTGTTACCTCGCACGATACGTCTGTCATACATGATGTTACCGTACGGCTGTGAGGGGTCATTTCTGTAGGAACGAGCCAGAAACACTGAGTATGAGAACTACAAGATATTCCAAAGCCTACATTACTACCGAAAAAAACATACAGACATACAGATGCCGCCGACCAACATACCAAATGTGTGAGCTAACAAGATAACAGAACAAGTTGCGTTTTTCACATGCACACATACATGTACATTTTTAGTATGCAATAGGCGCACTCTCACTTTTAGCGATCGTTGGGATCAATTACGGTAACTGTTTCTGAGAACAGCATAACAAAATGTCTTGACCCTGCCCTCAAAAATAAATAAACAAACATATAAATGTGTAATTAATAAACAAATAACCAATTAAAGGAGTATAGATATACAGGATGAACACATAGTAACCATTGATATTGAGCTTGTACTGTCAAAGCAGCTAGCATTCGTAGATACAGTGGAGTTTGGCATAATGTACCTCCATGATTCGGTTGTATGATCTTTCTGTGCACAACGGCTGTACACCGACATGTGTAAACCAAGTTTGAACTACAGACCCTCGAGAAAAACTTTTCTGAAAGGCCTATATCAGAACAAGATTTGACACACTTTGATTAAAGGACAGCAGTATTGAAGACTGTAAAATACGTTTCGGCATTGACCGCAATTTACGGAACGGCAACTACTGAAACCGAATCCTTCCGAGTTCATTAGTGTCATTGGGCTGCGTACGAAAGTGTGATTGGAGTCTCGTCGTCGACAGTTCAGACTTCAAGCGACTGAGCCAAATACACACAACGACATTCGTGTCTTTGATTTGTTCACTCGATCTTCGATGATTTTTTTTTCAGTCTAATATGTAGCTTCTGGTAGTACAAGTTCAACCTGGTACACGGAGTAAAGGACAGCCGGCGGTGTGACTCCATGGAAAGCCGTTGTAAACAAACAGAGAATAGAACTGTAACTACGTGTTTTAAGGCATGGTGGCAGAATTTCTATGGGATTTCCGGTTGGAGAAAAGTTAATCTAACTCATATAAATCAAGCTGAACTCAATATAAATAAAATGATTTCTTGATGATACAGAAATTGTTACATTAATATAGCCCAGAAGTTGCAATATTAAAGAACTGACTCGAAGAGAGGTCGAATAAATTAGATTATACATTGTGGTATGTCAATTGTTATTTCACTCGGCGAAATCTATCGCCACACAACTATGCCACGAAAGGATTCGTCTCTAAATGGACCATATTATTCCTAATAAGATTGCAGAAAGGTGATCCAAACACCAAAATACGACAGCGTTTTACTTACTGTTGTACTATCGGTTCCCTGTATTTCTTTCTCTGTGGAACAGCTCGTGGTTGACTAGCGAACGTGTACGTTCCGCTCTTCTGTTGTGGTAGCACAGTTGTCATTTTGACAAGTTTAAGAAAGTCCCTTTATATGGAGTCAGTAATTTTCGACAAAACTGTGGTATCAGTCCAGGTTCTATGCCAGAGATGAACAAATTAAAACTGTAAACCTAGTTGCCTACACAGTGACACACTCTCGAACGACTTCAATATGGCGAGGAGTGTTTCCCGTGCACTACGATGGACTATTTGCAAAGACTTGGGGTCAGTTATTAGTCCGCGCCTTCAACTACCTTTGTCTCATTGGTAGTTTATGAGTTTTTATTCTTATTCCTACGATTTAATAGATTAGATAAATAAAAAGTACTACAATTACTTTGAAAAATTTGCGATTCTGCACAAATTATACACCGATACGCACTTCATTTATGGCGGAGGAATATAACTGTTCATTATCACTGAGTGCTACGGTGTAAATATTGAGGGCAATGGTTGCCCTTAGATACAAACATACCTGGTCTCGCAATTGGCGAGACTTTTCGAGAGTTCATTCAAGACTGAGTCTTAGCCGGAGGCGGCGTAGCCAAATCCGGACATCTCGCCATACTCGTATTAACTGAGCTGTATATGGTGCGCATTTTGCGGTCATATCTTTACAGTCATACCAAAACAGAATAAATTTGGAAAATAAACTTTTGTCGACTGTCGCGTAATACAGTAGGCTGTTGCGTAGATCGTGGAGTCGACGCGTTGTCGGCCTAATTGTTGCCGAGAAAAGCCAAGCGACTCGGGGCCAGTCTGGTTCAATGTATGTGTAGTCTAAGCTTACATAAGGCGTGCCATAGACAGCTTTCATCAAGTATTCAACCATGCAGTCGAACCTGTTTCACAAGTGAGCCACTCACCATGTGACTAGTATTTTCAAATGCGCAAAATCATGAAAAATTGAAAACTTTTTCAATGTCAGTGTGACAAATCATAATAGAATGATCCCCTGGATCCCCAACGAGTTCAAAAGAAACAGAGATATTTTCAGTTATTTTCGTGCTATTTGGTGGGGAAACGCATGAAAATGGTGAACTTTTTTTGACACCCTGTGTTTCCATGCCCGAATATACGAACTTGAAACATTCCAATGAGTACATGATGGTGTTTCATGCAACTGAGTACAATGAACCGTTTTTATTCATTGTGTTTTTTGTTTGTTTTATTCGATTGTTTCTGTAGTTTTTGTTTGACTATTGTGTAGCTACACTTAGTCTGCCGATTCAGGTTTTCAAGATCTCAAATGTTTTCAACATATTATAAACTTGGGTGTTTTTCACATGATTGCAGGATGTTCAAGTCAAAACCGTTGTCGCCTACCGTTCCCTTGCAGCCAGAACTCTTGCCCTAGTGCTGTTCAAGTTGAAATGCGAATTTCTGAGATGGGCAGAAATTCTGCCTTGCGTTTGTTTCGTCCTATGTTCACATAGCAAAAAGCACACCAAATTACTAATGCGTTTATCTGGCTCGCTCTCACATAGGTATGTCATGTATATAAAGTTTTCAAAGGTTATAGACGACACCAATGGACTTTGCTTTGCTTATTTGCCCGTTCCTCCATCTACTACTATGTCCTCGGTCACAAGTCAGGCGAAAAGTAAAGAATGTTGACCGACTTCACCTCGCTATAACTTATAAATAAAAAAGAATTAACAGATATAATTACTGCATTTCATGCAATTCGTATCATCAATTTAAGCATTGTCGTTCAATATTGATTTCAACATTAACAGTTCATGTTTTTTTGGGAGATTTATCATGACAAGCAGAAAAGAAAATACATGTACACCTGCGACTGACGTTATTGTTTTTAATTTGGCAAGTATAGCACCATAAAAGTGCGCATGCTCAGCGATATCGTTCTCTCCGCATAAATGGCTAACCGCAGTTGCATGATGTTCGATAATTTGCTCTGTTGGAAAATAGGTCAGCTCATCTCTTCCAATTTGTCAGTCATGAATGAAAGAGTGACAACTGCCTATTTCAAGTGATACTGTATGCTATAGAAAAGATGCGTTGTTGTGCTGGTCAATTAAGGAAGAGCATTTGCCGCTAGAGGGCACCATTTACACTGCTTGGGCCTCTGGCCCTGCTCGCCTGTGGCCAAACACTGGCAGTCTCCTACAGTGTGAAAGCACAGTCCCTCCCGTGACCCAGCGACAAAAAAAAACGTGACTGTCTGCTCGCAGTATGTCAAAAGTTCCTTGTTTATATAGAAAAGTTCCTTTATATTTGTGTGTCAAAGGTTTTTTGGTTAAAAAGTGAACTAAAACTTGCAGTACAGTCACAACAAAACTGAGTGTATCATAAATTTACAGATACGAACATTGTTGTTAAAAATATAATATTTTTGTCATCATTCTGTATCCATAGGTACGAGCACCCAACTGCACTACTGGAATCCTGATTGACATTCAGAAACCATACAAAATTCGCGCCGCTGCAGGACAGATGATCGGAAATACCATACCATTTAGGTGCTCGCAGTGTCGATTGGATACAGTCGAGGACAAACCTCTGTAGTAGCTATTGAGAATCAAAAGAATGAAAGGTTTGAACATGACAAACCGACGGAAAGTCCAAAACAACAAAACAAAACACCCACCCTCAAAAAAAATAACATCGGCTGGTCGACTCGAAAATACTGGTAACTACATTTGACTTATACTTGCCAAATCTAGACGAAATTCACTGTCTGGCAATGATCCGCATTCCCATTGCTAGCCCGCCATTTGGAAGTGTACTTTTGCGCCGATAATCCTTTGTACTTGAACGATTTTCGGTTGGTTTTCACTGATAATAATAAGGGAATTTCATTTATTGATTTTAGCATATATAACAATATCGCTAGACTTGGTTCAAGTCTGTGATTTGTGAATGTTTGAGTGGGGTGAACGTGATGATTTGTGTTCTGTTTTCATATGAAACGCAATGAGTGGGGTGAAAGCTATGCACTGATACAGGGGAGTTTCTCCGATGAATCCGGCAGAAACTAACTCACTACTGCGCGGACTCAAAGGTAACGTGTTCAATTAATCGCAAGGAAAACCTGACCTGGGCTGCCAAATTCCAAATAGGTTTGTATGAAATAGTAGAGACACAAGATAAACTATTACAAAATATTTTTTTTTAGAAATTCACTAACTTGAACCAAGTCTACACAATATCGCTTGCATAGACAATATCAACATCTATTCCAATTAGGAAATGTAAACCACACTGATCTTGGTTGCATATTTTGCCAATTACTTTGGCAAGAATCTTGGGTCCACTTTTTTCTGTTGAAAGGAAAGTAAAATTTATTAACAATAAGTACTTTTATAATAGCTATGTATACCAACATGAAGCATCATGTCTACATAAATGTAAATAAGTAAAGCAAACAAAAAATGTACAGAGAATATTTTGAAAAACAAAGTGAAAAACAACAATGTCAATGTGCAGTTTTACATCAAAATGAGTTCAAGCCACATCCTTTAGCATCAAGTCTCACCATACCCGAAAATGTACCTGTAAAATTGCAAATTTGTTCATCATCTTACGATGGAGGTAGAAAGGGTCTTTCTCTCTACTACGGAAGATATAGAACGTCTTCCGTTAGTGACTACAAGTATTAATTTTAGAGGCTTAAGCTTATTACACAAATTTGCCGGGGATGTCTTACATCTGTCATGTAGGTGCATGCGTATTTGTTTTGTGGGCCTAGATAATCTTTTGCAACTTATTCATTTACTGTGTCATCCAACAATCTCGAACAATCATCATCAACTCCATCTTCTGATAGCACTTGAAATGACGAGTTGAATGTTGGTATCTCCCAAAGTCCCCGTTTCTCAGAGAAGGATAGGCTTATCTCAGAGCGGCTGACGAAGGGGTGCCTTGATACTGCAGTCCATCAGGACAATCTAAGATTCCATGAAACTGTTTTTCGGGGACCCAGTTCACACGATCAGGATAAAAACGCTAGATTCACCGGTATCTCGCAATGTATTCCACGCAAAATATCATGCATTCACTCTCTACAACGGTAGACCCCCGGTGGTGGCAGTCCCCGGCCGCGGGTTGGTGGGTACCCATGCGCGTTACCAAATTCACGGAAAAGGGGGTGTTTTTCTTCAGTCATCTCGGAGATTCTAGGTCCGTGAAATCGAGAAAAAGGGGTACTTTTTCAGAGTAACCTCCGAGATTAGGGGTAGTCCTTTCATAATCTCCCTAGGACACTAAATCTGGTCTAGTCTCACTCACAAAGAAAATGAAAAACAATACCGTCCGTTTGTATGTACATATGACGTAGGTGTATTGTCACACAGGAGCCAGCAGAGAACTCCAGATCCAAACGGATAAGGAAGATGATTGTGTATGAATGTGACTAAAATCAGCTCAGGTGAGGACAAACATTTGTGATGTATGTACGTGTATACAAAGTCAACCTCCAGGGTCAACCCTGGAAGTCAACATACTAACCTCCTAGATTTTGAAATTAAAGGACGTTTTTTTTTACAGCTAATTTCTCCCAGATTTGCCACAAATAGGGGTGTTTTTCTGAGAAATATTCTAGGAAAGGGGTACTTTTCAAACTTGGGTAACAAGCATGGGTACCCACCAACCCGGAGACTGCCACCGCCGGGGGTAGACCCGATGCGTAAAGTTGCCTTCCTTTTTTGTATCTGTAAAGCGCCCTCATTCAAACCACCAATTAATAATGGCGTCGCTCTCTTCTTATCTCCGCGCTGCGGCAAGCAGAATAGCTCTTCTGCGTAGACCACTCGGCGATGTCGTAGGGCAAAATGTGCGAAATCCAGCAGTCAGGAAGTTTAACTGTTCGGCAGCTGTCCTTGCGAAGAAAGAAACGTAAGTGGCAATGGTGATCTTCCCTCGGGAAAGACGCCGGTACCTGCCGGTTTGGGTCTTTGGGCCCGATGAGAACCTTCGGTGCTCACGATCACACATACGTGCATTGGCCGTGTACGGTTTACACACGTAAGTTGCGGCGGTGACACACTTTCTTCAACGTTCAAGCATTGTATACAGTAATCTTTCGAACGTGCCGTAGGGCGTAAGATTTCCTACTAAGGGCTACTGACAAATGTGAACCTAAGGGTTCACATTTGTCAGTAGCCCTTAGTAATCTTGAACCACAGACCTTGGGAACGGCTGGACGTCCATTGATTCTGTGCTTTACAATGTAGTAGGTTAACATGACCTCGAACTGAACAGGCATTTCCTTGCCCTGCCACACGGTGCCATGTTCATGTTCGCACCATTGGTATGGCTATATGTATGTGTAAACCATGAAAGTGACCTCCGTGGTGCAACATGTATGATGTAGAAAGAAAATTTAACTGTGTAGTAATTTAACTCTCTCTACCTCAAGTGTAGCTTTTTATAGAGAAAGAAGGTTGGCAGCTATTGACTCATTGAGGTAGCATCATGGAGGTCATTTTTTGTGACCTACATGGTAGCACACATTATGGAGGTGGTATTGCTTCTACATGTACCTGCATGCACATGGATATCCATGGTCTCATACAATGTACTACAGGAATAATTATGGGCATAGACAGTGAAACGGCCAACCCATTCCGTGTGATTACAAGGTACCAATGCTTTATTGCATGGATGGTTTGCCCACGGAGGTAGAAATAGGGTGGCCAAGCCATTTTTTTCTCTTGTTTATGCACACAGTTAAAATGGATTTTTAGCAAGAATGGGGTAAAAGAAGAAAAATAAAAAAAAAATTATGCAAATAGCTGTATCCAATCAAAAGTTATGAATTTTTAAAGCAATAAAAATGCCATTTTTTCGCGGACAATTTTCGGCAAATTTTAAAATTATTTCAATGAATGCCGATTCCTTCAAGTCTGGCAACCCATAATTTTTGTTTACTTCACATGGAATCATTAAACTATGTGTCTTGTGCACAGATTTACCCAATATTACAGAAAAATCAAGATTTGACTGATGCACAGTCTTGGATTTTGAAGCTGT
>LD342935.1:56500-91336 GCA_001465055.1 Ptychodera flava | reverse complement strand
GGCTGAAGAAACTGACCAGTCCCTTAATGGGGTTACAATCTTCATTTGTTGCAGAGAATTTATCGTTTAGAAGGGCCCGATATTTGTCCTGCAAGGTTTAATATCATTTTGCCACCCATATACTAGTACCTAGGTTTGTTGTTGTTTGTCAAGGGATTGTACGATTAATTGTTCAATTCTTTTAAAAATAATTTCTTTTTTGTTTATTTTTGTTTTGCTTTTAGGGTCACAGTCAATTACATCTTACCTGACAATGAGAAAGTAACAGTCAAAGCCAAAGAAGGACAGAACCTGCTTGACATTGTGCTTGATAATGATGTAGACATAGATGGCTACGGTAAGGGACCATGACATGAAATTTTTGCCCAACAAGATTCATCGTTGAGGGCGCTCTCCATGATGTCCTTCTCTGTAGAGCACCTCTCAGTGAATGATAAATTGCGTAGCCTTTCATGCTAGTGCCAGTGTCTTCAAGTTCATTACTTGCATAAACATGTTTATGTAGGCCCTTTGACCAACATCAGAATGTTGAATGAACTGCCTGTCATCGATGTGATATAGAACTTTATGTTCTATTTGTAGAGTGAGGTCAATACCAATCTCAGCAGTAAATAGTATTTTTATTGTCTTGGTGTAACATGTGCAAAGTGTGTTTGAAGATGAGGATTTGGAGTTCAGGGGAAAACTTTAAGAGCTAGCTAAAGAAGCTTGTATTATATTTTCATTTGATACTGAAACGGGACTGAATTAGGAAATAAACCACTTCACAATCTTTTCATTAGTATGCGAAATAGAAATTTTTCATAGAATTATTTAGGAGACTTAGAGAAGTCATGAATACCAGAATCATGAACAATGTAGATAACTGCCGTTCTAGTGAAGATCATTGAAATCACATTTTATTATCTGTACTTCAAGTAACAGCAGGAAATGTTGTTGTTGGACAGACAGACTTTATCCACATCTGTATCAATCCGATAAGGCACAATAATTCCATTGGCAATTCTTGGCTATAATTGCAGTAACTCCAATTGTTACACACCGTTTACAAACTCTCTGTCGTGAGTCGTCCCATTACGGTTATGGTGTGTGCCTGGTTTTAAGGGCTGATACATGCAAAGAGCCAGTTACCAGTTATTGGTACATGTAACAGTTCCCAGTACTGTTCACTGGTTAACAGTTCCCAGTACTGTTCACTGGTTATCTGTTGGCTTGGATCCTGGGATATGTAAAGGAGATGAGCTTGTCCTCTGCGACCTAGATGAGTGATGGCTGATAAACTTCTCCCTTTTTCAGAGAGAAAATCTGATGAATTATGTCACAAATTACATATTGACTGTCTGTATTTAGTAGACTGAAAGATCCGTTGCTTAAAGACGCTGTCTACGCTCCCCTCTTCTTACTATAGGGGAGTGTAGAGAGCGCCCTCGAGCTATGGATCTTTCAGTCTACTGTATTTGGGTTACAGCATACATTTGCTTTCCCTCAGGCTGGAGAATTTCCCCCTAAACAGTCTGTATGATCCCCATAAAAGAGACTGTTTTAGGGCGGCTCTAAGACCCTTTGGCAACAAAGGTTTGCTCTTTCCATCATGGCCTATCAATGTATGTGTATACTGCTGTGGCAGGAGTTTGGACTCACATGTCGAAAAACGTGACACATGTACTTGTTGACTTTGCAGAAAGACTGCTTCTCCTGAAGTCATTTTAACATTTATTTTCTCTAAGTATGATGATACTTTCATTTTGCAGTTTCTTTGTGTCAAGCTAAAAAATCCAAGCATAATTTCTTATTTCAAGATACACTTATGCGCTCATTAATTTTCACCATTTCCTACATTGCATGCACATGATCTCAACAGGTGCTTGTGAAGGAACGCTAGCCTGCTCCACGTGTCACTTGATTTTTGAGCAAGACGTCTACGACAATTTACCCGAGCAGCCCACGGATGAAGAATTGGATATGTTGGATTTGGCATACGGATTAACAGATACGTAAGTTCAAGTACATTCCATGGAAAATTTACAGGATCTATCCCAGTCTGTGGTATATTAATGTAGTAACTTGCACAATTAGCTCACTGACACGCACGCATCACTGCAGTAATTTTTGATGGCTTAATCGCCGCCATTGCAATCCCATGATTCTTGCGATTGCGTTATCGTACGTCACAGCCCAGCTTCAATAGTTTTTACATTGAGCAAGATTTGCAAGCAATGAATTTATAGAACTACTAAATTAACTGATAAAAAATAAAAATAAATTTGAAAGCATCGATATATTTTTGTTTGGAATAAAACCATTCAATGCACCATTCGACAGCATCAGCTGTGTGCGCTGCATGCTGGCAGCCATCTTGTGTCAAAGGTCACCTCCATGGCACAATAGTACACTACCGCAGCAGTGTGCTGAGTAGTCGATCTTAGCGAGCAGCTCCTCATGTAGCCAGCTAGGCCACAAGGTTATCAACACCTGTGACAAAAAGGATTATCTTAAAAATATCTTCATCCAAAACCCATCTAATACTAACAGTGAACTGTCAGTTTATTGAAATTACATATCTGCACAAGCTCATAGGCTCAGCCATGGATATCGAAGCCAGAGAGAAAAGAATACAGTTCCCTAGATTTTCTTGGCAAGATTCAGTAAGCAAAGTTGACTTTCTTTTTAAATGCAGCTGATTACTCTAATAATTTTTAACATTAATTCCAAGTCAGAGCAAGTACTACGATAGGAGCAATTACTAAACAAGAGCAGCCAATCATACGATTTTGAGAAATTGTAACTGAATTTATCTTAACTTGTGAATATGCAATGGTACTGGTATGTCATAATGTATTTTGAACAATATTTAAGCTTGATGGGGAAAGGACATACATTGTATTGTCTGCGATGGCTGTTCTTCAGCAATTTTGAAATGCCCCCTCTCATTGCTATTTTGAAATCTTCCCCACTTGTTCAATTGTTTCCCCCTCTCTGCACCAGGAAATCTGCCATCTATCAATTACAAAAGCTCGCACTGCCCTCGCTTTGTAACTTGCTGCAAGGCTACACTGTGTGTAGAATGCAGGGCCCACACTGAGCAATTTTTACAAATGAACACAATCCTAAAAGGTCAGTAAAAGCTATGGAAGCCCCCTTAAGAAAACCCAATTGTGTCCATGTGGAAGTTTGTACCCAGTGTTCTGTAGATACACCTTTTTTCAAGTTGTGTTGAGAGCTTAATAATGCAATCTGCAAACCTGTTATCCCTATGTTTACTCTGCTGAGGAAAAAATGAGTTTTCATTTAATCCTCTAGTTTCAAAATTAGTCCACTGATGCAGAGGATTGTGAAAATGTGAGAGACCAAATATCTGTACCTGAAGTGTATTCTACCTTAATGTGGGTACTTATTTAAAGAGGAACTTCCCCTATGAAGGCTGGATTATCATAAATCTATGCAAATGCAAAAACACCATGCTACAGATCGCTTGTGCCGTGTTTGATTCCAGAATCCTATAATTTTGCCATGTTTCAGGCCTTCATTTTTTAATAATAATAATAATAATAATAATAACTTTATTGCCATATGCATACAAAGCATTGGAAAGTGCCTTTCCACATGCGCTCATAAAAGACAAGACAAACCGAACATACAAATAAAATTATACATACTAAAAATGCTGTCAAAAACGCTGATAAAAATACAATTATTGAGCAAAACCTTAAAAACAATGGCGCACAAAGCTAGGATTGATTTAAAATGTGTATTGCAGATGGATAAAAACTATTATTAAAGCAGACCGTTCTCATTTTGATACTCCGATATCGCCTACCAGAGGGTAACAATGTGAAAAAATTGTGAGCGGGATGACTCGAGTCCTTGATTATTGCCTCAGCTTTGCGGATAGATCTTGAGTGATAGATAGATTGTAAAGATGGCAATTCTGCCCCAGTGATTGTTTGTGATACACGTACAACACGTTCAAGAGCATTCAATTCATTCTTAGTGATATTGTTGAACCAGATAGTGATGCCATATGTTAAAGTACTTTCTATTACAGAACGATAAAAATTGACCAGGATAGAGCGATTCATACCAAATTTCTTTAAACGTCTGAGAAAATAGAGACGCTGCTATGCTTTCTTTACTAGGTGTTCTATATTTTCATGCCATGACAAGCCATATGAAAGGTGAACACCAAGAAACTTGAAAACAGTGACGATTTCAACTGCACTCCCATTTATGGTAATTGGGGTGTGGGTAAAATGTACTTCATTGTCATTGAATCTTGCATATGATTTCTGTGAATATATACATATAGCTACTAAACTTGAGTGGAAAATAAACTGAAAAAATGTCCCGCTTTTCATCAGAGAAAGCATACGTTTCAAAATGTGTTCCCTGCACCACCATTTGACCCCTCTTTGCGTATGTCACGTAAGTGCCGATCATGATTATTCAAATTTATCATACGGTCAAAGCGATGCTATGAGAATTCAAAACCTCCCGCCCAGTGTATGCAAATGACTGCGTCATCAGTAATCCCCCTATTGTGCACCCACGGTCCTGTAACTTCCCGTTTAATACATGGCATTTGTTGTATTGAATTTTCATAAACAGGACATTCAGAAGTATCCAGTCACCTGTCCCTTGTATATATTCAATGTGGCACAATCCAATCTACTCTGGAAAGCAAATACTGCCAAGGAATAATATCGTTTATCACAAAAAAAGAAAAAAAACCCAAAACTATCAAAATTATGAAGGCATGTATGACATCAAACATGGAACAAAGTGTTCTCAATTTTTGTTCCCTAATCTCACTGACGTTCACAATCAAGCTTTGCATCTTTTTTTTCCAGCTCCAGACTGGGTTGTCAAGTGTGTGTGACAAAGGAAATGGATGGTCTCACGGTTAAAGTGCCAGAATCGATCAGTGACGCTAGGACAGTGTAAAAGAGGATTCCCACAGTGTCTTTCAAAGCTAAAAAATTATGGACATGGAAGGCAGTTTGAAGGTTTTCTTTCAAAATTCACTACTGTCTGACTTCTCCGAGCAACTCCAGTGGAATTGTGTTTGTTTACCCTACTGTGATCACCGAAATCAGATGGTAGTGTACTAGATGTAGAGATATGTGTAGTTTGTTTACTTGGATCAGAGTAGGTGCTTACTTGATAAAACGAAGAACTGATGCCATTGAACCAGTAAGTTGTCTTGGTAGCGTGACCTTGACCCTGTGCTTGCAATGCCTGTTTAAGTGAGCCGCGAAGCGGTGTAGACATCAAGCTCTCACAATCTCTGTTTGCTTGCCGCTTGCTTCTTCGCTGTTCGCTTCTCACTTTGCCATCAGTGCAAGCACAGGTTTGAGGTTTAGCCAACAAGACTGAACTGTAAGTTTCATATTCAGTGTGCGGAACCTGAGTTTCTGTTGACATGCTTATCAGAAAAAAATGGCTCGCATTTTGTCCAAAATCCTCAAACTTAGGCTGTTTTGAATCATAACTTTTCACTGTCGTTATTGAAATCAGAGCAACCGAGGCTGATCGTCACGTTTTCACACATCACACCCATCATCAGTTTTATCTGCTTCTAGTTTTGAAAGTTGATCATACCAGTAAATGTCTGATGCACAAAGCTACAAATTGCCTTACCAAAGTGAAACCTTCAAGATTTTGTACAGGACATGCTCAGCCTACCACCTAAACTATAAATTTCTTCACCTCTGCCCCGAGAAAGCTCTCCATCATGCGAAAAATTTTGCCTGGTGCCAGGTGTTCAGAAATGTCATCAGTTTAGAGGGTTCATTGGCCATACAAAATTTGGCAGATTGAGTCCTGCTTTTTATAGCATGTGTAAAGCTTTTGCTTTCAGAATAGTATCGTACAAATTTTATTCCTGTTACTTGATGCTGTACATTTATGCTCAGGGACAGATATTTGGACTCAAATTTTTACAATTCTTTTCTGATATACCACTTGTTGGGGCTCATTTTGAAGTTCTTGGGATATGAAAAATTTTCAGTCTTAGATTTTTGAAAATAAAAAAATTGTTTTTTTCCCTCTTAGAGTTAACACAGAGGTGGCGGCCATTTTGAATTTCAAACATCGGTAAATGTTAGGCAGTTTGTTTCTCTTGTTCCAAACTTTGCAAGGTGTCCTGGAATTTTTATTCTGGATTTTGTACGAGAATGGTTGAAAGTTTTACGGACGAAAGTTTAAGTTTAAATCTTTCACTTTCAAGGTTTGTGCTACCTTAAAAGTTGAACAGTACTTACATGTTATGCTTAATTGCTTATCGGTAAAACATCACCTTTTGATTTGTTAATCGGGTATTTTGACGATTCAAAAATGTATCAAACTCAGTACTGATCATATGTTCTCCTGACATACCGAAATTCCTCTCCAGGTTCACAACAGTAGTCAACAGTAGTGAAATTTGCAAAGAGTAGCCATGTAAATTTTTGCTCGGAGCGACTCACATCCATGTCTTCAACAATGTCATGACTCAGGTCCTTGTGTTCATGGTGCATTGCCATTTGAATTTAGGAGAAAATTATAATTTTTTTTAATCAGTTTTGTCAAAGTCTGAGTGTTGGAATCAATGAGAAGAATGCTTTTGCACAATTTGGTTGTAGACTGAAAGATCTGTTGCTTGAGGCCGCTCTCTATGCTTCCCCCTTACAGTGTAGAAAGCGCCCTCTAGCGACGCAGAGAGCGCCCTCTAGCGATGGATCTTTCACTCTAGTTTGATCAGTTAGTGGTTTACTGCTTTTTTAAAATCAGGCAATAGTAAGAGTCAGTGAAAACTTCCCAGAGTTTGAGAGCTGGTGATATTAATTCAAAAATTCTAGAGTGAATTCCTCACACCTTTTTATAGTATGGTATTACCTTTTTGAGAAATGCATATCATTTTATGAAGTGAAAGCATCCATATGGTAGGTGTTATTCCAACCTATGTAGTGTAGATGCTATTAGTATCAAATTTTTGGAACATTTCATGAAATGAAATATGTACGTATCGATGATGTAAATTTGTCTTTAATTGTCTATAACCATATAATGATCAGTTTATTTTAACCGTATATTCCAAATGACCTTTCTCAGAACTAAAATTGAGACATAAAGGACATTAGCTGCAACTTTTGTTCATATTTTCATCACATTTATTCAAGAAAACAAGAATTTTCTTTTTCTAACCCAAGTGCAGTGATATTGTTGACGGATTCAAAATTTCAGATGTTGACAGTAACATTGACATTACGCCCTCGCATGCCATGTTGACATGCTCAACGCCAGCCACATTCTAGGAGTAGGACAAGAAACGGTAGTTGGAAAAGTAATCGGAAAACGTTAAATAGGTCAAAAGTTGCAGTTAGTGGAACAAGAAATCTCGCTTTGTTTGCAATTTTATCCAATTTTTTCAGATGTTCAGTGTTATGTTGGCTTGCTTTTGTTCTCATCAAAATTTGAAAGGAAACGAGGTTTGGAATGTGTACATACAACAGCGCTGATCGTCTCTTCATTGATGGGATCCTTGTTAAAGGTCCATGCCCAATTCTCGCTACCTCAAATACGGTTGTGCCAACTGAGTTAGTCATAAAAATCTCAGGCGGTCGACCATAGTTTCAACATGGTGGATTTCTACAGGTAAAACACATACCATAACAGAAGCCAGAGTAAAGTTTAAGGAATTGCCCAAAAAAGATGGAAAGATACAGGAGTATAGCTCGTTTCACAAACTAAAAGAACTTTTTAAAATGAAAACTGTTGTATTTTCATTAAAGGTATTTATCACCATCTCAAGCTCTTGCTGTGGTGAGAAGTTGATTTTTTACCCACAATGCATTTCAATATCACGCAGTTTGACCAAAGGCTATTTAAGGTAGCGAGAATTGAAGGTACAAAAAGTTTGCAATTTGTTCTTAGATGTATAAAATTAACGGTGCTGTACAGTATTAGAGAAGGTGTATTGCAATAGGTTTAAAAAAAAAATTGTCTAAATATGAAAGAGCATTTTTTTGAGAACAACAGGTGTTGACCGTAAGTTATGCAAATTTATGTGGTTTAGAACTGAACCTTGCATTTCAAGTGTGCTAGACGCAAAACTAGTGGTTCACAGATTTTAAAATGCATGGCTTTGTTTTACCTCTCCACCACAATGGTTTGGCCCAAATCCTTTGTTATCAATGATGCTTGTGGACCTGTTCACAGGGAAATGGGGTGAACATTTAACATCAAATTTGTTGAACTATTTCTTCAATGTTGATCCAGGGCAACCTGCAGCTCATTAGAAGATAAATTTTGATGTCCTAGTTCAAGACGATTATCACTCACGTTTTCACATTTTTAAGGACGAGAGAAAACAATATGGCTGCAAATCCCTGTAACCGTCACTTTGCACTTGTTAAAATTTTTACATTGATACTGCAATATAAGCTTCTCAGTATGCATATTAAGATTTTTAATTTTTTGAAAGATTTATGTATAGGCAGTAAAAATCTGAACAGAGATTGCATTTCATCCAAATTGAGGTTTATCTGCACCTGGCCAGTTTCAATGCTATTGGTGCAAATACCTGACAGTTTCAATGCCATAGGTTCTCACACCTGGCAAACAAAAATTACAGATTGGTGAAATAATGAAAGATACAGAAATAGACCAGTGACAGGCGATTTTTCAAAATACCTCGAGAGACAAGCTTTTTGATTCTCTGTTAATTGTTTTGTCTCACACGTTTAGTCTCCTTTGTATATCAGCGGAGTCACAAAAATGAGCAAGCAAACAAACACTTTATCATTCTGTCAAAGTTGGCTTCAGTCACCAATTTCTGCCAATCAACAGAATACTAGTGATCTAATCTTTGCTTCCAGAGTTGAGGCTTATTTTCATGAATTCATTTGTAATTTTTTAGCAGACTTTGATAGTAGTGCTGTGAAGTGTATCAATGCTGCAGGCCACATCATGTTAGTCAGGTCCCCTGTCCCATTTCTACCGCTGGCTGTGCTGCTCACGAAAGGCAGCGCAGCCAACCATAGAAATGGGGCAGGTGAATGAACTTTGCTGTGAACGTTGTCGGTTCAAAGGTCGTGTGTAATTCAAATGAATGACTTCAGTGCAACTCTATTGTATGTGTTTCATGGGTTTTCTTTGGAAATCCACGTCTGTAGATACAGACAGGTCAAAAGTATGTGACTTTTTTGTGAGGAAGAATTATGCTGAAATTTTTTTTCATTTACCTGTAAGAAATTATGGGCTGACATTTTGTGTAAAATCACACAAGCAGTTTGTATTTTAATAATGCAGCCAAAATTGTATTTTAATAATGCTACCAAAATTGCATCAACATTAGCTTATAATAGAAAGATTTTCAACATACAGACAAATAGAAGTAATAGCTATGTACATAATGTAGAATGTAATATTTTAGCTACCATGCATATATTAGCTAGGGTAATAGTGTTATACTTTGTGCAGAGCAGAGCACACACCATGTAACAGCTAAACACACTGCTCTCATATCGTTTCCACAAGTGGTTCTCCCCATGTTCAAGTGGTGTGAGTCAGTATGGAAATCACGTAGCAACAAGCATTATAAGGAAATTAAATTATACCTCAATTCGGCCCAGTGCGCTGCACTTGGGCATCCGTTTTAGAAGGGCGCCCTCAGTGGCAGTATTAAGGTGTCGAACTGTCTGTGTTTGCCACTGTACAATAAATGAGGTATTGAGATTTTAAAGACATTAGCCTTTCTTTATTGAACAGAAATAAATATTGATCAAATGATTGTAAACACGCTTTTGCCTGTATTTCATTTTGATTGATGTTTTCTTATGTTTTACAAAATAATTATTGTTCAGTACATTTGATTGCTGAGGACCAATAAAAATAAATTCTACGTTGAAAAGAAAATACTTGCAGGTTTTTTCCATTGTTTACTTCCCCACCGAAAAAAACCATGGTTGACCCCTTAAAGAAAGTAACTTAAAACAAAAAAGACGATGTATACAGCTAAATATGAAATCGGAAAAATATTTGCATCTGCTTACCTCCACCCTGAAGGTATTTTTGTGTGTGAAAGTTCACTAAAACTGAGTCGTTGAACTGCAGATAAACTTGGTTCAAGTCGATAATTGTGTAAAATAAAGTCACTTCAGCAAGGTTTTAATGCATTGATATTACTTTGTATTTGAAATGTTTTGACAGAGATTGCGCAATACGATCCACCTTCGTGTCAGTGAAGTGGACACTCTGGGTAGTGGATTTGCAGAGTGAACGCGATCGAAATATGGAAGTGTTTACAGGAATCACGCGATAGCACTACTAGATAGCAGAGAAAAACAAACAAAAAAACAAACAAAAAATAAAACAAAAAAAACCAGTCGCTATTACTCTGCTACATCGCATTCACTCAATTAGGTTTTATTCACAGACTTGAACCAAATCTAAACTGCAGAGCATTCCAAAAATACCCGGGGACATGCATGTCATGTACGTAGTCAATCCAACCTTGAAGTTACTATGTTACCTAAAATTTTCACATGTCCATATACGGTAAATGAACTGTCAGCCATGATATACTCTCTCTGGGTCCTCCGTCCGAGAGTCTTAATTGTTACTCATGAAATTCGCGCAGCTCATGAGCAAACGGTTAGCATGGAATGTGATGGAATGTCAGAGATGCCTGCTGTACATTGATTAAGCAATATCGGTATAGTGATGGCGCAAATACAGCGATCTAATTGGCCGAGAAGTGAAAATAGCCGAGCCATATTCGCGACATAGCAAGGTTGGAACACGTGCGAGCTCTCAGGTAGAGAAAATTCTCATTTGACGTTTCACGCCAGAATTTCAATATATTGTCATGATATATTAGCAACAAACCACCTCAGCAATGGGTATACCACTCGATTTAACCAACTCGCTCCACGTATTCACTCGCCATCGCTTGTGCATATATCTCGTGAACTGGCCAAAATCTCGTAGTATACCGTCCCGGGGTGGTTCATAGCTTAAGGTAGGATGCGTCTCTTAACCTTTTGCTGAAGCATTCAGTGAAACTTTCAACCTTTCTTTCATCAAATCAAGTATAAAAATCAGGGGTCATCCTGCAAAATTTGGTGCTAGAGAAACAAATTACTTAAAAATTTTCCAATATTTGAAATTCAAAATGGTCGCCGTTCCTGTGTTAACTCTATGTGGAAAAACAAAATTTTGGATTTTCGAATAACTAGAACGTTGAAAACTTTTCTTATACAAAGAGCTTTAAAATGAGCCCACACAAGTGGTAGATCGGAATAGAATAGAATTGATAAAATTTGAAAGCCCGAAAATCTGTCCCCGAGGCACGTTCTACCTGAATTAGTTGCCATATGCAAAGGTGACAGAGCTCCTTTAATATTGGTGTACAGTCTACCCATCTTGCCACTACAGAATATGAAATAAAATTATTTTCCATTTCGTTTGGTCATATAAGGAAGAATCGGCGCAATTAACCTTAATCATCTACCCCTTTCCTGTACTAGTTCAAATGGCACATCCTTTACAGGAAAAAGGACAAAAACAAAACTGAACAAATGAATCCCCAAAACAAACACCTAAACTGCCGCACATGAACTTGGCTATACTTTGAGAATTAGCCAGCCCACTTTTCTTATGGATAATGATAGTTATTTCCATTCGAAAAGGAATTTTCTTATGTTATTCCTTGCTCTGTAATGATATCAAATCCTGGAAGAATCGCTTTCATCATTCTGCACGGCATCTTTTCATTTCACGTTTTCCCTTTGTGTTGGGCCGAGGTAGACTGGCTTCCTTCTTGTGTACAATCCCTTAAGCATGACTGAGGATGCCCTCATCGGCTTCTTTTCTTCGTTCTCTTGTTTTTCTAATAGCGTGCGCCTTGATGGATGACGACTTCTTGTATTTTCTTTTTGACCTGCGAGTTATGGGAGAGTGAGTATGAATACGTATATATGCATGCATCTACGTACACCCACATGATGTATGTGTGCACGTGTCAAAGAAACACATCATATGTGCATATTTTATTGTGAGGGCTCTTTCACTAGTTGAGCATCATGCCATGCCAGATGTTCCCCTGAAAAATCACTAATCTTTCTCTTCAAATTTTTGTATTTCGTCTTGTTTATTAAGTAATGCACCATGTAGCCTTACCAGGTGGATTATAAGCTTGTGATTCGATAATAGGCAAAAGCGAAGCGCCGTATCGCAGTGATATCCTAAGTTTTCTTCGAAAAAAGTCTTGAGAGCAAGTAAACACATCACCACCGTTTTAATATTTTGTTGTTAATTGTTGCCCTGGATTAGGAATCAACGGGTTCGTGTTGGTCGCTAATTTCGTTTGAATTAGAAAAAAATGGCCAAATGACTTTATACGTAGGCACGCTCGTAGGTAGTTCTTCAAAAATCACGTGATTCTTCAAAACTCACACGATTACGTGTATGCGCTGTTGACACCGAGATAGGGGTTAGCCCTGGCTTTCAATGCATAAAACATAATCCCACAGCCGGGGATTTCTTAGCACTGTACTTTGCTCGCAAATATGTTTAAGCTTTCTTCACCAGGCTTGTTTGCTTGTTTCAGTTCTCTGTGATCTGGGACCGTGGCGGGATATGGTACTATTGTTTGAATACAAGCATCAGCTGACTTAACCCATCGATTTAACCTCGCGCTCGTCGGAATCTACTGCTGGCTTACCTCGACGTTTAAATGTTTACATCGATTATCGCTCATAAATTGTGTTCCCCACCCCTCTCATAACTAGTACTCGGACTACATTCTGCTCAATGTACAATCATTATGCATATATAAGGTACACTCAGGCATTGCAATTCACAGTTTATAAAGCTGTGTCGATAATATTTAATTTTGAAGATATTAAATTTTCATCGGAATCAATATCATGGATATATACTATGTTCTTATCTTCTATGAACTCAACATATACAGACATGTATCGTTGAGGCCAAAGCCTGTCGAATGACCCACCTTGTTTTGACTGCGAACCGGATTCTCTCGTCTGTTTTCCTGTGGCTCGGAAAGTTCCCTGGTGTTGCTGTGGGTACAGGCCAATTTTCTCTCCACGGATGTCGATGTGTATGGTGACTTTGTTGCCCTTGACCGTGACGGTGCTTCCCGAGGCTTTGGTTTTACCCTCGTTCATATTCCAGCTACATGCTGTCCTTGGTGCGAGTATACGACATAGAGATTGTCCGTCCGCCTTCCAAACAGACCTACCCCGCGAAGCTTGTTTATATTAGGTACCATCCAACACACTCTTAGGGGGCTACACTCGTCACTCACGGCAACAAGGTAATTTTAAAGTACATCACACTTGTTCCCCTGTCAATGTGACAGAATATGCTGTGATTTTAGCGTAAAACAATTGCTATCTATATACGTGGCCTGCAGCTCGCGATTGGAGAGATCGACGGTGCTTCCATGGAATCGCACAGCTTCATCCCCACAAAAGAGCCAAAGGTCGCTCTAGCTAGTCCATGATTTAACGATATAAGTCTATAAAAATCGATAAGTCAACCTTGCATGGCCCAACCCCAGTAAGCCATTTTGTGACATGCCAACACTTGACTGCGCCTTAGAGACTGGGTGCAATAATGTTGACGAAGTATTTAATTTGTGCGACCTTCGATCAACCCTTTGACACGTTGCTCAGAGCGTCGTCGTATGTGTACTGTAGCATGAAATCTTTTTTGCTCTAAAGACATGTCCAAAAGTGCGTGTTTTCGGAACCGTCTTCAAAACAAATGACCGGCATATAAACAAAAAATACGCATCTCAGGTTTTTGCCATTACAACTGATAGAAATGCAACGGAAGAAAAATGTCTACATATCGGTATCTCTCAGAATCTCAGATCTGTGTAAGTCTTTCATGAAAGGACTTAAAACATTCTATTATGTCGTTGTGGTGTTAAGTATTTACGTTTCGAGCACGCATTATTGGATCATATTAAAACCACTTAAATAGTTGTTAGTAGTCATTTACACGATATATGTTCCTGAATTATAAATATTTAAGTCTGTGGAAAAGTTTTTACCGCTGAGCCTGGAGTCTTTCAGATGTCAGGTTTTTCAGTTCGCGACAATGGGTTCATTGGTTTGACGATGAGAACTAAGGCCTATGCTGGCGAGTTCGTGTCTGAGCACGTTTAAAAAATACCAGAGTTTTATTTTTAAAGTCGTGTTGGTGAGCAGGTGAACTAGGTCAAGGAAGGGTAAACGCCCGGAAAGAGAGTTTCTATGGATATACGGTTTGTTTAGCTACACACACTTGATATAACGCTGTATGAGTTCAAACAGCGTTTTCTTTAGTTTTTCCTCTCTGGGTGTTTTCCCTACTCTTGTTTTGTTAATTTTTTTTACTTCGTTGTTCTTTATCTTGTTCACATTTACGTCGTCTTTTCTTTTGAGGAACCTGTCGATGGGACTTGATACCATAGGATTTCCGAATAAATAAAATAAATTTATAAATAAATAAAATGATAAATAAATAAATAAATAGATAAATAAATAAATAAATAAACAAATAAATAAATAGACTTGGCATTTAATATACTGATTACGTGATTAAAACTGCATAAAGACGGATGAAACACTCAAGACTATTCAAAGTATAAGAAAACATTCCAGGCCACAGAATGCAAACACTTTCCACCTTAAAGGTGTACAGTCATCTGTAATCTATATATGCCCTTGTGGGGGCGCTGTTTTTAAAAAGTGGCCACCCGCTTAAAATCTGTGATTGTGGCAAAATTGGAACAGGTGACAGTATACCTTTAATGTCCTCATAGGACCGAGAAAATACGGATTGTTTCTCACGTCATCTTCAGAGTCGGACGTCTTTTCACGACCATTCCCGATTTTGAGCCGATGGGCTCCGAAGTGTGTTGTCATAGTGATTGATATGACTTTGCTATTCTATGGAGTTCACAAGAGGCCAGGCGCATGCCACAACGCTGTGCCATGCCTAACGCCCAGTGTGTTTACAACGCTTCAGTACTCCCAGCTCAGATTGCAACAGTGCTAACGACGACCTAGACTTGGTTTAAATCGGTGGATTTTTCAAAAATAAAATCAGTTGCTAAAGTTTCTCTTGTTTCTCCCCCACTTCATTCTAATATATTTGAAATTTGGCAGCCTAAGCCAGGTTTAACATCGGACGCGTTACCTTTGAGTCTGCGCAAAAGTGAGTTCGTTTCTGTGATTCCGGGTGAAACTTCCGTATTTCGCGTTCGCCCCACTAATCGCGGCCATCCCACTCATACGTTTCACATGAAAACAGTCTGTTTGTTCTCAGAACACAAATAATCTCGTTCATCCAACTCACAGGTTTACAAATCACAGACTTAAACCGTCTAACGACGAACATTCAATCTTTGGAACTTACATGTAATAATTGTAGACTATCGAAATGCAATCTTCTTCAAAACATAATTAGTTTTATCTCTTTGGCGAGACTCGCTCTCAGGTGCAAAGTCAAAGACAGACTACTGTTATTGAACACGAGTAACAGATGTTACAACAAGATCAGTTCCATAGTAAGATTTAGTGTCCCACCCACCAAGTTCAAGAACTCAATCGAACTACCGGTTAAACCTTCCTTACGAGATTAGGAAGTTGAAATTATGTTGAGTTTAACAATCTCATCTGTGGTGAAACGTTTTATCCTGTATTACCTTTTGCCTTTATAATTCTTATAATGGGTGTGACTTTTAGTAGCCATTGTAACACTAGCAGGTTTTATTATGGGGAAAATGCAGACAACTATTTATTTATGAATTTTAATGACTAGAGGGAGAAAAGTGACGTCATTTGCGATCAGCGCTATTCCAAGGAACAAATGAATAATTCTTCCTTGCCCTAGGTAAATACTGTCGTAGTACAATAATTATTGTAGGATATTTATTTTAGAGCGAGAGAGAGAGAGAGAGAGAGAGAGAGAGAGAGAGAGAGAGAGAGAGAGAGAGAGAAAGAGACAGACAGACAGACAGAAAGACAGAGACAGACAGACAGAGACAGAGACAAACACAAAAATTGAATGCCATACTCTATTACACTTAAAATTAAAATTTCAAGGGTACACTACTTTTTCTTTCTGTAGTTCTCTGATTAGGATAACATAACGATAAATCTCTGGTTTTTGAAAGTTTATAAACCATCAGGAGTGTAGACGAGTACACAGATATTGTCTCGATTAACTTACGTCTGGCGTTTAGATTCAAGACAATGTCACCATATCTAATTAATTAATTAAAATTAATGAAATAAATGTTTGTAAAACGTTTCTACCGTCATGCTGTCTTGATTAGTTTATTGAATAAATGTTAATGATATCCTTCAATTTATAGTGTAAGATTAGAGTTGAATGAATATGTACTTTAACTGTGGGTCATTATCATTAAATGTGCATGCGCAAACAGACGCATTAATGCACTTTGCGTATATGAATACTAAGATTTCCCGCTTCCAGCAATGGACGTCCTATAATGTCAAAACATAGTTGATTTTTAAAGGGCGCCAACACAGCCGTGTATTATCTGGTCACGGAGATCTTGATCTTGCTAGTAAGTCTTGATGTGTATCGCCATGAAGTCTGCACGACCAACGGAATCTGGAATATGAGATTATGCAAACAACGATAGAGCACATCGTTAGAAAACGTTTAAAGGTAAAGCTGATGAAAAACTTGATTCGTGTTTATAAGACGAAAGGTAGGAACAACTTCCAATACTTACACATGTACGAGCGTAATTGTTGTAGAGGGCGCTGGCACATGATATGACACATAATATTTGTCAGAAGCCACAACGATCAGGTACCATGACCGATAAATTTGTCATTCCGATTCGAATGTGCAAACATGTAAATTTTAGGGACTGGTCGGTTTCTTCGGCCGGGGGAGGGGATGGATTCATGCGGGGGTACCTTTTTTTGACTTTGGTGATTGAGGGTGGGGGGAGGGGGTCAACATGTTTTTGAAATGTCCAATAAGAGGGGGTGGTCATTGTGTTTTTGAATTTCGACACGGGCGCGTACTTGCCTAAAACGCATCGTGCCAGCCACGAATTTCATCATTTATGAAAGACAAAGAGTAAATCTTACCCGAGTTATAGTTTGCCCTTTGTGTTGTCTTACTGTACAGAAAGTATGGTCTCTCTCCATCGTTACTCCAATCGCAGACCACGTGACCTGGGTCAACGACTACGAGCCAACCGACATCATTCGCACATCCGGGGTATACACTATTGATGAAGAAGCGCCTTGAATGCGGTGCATCCCTGAAATAACAATTGAAAAAAAGAAATCGTGAAGGTCAGTGAACTTATGCGGATTTAGCCGAGCGGTTTTGACTGTGATGTCTTCGCTAGGTGATTGGGTGCCGTACATTGCGAGTTCGAATCCTATCGAGAATTTCCGAAATTTACTCATTTGTCACTTACTTGTTGCGAGCAATGATCTACCACGTTGTAAGCTTGGTTATCGGGGATATGTCGGCTAGATCGCCCACTGTCATGTTACATGAAGCGTCATATTTCGAAAAAAAAAATCGAAGAAAAAGAGAGCAAAAGCAAACAAAAACCCTGATGAAAGCATGTGCGAATCTTATAACATATCTCACCCTACGATCAAAGATGGCGATATCATTATATAAGGCAATAGACTGAACCGATACTGTAACGGCAAGAATGGTCTACAACCGTATAACTTGTTTATAGTATATTACATTATCTATATTTTACTATAAATCTCTAAACGTTTTTGAATCTGAAAACTGGACGATATTGGAATATATGTAGCTACTGGTAATATTAATGCGCCTTGAAAGTGAAAGATTTAAACTTTTTGTCAAACTTTCCTAAATCAACAATAAAAACCCGGGGTCATCATGCAAAATTTGGAATTAACGATACAAATTACTCAACATTTTACGATATTTGAATTTCAAAATGGCTGCCATTCCTGTGTTAACTCTAAGGGAGAAAATTAAATTTCGGAGTTTTGAAAAACTAAGACGTTAAACGTTTTTCTTTCTACAAGAGCTTTAAAGTGAATCTCAGAAGTGGTAAATCAAAAAAGGATTGTAGAAATTTGAGAGTCCGAATATCTGTCCCCGAGCGCGTTCTACCTTAATATATACTTACCTCACTCTAGGCTAAAAATTATAGGGTTGTTTCTGTCATTGACATGTGGCAACAATGATGCGGCGACGCAATTTGTTTTCAATTTTTAATTTTTTTTTTGTAGAATTTGATACATTTCCCCCTTTTTCCATAGGGGCAAATGAAAAACAGAAAACAAGAGTCGACGCGCACACTCTGAAGTGATGCGGGCGGTGACCAGAAACAAATCAATTTTTTTGGCCTTATGTTATATATCCAGGTTATAGGATATATCATGCTGTCGGATGTAGTAAAAGTATCACAGGTACATACTTGTCATCTTGTCAATGCCCTCATCTCCTCGACATAACGTTACGGATGCAGACTTACCCTCTAAGAGAGAAGAAATTCTTTGCTACATCATCATCCAGTAGGTCATGATAGGGTGTCGAAATCAATCGCTCGTTGCTCAGCCAGTTATTTTTATCACTACCACGAGCGTCAAATATCAGGTACATTTTCTCTTCTCCATCTTCGTAAACGGACAATTTCACCTGGAAAGTTAGGGAGGGCAGTACGAACACTTTATACTATCGTGTATGATTTTATTTCAGATTAAAACTTTGAATTTGAGGTTCAAAGGTCAAAGAAATGCAACCGAGATGTAGTATGCATTTTTCTCCTTTGTTAATATTTCCTCGAACACTGTGATTTATGGTTAAGGAGTCACAATATGCAATTGGATACGAAAACGATCTCCTAACACATTGGCGCCGCTAGACGCTTAAGCACTTTCTCTTTCGATCCAAATCTTTTTGACGAGATATCTCCAATAACATAACTGTGGCTTTGGCCGAGCCCGTTTCATTTTGTGATGGCTTCACCTCATCGAAATTTCAGCAATTGACTCAATTCTCAGATCTAGCCGTAATTCTTCAGAGATTAATGTACAAATACAGAATATTTAACGGAATAAGCTTTCGCAAAACTCAGTCCACAGTGGTAAACAGACTGATTTTCTAAGCACCGAGCGTAATGGTTGACTTCATACACAAGCCCATACCTCTCTGACGCCGAGAGTACTCCATGAATCAACTTTTGGGCTCTTGTAATGATCTCTATAATTTGCATTCAGTTGTCTAGCTTGGATGTTGTCTTGGTTTCGCCCACCATTGTTGTTCCAAAGATCAAACACACTGCCGACAACGCCAGGCACAGCTTTAAAGACAAGTTCCCATCCTGAAATCGTAAAATTGTCATAGGTTGATTAATGTAGTCATCGTACTGACCTGTAATCACACGTTCATGTTTAAAACTTTTCCATTTTGTTTATCACGACCTTAAAATACAGCCGTTAACGTTTCTTGAAGACAAATACCCCGGCCCATATGTTGACCCTGACTTCCTTTTAGTTCTAAGTAATAATGTGTTCTCCGTCACCTATCTCTGATATTGACCTTAGTTTGAAGAAAGCCGAACCACGCACGTCTACTGTTCTAACAAGAACCTGACATTAGATAGAACCTATCCTAATGCCTTCCCTTCTCTCTGGTTCTCTGTCTGTCTGTCTGTCTGTCTGTCTGTCTGTCTGTCTGTCTGTCTGACTGAGTGTGTCTGTCCGTCTGTTTGTCTGTCTGTCTGTCTGTCTGTCTGTCTGTCTGACTGACTGACTGTCTGTCCGTCTGTTTGTTTGTCTGTCTGCCTGTCTGTCTGTCTGCATGTTCGCCTGTCTTTTCGATTGACTCTGTCTCCTCTCTCCCTTCTGCCCCCCCCCTCTCTCTCTCTCTCTCTCTCTCTCTCTCTCTCTCTCTCTCTCCATTCTCCCGTCCCATCATCACAACTTTCACTGTTGTACTTGTAACTGAGCGTTATGGATTTGGCTTTGGTTCCAAAGTCCACGACACTGTATAATTTGCTTAAATTTAACAACAGACGTCAGTACAGACAGCGACTTCGTGGATGTCTCGAAGAGAAATAGAAAAATTCACATACTTAATGTGAACAATCATTTAAATTATCGACAGAATTCCATATGCCACAACAATTGCATATGAGCGAGTCATGAAGAATGGATAGTCGGGCTATACTAAACTTACCCAGTTCGGCAATAGGTCGAGGCTCGATGTACTCTGCGTGAGAGAAGAGAAAAATTCTGGCACTTAGCTTGTCTTATGATATTGGAACAATTGTAGCAAACTGTTTCTTTCAAAAATATTTTGAGGAATTTTGTCAGCTTCAGGCGATGTATATTGAGTAATTGCTTGTAAGACAGTTTTTGCTCGTTGTTTAGAAACGACTTTTTAGACACACACGCACACACACAGACACACAACTGCAGTCAATTTAAAGTGGTATCTCAGGCATATCCATGAACTAAAACTTGAAATACCAATAAAAACAAAAGAAACCAACGAACTCACGAAATTTATGCTTGATGAAGATAGCCATGACATCCGCTATCTCTCCTGCAAGAGAAGAACCACATCATTGTGCATTGATCATAAATTTGGAATTTCTACAAATCTAGAGAACTGCTTTACTGAAATTGTAACCATTAGATGGTTGGTAGTTACGCCATATAGACGTTCTCTGGTACATCGTTTCCCCCCTCGACATTCGCGTACAGCGGTGAACCTGGATTGTTTCATGGTTCCCAAAAGCCGCTCCACTAACTAAACCTCATCTGTATTCGCGGACCTAAGGGAGTGTTCATTATTACGGCTGGGGGTGGGCCGGCAAAATCCAGGGGGTTTACCTTAAATTTGAAAACTGCAAAGGGGGTTCATGTATTTTTCAAACAGCTCAGAGAGGGGGTCACTTAATTTTCATAAGTATCCATCCCGTCAAAAAGCAGTTTCAGTGTTCAGAAATATTCTGGGAGATAAAAATGATTCGCTGCATGATTTCATTCTCTGAAGTCAGTTAGCTAAATCTGAACTTAAGTATAATTATCTGTCACATGAACATCCTGACTTGGCAATTCTGAGGCTTGTCTGGTTGTAAATCAATCTCACTGAGGGCAATGATTAATTTCCTATATTAGAGATATAGCAAGTTTTGTCAGGAAAATTATTTAACAGTTACCTGTAAACTAACAGTACCATGAAAAGTGAAATATTACTTTTAGGTGAAATTCCAATATCATACTTGTTGTCAGCATCTGAACTTGCAAATACCCTATTTGAATCAAGAACATTTATATCAACTATCAAACACCTATAAAAGCACAAATTAAGTTAGTTTAGCAATGTTAAAAAATTATTCATAGTTTTCTGATAGACTCCAATGAATAGTGAATCAACATTTCTGGTGAACAAATCCATTTGTTACCACCTTAGTCTAATCAAGTACATTAATATTAATAATCGAGAGTACATAAATACACAGGTTTACGTATTTTTGTATTGGAAAAAAATTGCTCATAGTTTCCTCGTAGACTCCCTTATAAAGTTGATGAACACTTTCTGTGAAATTCCAAAATTAGATTTCTCGTACATATAATATGCACCAACATATTCTAATCAAATAAAATTATACTTATTATTGAACATCTGTATATGCACAAGCGTAGGAAGTTATTCATTGGAAAAAATATTCACAATTTTATCATAGACTCCCATGTATAGTGGATGAACATTGTTGGTGAAATTCTAAAGTAAAATTTTTGTCCACGTGGTGACCAGTTGTAACAACCCTATTCCAATTAAGTACAATTAGGTCAATTATCAAATATCTATAAATGCATAGATATAGTTTAGTATTGAAAAATTATTACATAGTTTTCTCATAGACTACAATGTATAGTGAATCAACATTTTCAACAGATGATTATCAATGAAATCAAAATATCAAAATTTTGAACACACGCTTGCGCAAAAATATAATGCGATCCACCTGTAATTTCTGTCCAATCCCTTTGAGGGGTAATTTCAAAATTATAGCAAGTCAGAAGGGGAAGTTGAACATTAACAACTTGTGAGCCTGTAAGAAGAGTTATTCAAAAAAATCTGAGAATCTTCTTTTTTGATTCTATTATGCCCTCCCCCTGAGGTGTTTGTATGTGCAGCTTCACTCAAGCGATGAGGGGGGGGGGGGGTCATGAATTTTTTGTCATCTTTGAAAGGGGGGGGGGTCAGCTAAAGAATTTCCCACCTCCCGCAATAATAACTGATCGCTCCCTAATGTCACCAGCATTTCTTCTGAGAAATTAGTCTATTTGAGTTTAATTTTTCCCGCTACTTCTGCCGTCAGCATGATTTGATTTGAGAGGACAATTAACAGCTTTTGCCGTCATTCGTGCGAAGAACTAAATAGGCGTGCTATCTAAGACAGATATTTCTAGGAAATTTTTGACACCCGACCGAGTGTCCAATGCATTTTATGAGTTTATCTGACTTTACACAATTTCGCTTCCATAATATCCCCTGCTAATCAGTTCACCTGTTATGTTTAGTGGTAAGCACAACTGGTACATACACGTAACAGTTATAAAGTGCACAATTTGCTTACAACGTAATTTTCCTTCATCCTAATGATTTCTCATAGCAAATGCTGTATTCATATTCGTGGATTGCCCAAGTGTCCCGGATGTGAAAGCGTGATATGCAAATGACAAACGTAGTAGCATACCTCCATCCCAGTTAACCCTATTTGAATGAGGACTGTACATGAAAAACGGCTTCTCAGACACAGTACTCCATGGACACACATTGTTACCATCATCGACAACAACCATCCAACCAAAATCGTTGGGACAACCATCATAATGATTGTTGACAAAAAAGCGCCGATTAAGGTCTGCATGGCTTGAAATAAAAATACATGAAAATCATCTTTAAATCTGTCAAGTACGTTACATTCAGTATGAAAAGTCTATACAGTTGTCAAGTTTTGGCAAATCAATTTATAACATAAATTATTTATAACATAATTTATACATAACATAATCAGTGTACAATGGAAAAAAATGCGAAACGGGAAAACTCCTCAGTGCAACAAGCATTTTATCTGATTTTGCAGCTTTGAAGTATGAAAATGAGGACAATCAACGTTTTTATATACCATGCTTAAAACACTACTCCATTTTGTTTTTGTGATCACAAGTAGATCGTTCGCAGTTATATATTATTTCATGAGTATAAAATGAAATTATTCACTAAGTTCATTGGCGAGTAAAGATATTAGCGAGTGAATAAGTAAGTAAGTAAGTAAGTAAGTAAGTAAGTAAGTAAGTAAGTAAGTAAGTAAGTAAGTAAGTAAGTAAGTAAGTAAGTAAGTAAGTAAGTAAGAAAGTAGGTAGTTAGGTAAGAAAGTAAGTAAGTATTGTAAGTAAGTAAATAAGAAAGTAATTAAGTAAATAAGTGAGTAATTAAGTAAGTAAGTAAGTAAGTAAGTAAGTAAGTAAGTAAGTAAGTAAGTAAGTAAGTAAGTAAGTAAGTAAGTAAGTAAGTAAGTAAGTAAGTAAGTAAGTAAGAGAGTGATTAAGGTTTAAGTTGTGTGACAAAGAATGGTTAGGCAGGTAATTACTTAATATGTAAAAAAGTGAGTAATTGAGTGAGTTAGAGCGCAAATATTGAGTAAGTATTTAAGTGAAAGTAGGTAATAGTAATAAACATCAGAGCAACTAAATAGTAATGGTATGATTGGTTGAATGCGCCTACCCCGATATTGAGAAGTAATTGATGCCTTGTTGCGGAAAAGAGTCCATCAAATCTTGCCATGGAGAAGATTTTAGTCGCTCTTTGGTGAACCAGTCCATCTTTTTCGAGCCGATACCATTAAAGACTATACTCACTTTTTCTACCTTTTTTCTAAACATTACTATTTTCACCTACGGGATTTCGAGAAACAAACATTACACAGGTTTATGCCTTTGCCAGTAGGGAGACAGACAAATTGCTGATCAACAGGAGAGTCGAATTATTAGTATACAGATTAAATCAATCGAGTAGCCTGAGCTCAGGAAGAAGTTGATTATAGTGGAAATGGTGTTATATACCTACGGCGATTCTCGCGACTAGTTAAAAGACCCCCTAGCTTCAACAGGGGCACGTATATATTAAGACCATGGCAAACGTAACGGCCCGGAAGAAATGGTTTCCTCATTTTTTATGATTTTGAAAATTATTTTGTGTAACACATTTTGTTGTTTGTAAAATGTAAAAATGATAGACAAAAAGAAAATTGACAAATTGTTTTCGTCCATTTATCAGTCGTGGGGATGACCTCCCGACGAACTTCTGTCTGATAACAGTAAGTTTACTTGATAATAAATGGTACACGGATGTAAATCAAACTCTGCCATACCTCTGAAACACCTAGTGCTTCCCAGTGGTCCATCAGGTAACTCTTGTAATGACCCTTGAACTTGTCATTTAACTCTCTCGCCTCGGGTCTATCTTGGTTCATCGGTTTGTTCGATGTATAGATTGCATACAGATTTCCACCAATGCCACTCACGGCCTTGAATACCACTTTCCACTCGTCTTTGGCTAATTCTGAAATATATCAGGTTCAATGCACTTCTTACGCTTCAGAGTAAGGGTGGCCGCTTATCATTGACAATGTCATACGTAATCTTCGAGAGAGAGTTCGATGATTTACACATTTACCTTTCCCTCGCCTTTAAGAAAGAATGCGCCTCGGTGGTTGGGACAATAGCTGTATTTTAATCATATCTTTCATTCTATCATAGTCTCTCTTGACTAAGGTACAGCGAAACCCACAAAGAATGAGCAGTGCCCACGATAACGTTGGACGTAACACACATACAAGCTGTGTTGACAAGTTGGAGATCATGCCTTTCAACAGAATACTTAAAGGGAGGTGGTCGTCGGAACTGCGCATGTGCGAGTTTCTTGTTAACAAACAAAGTATTTCATGCTTGATATCTAGGTGCATCACTTCAACATAGATGCAACATTTAAATTTTACGATATTCATCATTAACAAATATGTTTCAACTTTCATCAGTCGCCAACGTACCCAATTTACAGTGTTGAGCAGAGTTCCGACGACCGCCTCCCTTTAATGTTGCGAGGAGACCAAACAACAGTCACTGTCTTACAACAGTCACTGTCTTTGACGGATAGAACTGTTACAACAGTATTAGAATGTCAGTTTTCAGAGCAACGGCAATACTCACTTTCAGGACTTATTTCATAAGGTATAATTCCCTTCGGCCAGCGTCTAGCAAGGTTAGCGTGGGCTTTCCTTTCATCAACGCCATTCTCATTTTCTTGAATTGACTCATAGATCGCCGCCATCTGTTCAGGTGTCAGTTTAATGTCTGACTCAAATGTTCCTTCCGATGCCTCCTCTTCTGGAGGTTCGCGTCGAGAGCTGTCATCGTATTGGTCGGCCTTAAATGAAAATATTATTATCAAAATGAAAGTTTTAAACTTTCGCTACACTTTGCCCGAGAGTGTTATATTATCTCTCATACCGAGAAAAAAGGAAGAGCTTCCAAATATTTGGATTCGAGAGGACGTTTTTCTGAAAAGTAATTATCTTTGAAAATCAAATTGTACTCCATTTACAGTCTTTCATTCTCTTAATTCGTTAGAAATCTCTTTTTAAGATAAAAAAACTAAATAAAGGGACAATAAAAATCCAAAAGAATGGACAAAACGATAAGGTATAGAATTGTGAGCTAGAACTTACCTTGCTTTGTGACGTCAGTGCTAAGGTACCCACCAAAACTAACACAGTGAATCTATTTAGCGTCATTCTGCTTTGGTCGTTGTGCGCAAATTACAAAAACTGCTCTAACAAGATGGTCACCTATATCGGGTATACTCAAGTCTTCAAACTAGAGGGTTGTTTGCCTGCCAAGAGTTCAGTATGTTATCATTTGAGTTCAACAATATCCATGACTTAATGCGGTCTAATTAATTGTCATTTCCATCTTGAGGTCGTACACGCCTCGAAATTAAAAGACATATTTACGCTGAAACTTTCCTAAAATCAAGAATCGCAATCAAAAATAAAAGTCAAGGCTCACCACACAAACTTTGGTACTAGAGAAACACACTACCTTAAAATTGCCGAAATTTGAAATATAAAAATGGCCGCCATCCCTCTGTTATTGGTAAGTCTCTCAGAAAAATTATATTTTCGATTTTCAAAATATAAGATGGTGAAAACTTAGTCCTCGCGCTTCAAAATGAACCTCCGCAAACGGTACACAAGAAAAATCTTTAAAAAATTTGAGTTTAAGATTGAATATCTGTCCTGCATTCTACCTTAAAATGTTAATCTTTTCCAAATGTGCATTTGCGAATGGCGAATGGAAGTGTTGTAGGTGGGCAATATTCAGTACACGACATGCATGGCCATAGCTGTTGGATGGCCGCGAAGTATGGCATTTTATTCAGCAGCCTAAAGACTGCAGTAATGAGTGTCTGAGACAACATCAAATAATTGGTATTTCCAACCCCTTGTAACATCAGATGGAAGGCGCAACCCCAAGTTATCAGAGCAATAGTTATTTAAATAAACGAAATATAAAATAAATATGCAACATATTGAAGGTGAAGGACACACTAACTTCTGAAACATCTGAGTCAGGTGCGACCACCAGGAAGTACAAATAAAAGATAATTATTTCAATTCCTACCTTTGCACTGAGCACCGGTTCTTGAATAGTTTGCCTAAGTCTAGTTTTCAAAGTTTCAGGTGTTCTGCTTGCCGGTCAAACGGACGATATGGCAGTGTTATGAATGTTTTTATTATTTTATAATGCATGGACGCAGTTTGACGTCGCCGCGATGGAGACACGTGGGTGTATAATATCACCGGTCACATTAGCAGAGCAAACGAAAAAGTGTCATTTCTTGTAAAATGTAGCTGACCGCACAGTATGTTGTTCCTGGTCGTGATATTTGCGTTTCAGCATGGCGCCCTTCTGATATCGGGGAAAATACACAAAATACATATCATTGTACCAAATATCTAAGTTAGAACAATCAAACACAAATTTTAAAAAAGTAATGTAGGCCCAATTTTATCATAAAAATGTGTTCACATCCTCTACCAAAGGCTTGAAAATTTAACCATGAAATCGTATTTTTTCCCTTCGTCATATATTCATTTGAGAAGAATAAAAGTTACACATAATTGTACGGTGATCCCAGTCAAATAAAGAACGAATGAATTTTTTATTTTCCAAATCATTTATTTCAAATAGGATTTAATAGAGAAAATATATCATCTTATAGTGCATTTTTGTCATTGTCAATTCCTGCTATCACTATTTATCTGGTGGAAATATTCTAGAACACATCCTGAAGAATGGAAGAGAAATAAAATATATAGACTTGATACTTTTTGTTATTTTTGTTGTTCACAAAGATTACAATCATCTTTACAAAAACTTAAAAGAGCTAACTCTGTCAACAGTTACAATACTCGAATTTATAGAATGATAAAATTTCAAAAATCTCCAATTAAAATTCAGTCTGTCTTTTCTTTGAAGAATAAGTTTTGTAAGTCAATTTACATTTCTATCTATACTCAGCTATAAATCGTCATTTCGCGAGAACATTTTCGTGTTTCAATCGACGTCGTGCTGATTGTGATGCTTATGACATTTGCTCATGATTGGATCCTTTAGTTGTCAATTACTAAACCTATGAGCAAACATGACTTATATATATATATATATATATTACGCTTGAAAAACTTGAAAAGACGCGATCATGCAGAATCCGAATTCCCGTCAGTGGTTATGACGACCTTAAAATTTGTGATAAGAAATCTGACGTGTTATTTTCTTTCCCTGTAGGTGACACACATTATTATAATACAAGCGATTAAAAGAACTGGGTACGTCAATGATCAAAATAGCATGCTGCCCATACTCTTCGAATATACACAGAGTTTTTGTGTGACGAAGTTTTGCTGAACAAATATTTCTATTTATAAAGTATCCATTGTTCAAAGCAAGAGTACAGCACAGAGCCAGTGTCAGGCTGTGACTGGAGTCAAAAGCAACGTGTAATGAATATATGTGCATTTACTTTAAGTTACAGAATAATAGTCACGCTTTCATAAATTAAATATTCCACATAAAACATAGCATTGACATTCACAGAATTTAGTCGTTTTGCAAGGAAATCAATTTGAAAGAAAGTGTTGAACTTTAAGGCACCTATTTTCGTTAAAATAATGTTCTTACCGCTTAATATTGGAGTCTTGTTCTATTTAATCCTGTTTGTGTACTTGGGACTTAATCATGACACACTTACAAATTGTCATTTTATCAATATTGCATTTTGTACCACTGCTGTTGAAGTAATGACGTCATGAGCCCCATCTATATTAAAACTTCTGTAGATACAATGGGCACTACAACCATTAATATGAAATTGTACAAATGTATATGGTAAACAATTCAGTGCAATATTGACATGCATGGTCTACATGCATCCCGTCATGAACAAGTTTAACCTATAGATCGCATACACCGACTAGGGTATTTCACATGGAGATGAAATTTCCATAAAAATCGTCTAATCTTCCTTTATTACTTAATTTTAGATTTGTTTTCCTCTCTGATCCCTGCAGTTTTAACCTTGTGGTTTTTCTAACAACAGAGGCATTTCACATCCCAGATCGTAAAACAATGGGTGGTTAGCCAGTTTAAAACCATGCAGTACTCATGTAATATCGATGTCAACGTATTTTGGTTAAAACCAATTCGAGTGAACATTCATAATTGCTACCATATATCATACTCTTTATAAAGAGAAAACAACATTTGCGAGTTAAATTACTTTTTCCCTGATGGTGATGAAGCATATGTTATAGCTGTCGCCAGAAAAAGCCTTAAACCGACAAGTACAAACCACCAAGGACTGTATCGTGCAAGTGCCCTTGTAAACCAGGTAAACTTTGAATCTATACATCTGTCTATTCATGTCTCCTATAGAATATTAACGACTGCTTTTTTAACGCAGAACGCACCACGGGCATAGATTTTTTCGGACTCTCAAATAATTTTTGTGTCGAATTATTTTGAAATATACAGAGAAAATTGAGTTTCACTGAGTCCATTTTGTTTAAATCAAAAATTTTTATATACAGTTATCAGAAATTAAATGCAGCCATTTTTAATGTCAAATCTCGGTCAGCTTGAAGTAAATTTGCTTTTCTAATCCAAACGTTTGCACAGTGACCGATGGTTTTTGTTATTAATTACGGAACAGATGAATGAGTTCAAAGTTTCATTGAGCAGAGTGTGAGTGAAAGTGTCAAAACTTTCAACGGACTATGTCTCAAAAAATCAGAAATCGATATAGCATATGGACCATCTGTAATTTTTCGTCCGTCTGACGGGAATACATCGCATAAAATGATAAATAGATTGGATGATAAAGACAAGATCCTGATAAATCAGAGAACGAAAACCACAGGCAGATATCTTCCTTTCCTGTTAAGCACCTTCAGAAATTTCAAAAACGAAATATTCTAAAAGTACAATAGCAGTTTTCGATAATATTTTCATTATTTTTGTATATATTTCCTTATTCCTCTTCCTAAAGTACGCTGAAATAGAAAGTATTATCCTTGCCATCACGACACATTGTGTACTATTAGCAATTTTACCGTTGATAAAAGAAAGCTAGTCCAGATAAAATTACGTTTTTAACAATAAGGCCATAGGTATACGTGCTACATATATGTTTACATGTTGAACACTAGGCATACCAACGTGATTTCGGGAGTTCAATGTGAAAGTGAAAAGTTACGGCACTTTATCGAGAGCTTAACCCTTTCACCACCATGGTTTGTGCCAAATCCATTGTTTTCTATGGCTAAGTTGGACCTGTATACAGGGAACTGGGGGTGAAAAGGGTTAAACCAGAATTATTGATAAATTATCATTTATAATTAATTATTTATTTCTCCATTTATTTAGAGCTTACATCACAGCTTATAAAGACACGATTGAAATTTTCCTACAAAATAGATTAACTTCATTCGTCTACTGCACAGAGTGTACATACATTATTTATTTCTATTAATTCAACACTGACAACTCTCAAGTCTTTGCCCTCCTCCAAGGGAGCCGTCATTATTTACGGCCTGGGGGTCGGAGGAATGTAAGGGGGTCAATCAAAAAATTGAAAACTACAAGGGGGTTGCTCAAAATGTGGAGAGAAAGAAGGGGGTTACTTAATTTTTGGTGCAAAATAATTGCAACACCTCTTAGATTGCACCATTTCACACATCAATTTCTCATACTTTTCAATGCGAGAGGGGGACACCTCTCGCGCTCTCCTCCCCCTTGGGGTACGTGTTCTAACAATTTTACTTAGTAAATTACAAATTAAAAAACACCTCTAATACCAGCCTGCACCATTGCACACACCAATTTCTCATTTTTGTCACACAAGAGACGGTACAACCTCCTCTGACGCTTTCACTCTCAGCCTCCTGCGTGTTCTCCCCTCTGACTTTCAATTCTGCCTTGTCAGATATTTTAGTGAAAACCCTGTCACGATACCCATCCAAGGTAAACAATACTACATGGTTGGATACTGGATATAGCGTGAGCTTTTATATCTACATTTTATTGTTACTTTGAATTTAATGTTGTTGGTTTCACCTTTTTCAACCGTCATGATACAACCGATGATAATCTAGTAGGGTACACCAGGATATGAAAAGTCTTTACTATTGCTGTATTTTTGTAAATTTTGCAAGTAATTGTATTGACATATAACTTTCCTAAAGGGGGGGGCGCTCAGTCAAAATTTCTGTGTTAGAGAGAGGGGTTACTCAAACTCATCAGGGTTGGCAGGGGGGTTCACTCGAAATTTCAGAGTTTCCGATGAAATTCCTCCGACCCCCACTAATAATGACGACTCCCTAAACTTGGTTGGATTGCACTGATAAATCATTGAAGAAATTGTCGAAACGCAATAAACGACGGTGTGATAAGTTAAAAATTATTATCTAAAGGTTTGAGGATTAAAGACTGTATCATATTTTTACTTTTCAGAGTTTTAAACTTTTAGAGTAACCGTAAACTCAGGATGAATATTCGAATCACTTTGCTTGTTCTTGCGTATTTCTCATTGGAAACGATGTCCTCGCCGATTAAGGTAAGTCTGAATGAATATAAATCCTCTAGTTAAAGATCATGCCATTTTCTTTATTCTTTTGTCTCGTACAAGACACGTCGCATACAAACATGAGAATATGTATTGTGCAGAATGAATCTTGCGAGTAAAGATGACGTAACTTGACCTTACTGCTAATTCAACTTCGGTGAGCCATTCGTATCTAAGATTTGTACGAGATATTATAGCGCCTTGATTTTGCATCCTCTGTCGGTAAGTTGACTGAGCTATTTCTCCTTGGCGATTGATTAAGTTTATCGGTTTGTGTCTGTCAATGTGAACAAAAATAAGGGGGAAAGACATCAATAGGCAGTATATAGGCAAACGTAAGCATTATACCGACCCAAGATGAATAGAACGCACAAGAAAGTACACAGCCTTTACCTCCAGATTCGAAACACTGGCAAGAGACTGAAGAGTATAGCTCCAGTCTGAAAGCAATGTCCGGTCGCACGGCTTTATGTCGGCCTGAACAAACCCCGGGAACAAAAACCCCTGGCTAGCGAAGTTGGTACAACACCCTTGGCTAGCGAAGTTGGCTTGATGTACCTATACGGCAACAGGAATGCTTACCGATTTTACATTTCTACACCTGGGAGCTGTCAATTACTGCCCCAATAGACAACGCGATTGCTGCGTAGTGAAGATTCATTACGTATTCATGGTAACCCCTGGCCAGCTGTCAATATCTTTGGGGGCTTTTGTCTTTTGGCCTGCTTTGCATATGACGTCGTTGGACACGACCTGCCAATCACCCAGGTATAGTCAATTAAACTATTAATTGACTGTCTACCGACCCAATTAACACTATCCAGCAGTATCACTCAGATTTTAATCTCGTAGCCCGGTTGGGCACAACGTAGGAACGCGTGTATTTCTATGTGTACATTTCACTTGTGGTGTTGTTTGTACCATCGTGCGTTTGAAGTCCTCGTTTCACCTACGGTATTACCTTCAAGGTGACAGGCTTACTATTAATGTTCAGTATCATGGCACCAAGTTCTGCCCACGGTGAAAACCACCTGTTTTACCTACTAATTACTGCCCGTCGCTGCCCGTCCTGAATGTAGCCTATCTATAGCTACAGTAATCTGTCAATATATGATACCCCGCCGCCTTATACTTTTTATATAAACTTATGAAATCATAGTCCGAGCCGAAAAATTGTTGACTTTCGATCCGATATACAGGCTGATCGTTGAATCGCACCGGCGCATCCATGTTTACTTGCCCCATAAGCTTACTACTCTGCAAAGGGTGGGTAGATGGAATTCCTGGGCAAAAAATGAACACCGGGGCGAAACTTTTTGTGAATCCATGTGAAAACATAAATCATTTATCAGTTTTAATATATACTCCTAAATTGTAAGTTTGATCAAAATCGAGACCACATTCGATGGCTATGCAGACTGTCCATGTACGCACACACAGGCAACCACCGGTGAATATCAGCGTCAGCCGCATAACTATCGGGTCGTAAATCGGCGGTTTGGGGGCCTGGACTATGATTTTATAAGTTTATATCACAAGTAAAAGTTGTGGAATATTAAGATATCGACCTATTACTGTATTGAATAGGCCAATTTCGTGACGGGCAGTGCTAGAAGAATGACGGGCAGGGATGGGCAGTAATTAGTGGGACCGTTTCTTTGAATACTGTTCGATATTAAGTGACGGTCTAACTTTTGGGTGGTGCGCGTGTCCGGCGGCACTGACACAAAATGGGTTGACGAGCAGATAATTTAGGTTTTCGTTCAGTATTGTTACCATTTGTACATTGTAGAAAACATTGATGGAAAACCAGAGAAAACGGCCCCGCTCCGAGAACAGCCCCGAGACGGGGACGGCCACACTTGTGGCGTTGTTTGTACTACCGTGCGTTTGAAGTCCTCGTGTCACCTACAGTATTACCTTCAAGGAGACAGGCTTACTATTAAAGTTCAGTATCATGGCACTGAGTGTGTTACATTTCATGATGCAAACAATGTGGTTACATTCGCGATGTATTATTCGAAATTATTTCTTCTAGGGCAAATGCACATAATTTATGCTGTTGGAAATACTGGCCGCTCATAAACAAGACAATAAACTCAATATGTGTGCATCTTTACTTTTATTGTCAAAGTACCAACGACACCGGTACCCACAAAATATAAAATGGTTCAGTCCAGGTATTTGCAACTCTGCCATCCGACTGGTCAACAGGAAATCAACCATAGGTGTCTTTTGGCACGCGTATACGCCAGTCACCTAGGCGACGGTAATCCGCACAACTTATCACCATTGGGAAGGTACTCCTCCCCTATACCACTGGCGATCCCGCCCTCAAGGCACTGCGTCATTCTACCAAGCATTGTTATTGTAAATTTCCTGCATAAAATTAACAGCGAGGTCAACCGGTTAAATCCTCTTGGCATTTCCTGGCATGACAGATACACGTATTTCGACTCTCAAACTTTGACACTTCTTTCTTGATATACCACTTCCGGGGGCTCATTTTAAAGCTCTTGGCGTAAGAAAAAAATTCTCATACTTTTTCGAAAATCGAAAATTTTATTTTCCTCCATAGAGTTGACGCAGGGATGGCGGCCATTTTTGAATTTCAAATATCAGTAAATCTTGGATAATTTGTTTCTATAGCTTAAAAAATTGCATGGTGAATCCCGATTTTTATTATTGATTTTGAAAGAGTATGATTGGAAGATTCCTAGTGGAAAGATTGAAAGAAGTTTAATTCTTTCACTTTTGAGGTGCACTACCTTAAAGGCCAGGGCCGGGTATAAATAGCTAGCTGCCCCCGTTGGAGTTAGTTCATGCAAAGCGTGGCTTGGGTGGCGTAACGCTCGATCGCTCCGTAAAAACCATGCCAAAATGGTCACAGGCGAAGAAACTTAGGCGTCCATGCACCTATACCTAACTATGAATGTCTAGTGATTGAATGTATCGATAAAATTTTATGATTTGAGCATAAATAAGGCTGATTTTGATCGATGAAGGTATTTCTCTTTGTCTTCAACTAGCGTGGCAAGCGGCCATAACAAAGGTCTGCAAGCTGTCACTCAAAAAAGGACACGATACAGGTGTGAAGCGGTAAACGTTTGCGATGTCAACATGTTAGATACGGCAGCATTTTAATTAGATGGAGCGACCGCAGTGCAGACCCGCAAGCACAGGCGCTCTGTAGCTTGGGAGTCTGCTAATAGATCGATTTTTGGCTCGATCTATCGTTCCCGTGGTCGATATGCCCACGACTGCAACCTAAACACTCATTTAGGTTGCAGTGCGGGCATGTCGTCTACGGGATCGATAGACCGAGCCGAAAAGCGATCTATTTAGCAGACTACCCAGCTCTGGCGCCTGTGCCCGCTAGTGTGTCACTCAAGCCATAGCTCGTTCTGGCGTAGATGCCGTACCACGACACGCCGCTATTTCCAATCGTTTCTTCCACAGAACTGTCATGTAAAGTTCAGATTCAAGATCTTTTAGATTTTGTTGTCGTGAAAAGTATTATTATTATCGTCTTGCCGTTTTAAAAGATTTTTGAGGACCTAAACGACATCGTGTGTTGCTCCATTGCCATGGAAT
>LD342935.1:25768-37680 GCA_001465055.1 Ptychodera flava | reverse complement strand
TTCAGTGGATGGCTGCGCTTCCGAAAGAGGAATTAGATGTTTTGCTTTCCGGAGAAAACACTGCAGACGAGACAACAGTTGGAAAAGATGATTTGGCGACAGTAGACGGATTCATCAAAGCGCAGAGAAAACCAAGTACAGTTCGTACGACTGAACGGGACGTCACAAAAGTACGTCATTTCATCGAGCACCGATACGGCGACATTCGCGACTTAGTGGACATTCCAACCAAGACGTTGAACGAATATTTGGCAACATTCTTCGTCCATCTGAAGAAAAATTACGGTACTGACTATGAACCACGCTCAGTTTCAGCGGTGAAGTACAGCTTGGAACGGTATCTCTCGCAAAACAACTACGGAGTATCACTGAATGACAAGTTCTTCTCGCTGACAAACGACGCGATAAAAGCCAAGCGTATGCACCTGAAAAAATCTGGCCTTGGCGCAGGTAGTCATGCCAGTGAAGCAATATCCCCGGAAGAGGAAGAATCCTTGTGGAAAGAGGGTAAACTCGGCACCGCGGACGGCGACACCTTCAATTTCACTCTGTGGTACTTGTCCACGAAGCACTTCGGACTTCGCGGTAGGGATGAGCACAGAAAACTCTGTTTCGGAGACGTCACTCTACTGCGGGTCAGCTCAGGTCTTGAGTATTTGGAATTCAAAGAACGCGATACAAAGACTCGCGATGGAACGTATTCCGATCATCGTGCTGTACCACCTCGCGTTTTCTCAGTTGCCGATACGTCCAGAAACACGATCAGAATTTATAGAGAGCACCTACAACACCGTCCAATAGAAAAATGTGCTCCAGATAGTCCGTTCTATCTGAAACCGGTACCCGCTGCCGATATCAACTCTCTCGTTTGGTATTTCCCCCGTCCAATGGGGAAAAACAAGATCGCTTCATTCATGCCGCGAGCAGCTGCTTCCATGAATTTTGGTGGACGGAAAACAAATCATTCTGTTCGGAAGACTACTGTGCAAACGTTAACGAAAGCAGGAATTCCGCCACAACAAATCATAAAAATAACCGGACACAAAAACGTCTCGAGTTTGCAACACTACGATACCGTTTCCGTAGAAGATCACCTGCGTATTTCAGCCATATTAAGTCGATCTACCGACGGTACCGAGGAAAAAAAGACAGCCGATCGACCCTACCAACCACCGTGTTCTCACCCGTCACGAGCAACTGTCTTCAACAACTGCACAATCAACCTGGGCATGCCATCAACTTCAAGAAAACGACCTATGGTGATGTACGACTCCGACAGCGAGTAAAACATGTATTTGATCGTTCGCTTTATATTTGATCGTTCACTGCACTCTGCATTTGATCGTTCGCTCAGCAGGCAGCAACTTTTTCTAGCAGTGAACTGTGAACTGAACAGTTTTGACACTCCGTGTTGTTGCATATATTGAATTGCTCGTTGTTGTTGATGATGATGTTGTTAAACATTGTTACAAATGTGATGATCATTAAATAATTGATTGGTTTTTAAACGGTTAAACTTTGTTCTTGGTCCGTATCGATGTATGTGTCTGACGTGTGAATGTGTACAGTGAGCTTCCCTAGCTAACCCCTTTGTACTCTCGCAAGTCGGCGATGCAGAATGCGGAAGCTGAAGGGCCGAGAATTCCCAAAGTTTATTTGGCGACCGCCGAGTTCAGATGGTATTTCAGTAACCATATTGATAATTTCATCTTTCGAATGCTTTTATAATATGTCAACATGAGCCCCGCCTCGATCGATCGTCCTGGAACGGAGGACGTCGAGCTAACTATAGGCGGAGCAGCGCTTGCGTTTCAACGCAGCTCGTGAGCAGCAAAGTGTAAACAAAAAGTGACGTCATATATTAGTCCGCAAGGACAAGAGTGATGCGGCGTTGCGATCGCCAACCTGTCAAGGTATCACCGATTCTGTCCAAGCTGTTTAATAACGCATGTTTAATATTTTGTACGTTCAAAAATACCTTGATGATTCGTATAATATTAATTTCAAGCACATACGCCGTACGGCGTACGGGCCCTCGCACGCTCGGGCCCTTTTGCCGTACGACCTCGGGCCGCAAAAGTAGTATCAGGGCCGTAAAGATTAAAGTAAGTAAGTAAGTAAGTAAGTAAGTAAGTAAGTAAGTAAGTAAGTAAGTAAGAAAGTAAGTAAGAAAGTAAGTAAGTAAGTAAGTAAGTAAGTAAGTAAGTAAGTAAGTAAGTAAGTAAGTAAGTAAGTAAGAAAGTAAGTAAGTAAGTAAGTAAGAAAGTAGGTAGGTAGGTAAGAAAGTAAGTAAGTATTGTAAGTGAGTAAGTAAATAAGTGAGTAATTAAGTGAGTAAGTAAGCAAGTAAGTAAGTGAGTGAGTAAGGTTTAAGTTGTGTGACAAAGAATGGGTAGGCAGGCAATTACGTAAATACGTAAAAAAGTGAGTAAGTGAGTGAGTTAGAGCGCAAATATTGAGTGAGTATGTAAGTGAAAGTAGGTAATAGTAATAAACATCTGAGCAACTAAATAGTAATGATAATATTGGTTGAATGCACCTACCCCGATATGGAGAAGTAATTGATGCCTTGTTGCGGAAAAGAGTCCATCAAATCTTGCCACGGAGAAGATTTCAGTCGCTCTTTGCTGAACCAGTCCATCTTTGTCGAGCCGATACCATTAAAGACCATACTCACTTTCTCCACCCCTTCTCTAAACATTGCTATTTTCACCTACGGGATTTCGAGAAACAGACGTTACACAGGGTTATGCCTTTGCCAGTATTGAGACAGACAAATTGCTGATCAACAGGAGAGTCGAATTATTACTTTACAGATGAAATCAATCGAGAAGCCTGAGCTCAGGAAGAAGTTGATTATAATGATAATGGTGTTATATATCCACGGCGATTCTCGCGACTAGTTTAAAGAACCCCCTAACTTCAACAGGGCAGGGGCAGGTATACATTAAGACCATGGCAAAGGTAACGGCCCGGAAGAAATGGTTTCCTCATTTTTCATGATTTTGAAAATTAGTTTCTGTAACACATTTTGTTGTTTGTAAAATGTAAAAATGATAGATAAAAAGAAAATTGACAAATTGTTTTCGTCCATTTATCAGTCGTGGGGATGACCTCGCGACGAACTTCTGTCTGATAACAGTAAGTTTACTTGATAATAAATGGTACACGTATGTCAGTGTTGGAAACTGGCCAAAATATTTGCCAGACATCAGGACTGGTAACTTTCAAAACTTGCCTGTCCTGCCAGAAAGGTGCCAGTCCTGAATTTTTGACAAATCCATTCATTCAAAAAACACCAAACCATTATGTATATAAAGGAAAATGAGGGCAACTCCACACATCGGCTCTACCAAGATTGTTTAGTATTACGATATGGTGAATAAAAGGATCATTGCATTTATTTTGTGTGGAATACATGGCGAGACACCGGTGAATCGATAGTGCTTTGACCCTAGTCATGTGATCTGGGTCCTCGGTAATTAAACCGGTTTGTTGATTGAGTGATTCGTCTTAACGGTGTTTCGGAACCAAAAATGGGGTTCCTTCATCAGTCGCTCTCTTTTTTTGTATCCCTTCCGCTTGGTTGTGTGATAAAGTCATCTTCGTCCTCGAGGAGGAGGAGAAGCCAGATTCGTTATTGAGAGAGTTAGCCACTATTGACTGACTCTATAGTGAGCGATCCGGTGTGTGGTGTCATATTATAATTAACATGACCCAGCATCGACCGGAATTTCTGGACGCTTATAAGGATTTTTGTTTTAGGGCGTATTTTGAGCGTTGCTAGTGCTCGTTATGTTAACAGTAAATGTTGTACTAATCTGACAACGATAACTTGTTTTAGGCATTTAAATCGATTAACCGAACTTTTGGTTTTATGTCAATTTTTCAAGGACTTTGTAATAGATTTCGGGTCGATATTGGTGCCTACTTTCCGGTGTTTGAAAAGCATGTAACAGTTGTGAAAGGCTGTTTCGAGAAATAAATCTTATTTCTCTGTGTTTAGCCATTCCCAGGTTTCATGGTTTCGTTCACAATATTTGCAGTAAACGGCCTTTGAAATCGGTTTGGTCTGAGGAGAGTATTGGTTTATTTATTTCATGCTGCCAACTTTGATTACTTATATAGCAGCTCTCTCAGTTTTTTATTTTCTTTGCCAGATGTTTTCTGTATTGCTCAGCAATCTTTTCAGTTTGGTTGATTGTAGTACCAATTCGATGACAGATTGCATCTTGGTTTTATACGATAAGTTTTGGCATAAAATGGAGACAAATTAAAAAAATTCAGTTTCCCCGTTGTTAAACCCGCTATCGTGAAACCTTTTAACTGTTCGAGCGATATGGCAAAGTGTGTTTGGACTTTTAGGTTGTCGTTCCGGATATCGACGGAATGCTTACTCCTTCACATGTTGGTCAAAGATTCATAACGAGCTATGATTTTGTAAGAAGGATTTGTTTTAGATGCTCGTTTTATAGACCATGAAGAGTGTCGTTAGAAAACGACTCGAGGGTTGATCCCAGAAGTAAGCTCAGCTGCAGTGATTTTCCGTTCACTCTCCTGTGTTAATAGAGTCCTCCCTTATGTGCTTAGTTTAAGCGAGCAGGCCGTAGATACGGAGAAATCGCTATCTGAGCTCGTCTTAGACTGGTTTGATGAGACTTTGAGCTTATTCTATTTGTAGCAAGGCAGGAAGTGATTACTGGTTTTAGTATATTTACATTACGTCAACGTCAAAGTGGACCGTTATCTGATAGGTTAATTGGTTTCAGGCACTAAACTTTGATGAAGTTTATTTTGTCCCAATGGTTTCCGTGTAAGAGCCATGGTTAAAATATGTATATATTTTTTACACAAAGATAATGGTTGAAATGATCCATGTTTTTGCTGGTTTTTTACTGCATTACCTATGAGGTAGTCGATGGATACTTCGGAGGGTATTCTCGTGTTTGCTAGCCCTCGACTTAGATCACACACGGTCTTTCCATAAAATGGAGTGTCCGTGCTTGTAAAGTGACCTAAGAAAGCAAAGATATAAAGTGTGAGATTTACTAGACTGAGCGACTTCCTGTTTTGTTTACATGTCTCGCTTGCATTGCGTTCCGGCGTCACACAGTTGCACAGTTTCAGTAGCATAAGCGCGTCGAAGTCGGACGTATTGGTATACTACATTTCGTTTATTTTACACAACATCTAGAAGCAGCTGATCGATGAGATTACTGGGTATGCCGTATGGGCTATTATCGAGAGCCCGACACACGGACGTGGAAGTACAATTTTCCTCCCGTCCGACTGAAAAGTTACCCGTCCCGGACGGGAGGACGGGCGGTAGTTTCCAACGCTGCGTATGTAAATCAAGCTCTGCCATACCTCTGAAACACCCAGTGCTTCCCAGTGGTCCATCAGGTAACTCTTGTAATGACCCTTGAACTTGTCATTTAATTCTCTCGCCTCGGGTCTGTCTTGGTTCATTGGTTTGTTCGATGTATAAATTGCATACAAATTTCCACCAATGCCACTCATGGCCTTGAAAACCACTTTCCAATCGTTTTTGGCTGATTCTGAAATATATCAGTTTTAAAGGTATACAGTCATCTGTAATCTAAATATACCCATAAATGGTGAAAGGGATGTTCCTTGGTATTCAAAATGCCCATGTGAGGACGCTGTTTTTAAAAAGCGGCCACCCGCTTAAAATCTGTGATTGGTTAGATTTTCTCTTTCCATGGTAACTGTGGTAAAATTTGGAACAGGTGACAGTATACCTTTAATGCACTTCTTACGCCTAAGAGTAAGCGTTGCCGCTTATCAATGACAGTGCCAAACGTATAAACTTCGACAAATAATGGAATGTTTACACATATACGTTTACTCCGCCCTTAAAGTAGAATACGCCTTGGGGAGAGATATTCAGACTCAAACTTTTACAATATTTTTTTTGGGCCGACCACTTGTGTCGCTCATTTTCAAGCTTATGGGACTAATACAATTTTCATCGGTTTAGTTTTGTGAAATTCGGGAATTCTATATTCCCCAAATAAGAAAACATAGAGATGACAGCCATTTTGAGTTTCAATAACGTTTAATATCGGGTGATGTGTTTCTCTAGTACCAAAATTTGCACGTTGACCCTTCTCCCCCGATTATTATTCTTGATTTTTAGCTCACGTGTTCACACACATGAGCTAATGTCATAGCGATGTCTGTCTGTCTGTCTGTCTATCCGTGTGTGTGCGTGTGTCATTGAGTGTGTATGCGTGTGTCTGTTTAAACGATAACTCAAAAACACCTGAAGGGATTCAAGTCAGATTTGGTAGACTGGTACTATATGCTAATTGCAAGAACTGATTAAGATTTTGGTTGGTATGGTTTGCATATTAAAACAAGTTATTTTCTTATACAAAGGTTTCCTGATGAGACAGTAATGACAGTGTCGATATATCAAGAAATACTGCACAAAATTTCATGAAACTTTTCACAGATGACAATCTCAAAACATTATCATGATACAGTGAGTGTCATGTCAATTATCTGCTCATTTGCATATTTAATGAACTTGAAAATTAGTGATATAACACTGAAATTCCTACACCAAATTTGATGATACCTGCAACAAATATTGATCTGATATATTGTACTGAGAAGCATTGGCCAGTGTCAAGTTAATAAACAGCTCATTTGCATATTTAATGAACATAGTAATTAGTGAAATAACTCTAAAATTACGCCACCGAATCTGGTGAAACCTGCTATAGATATTGATCTGATAAATATCTAATTGTCACATGAAGCACTGAGCAGTGTCAAATTAATAAATAGCTCTTTTGCACATTCAATGAGGATTTGTAATTAGCCATATAACTCCGAATTGACTTCACCCAATTTGATGAAATCTGCTGCAAATACTGATCTGACAGGTATCTGCTTTGTTGTGAAGTATTTAGTAGTGTGAAGTAAATTAAGTGCTCATTTGCATATTTAATGAACCTTGTGATTAGTGATATAACCTCTGAAATTATGGCACCAAATTTGTATTGATTTGGTAAATATCTAGTTGTCACGTAAAGCACTTAGCAGTGTCAAGTTAATTAAGGGTTCATTTGCATATTTAATGAACTTTGTAAATAGTGATATTACTCCGAAATTACAGCATTAAATTTGATGATAAGTGCTACAGATGTTTATCTGATAGATATCATATTGTCTCATGAAGCTTTGAGCAGTGTCAAGTTATTAAACAGCTCATTTGCATATTAAATAAAGTTTTGCAATTGGTGATTTAACTCAGAAAGTACTGTGCTAAAGTTGATGAAACCTGCTACATATAATGACCTGACAGATATCTGATTGTTCTCTGAGGCGTACTACTATGTAATGGACCTGTTGTAAAACACGTGTGCACATTCAGTTCACATCTGCTTGAATAGAATGTTTTAAAATTTACTTGAAAAAATATGAAGCAAAACTTTAAGTCTTTCAATTTCGAAGCGCGAACTACTTTAATTACGTACGAAACCGCCTTCTGCTACTTTGGGTGACTTTACATCAAGGTGGCATGTACCTTGGGGACAGATATTCAGACTCTCAAGCTTTTACAATATTCTTTTGACTTACCACTTGGGGGTTATTTTAAAGCTTACGGAATTAAGAAAATGTTCATCATCTAAAGTTTTATAAAGATCGGGATTATATTTTCCCCGCAGATTTAAAATAAGGATGGCGGCCATTTTGAATTTCAAATATCGTTTAATATTGGGTAACGTGTTTCTTTAGTTCCAAAAGTTGCATGACGACCCCGATATTCTTGATTTTGTAAGATAATGGTTTAAAGTCTGCCTGAGGAAATTTCGAGCAAGCTTGCAAGCTCGAACTACCTTAATTATCTACGTGACCACCCTCTGCCACTTTGGATGACCTCATATTATCTTCATACAACTTTCGCAAGTTTTATTTCGTATGAATTTTGGCACAGCTCGTTAGATGGAAAGTATGCATTTAGGTTTACCCCTGTTTAGTGAATACTCAAATTGTTTCATTCACACCTAAGCATGCACAATGATGAAGTATCACTTTTAACGTTTTTGCAAAACCCTTATGGGAGATATCACAGGCGAAACCCCCTGTAACAATTGAAGGTATACTGTCACCTGTTCCAATTTTGCCACAGTTACGATGGGAAGAGAAAATCTAACCAATCACAGATTTTAAGCGGGTGACCGCTTTTTAAAAAAACAGCGCCCTCACACGGGCATTTTGAATACAAAGGAACGCCCCTTTGACCATATATGGGCATATTTAGATTACAGGTGACTGTATACCTTTAATTACAGAATGATGAACGATTACATCGATTCATAGTAAAACATACGTTGCGTCAATGTTATCTTTCTGTACAACGTTACCTTGACTTTCAGATTGTTCGCTTAACGTCCACACCTGAATAAGAAGAAACAAATATTTGAAGTAAATGTGTGAGCCAGGGACTTGAAATGTGAAATATTGCAGATATAATGGAGGTGCTATTACTAACTGAGTAGATTGACGGCATAGAAGGATAAAATGCAGAGCAGGAAAACTTGACTATACTGGTCTAAATTAAGACTCACACTATGTTTGCATGGCACGCTTTAAAATTCAAAATTTGCAACCTAACTTAACCAAATTTAACAGTAATCTGACTAGCAATAAGCGGACATGTGTTCCTTGAGAAAATTGGCTAAGACATAAAAATCTAACTTCGTTACTATGATCAAGATAAATCTGCTAAGTATTTCCTTCGAACATAAGCTTGCAAGTCGAATTCTGTTGCTTTCAGAAAGTGATTTCGGAGAAGAAAATGTTTTGGTTAAAACAGCAAGGTAAGCCCGAACTTTACATTTGTAACTTTCAATATGATTTTCGAAATTTTTGAAATTATTTAATTTTATTCCATCGGCAACGCAACCTCAGAGAGCAAGGCGAAAAGTGACGACGAATTCACCTTAAAAGTGTACTTATAGCTGGGTTTACAGGAAAGTGTTTTGTCCCATATGTCAATGTAACTTCTCGGTGCTAATACTTTTAATTATGAAAAGTTCTTTGGCGTATTAAACAGAGAAAAACCCCACTCTATCCTAAATTATCCCTGTCATTAGTTTATATGAAACAAAACCATCCTCGCTTACCGTTAGTACTGATAAACATTAACAGCTGTCCTCCGACTAGACTGAAGATCCGTCGCTCGAGGGCGCTCTCTACGTAGAGAGCGCCCTCGAGCAACAGATATTTTCAGTCTAGTCGGAGGACAGACTGAAAGAGTATCTAAACGAGAATCTGCAAAGGCTATAACAACCATTGTTAGACATCTACCGATATTAAGGGTTTACTGTCACCTGTCCCGATTTAGCCACTGTTACCATGAAAAGAGAAAATCTAACCAATCAAAGATTTTAACAGCGCCCTCACATGGACATTTTTAATACCAAGGAACGCCCCTTTGACCATATATGGGCATATTTAGATTAGAGGTGCAGTACATATAAGCAACAATAGGCCATTCGAATAATGTCCTTCTATCGCAAAAAACGGTCGTTCTCGCGCTAGTTTGGACACCATTGATGTAATTATCCTCCATGAAACTTACAATTCAGAGGCGGGTGATAATTTGTTGATGTACAGTTTCCTACGCCCGAAAACTTCTTATCGGCAAGCATACCCGGTACTTTAAAGCCGTACTTTTCAATCCCAGGTTCTCGCATTAGTAGCGTTTTCCTCCCAGTCAAACGCTCGGCAAGTACGATTTTTGATTTCTATAAAATTGATTAACGAACTGATCTCAACCTTTTGTCACATTTTGCTAATCCTGCAAACAGAGTTTAAGCAAGCTTTTGATTGACGGTCGGTTCAAATCGCCAACGGTCATTGATTCCCCACCATAAACGCTCGAATTTCCTAAAAATTGTCTTCTAGTCGCGTTACACTTTGAATATAACCACAGAGTTCGATCGGCAGCAACTAGCGCTGACCGCTTGGTAGTCTGTCTGTGTTTTTTGCGGCCTGGGAAAACTAAAAAGTGGCATTTTCTGGAGCGTGTGCCCGCGTGTTGCCTGTTTGATGTCCACTTACACAATGAACGCCGCCATACCTTGGCGTCCTTTTAAAGGGAGGCTCCGCCTTTAAGTCAAACTTGGACATACCGTCGACCCAACCAACCACGTGCCGACGTCGCGTTCGGTATGTTAAAATGCGCACAAGAAATCTGCTCTCCTTTCACTTGCTGTAGAACTTCACTGCAATTAGGCCTAACAGGTGCAGAGTTCAGAATTACTCAAGATAGTTTCGTCCCGACGTCCCGAAGGAGACTGGAGTTGTCAAGTGATCCGAAAGTTTTAATTCCTTTTTGAAATTGCTACACTTGTTGCTAAACCTACATTCTGAATAGCATTTATTCATAAGGTTAGTGATATCATTTTGCAACTTTCCACCAACTTTCTTTAAATTTCATCCGAAATCTCTTGAAGTTTAATATAGCTTTTTCTTCAATTCCGATATTAAAATTTGCACCACTTTCAACTTCTACATCAACCAAGGCGACAATGCCCGTATGTGACTCTAACATGTGTTGCCAATGAAACTTTCCAATTAACCTTAAGGTGCCCCAAACTCAGAAACTGGTTCTGGCTGGATGGGCTATGAGACAAATGCGATGTCACTTAAGTGCAAATTGCAATTATGCATAGTATCACACATTCTGCAGCGTATTCGGCTGTTCGCTTTGGTTGTAAAACGACTGTCCTTTAACACGCTGCCATACACTCTTGCAAGTACACACAGTGACTTCGACTCACATGAATACCACAAGAACGAATCTGATCGGTGTGGCTGGTCACAAACAACTTTCTCCATAGAGCCCTATGGCCGTATAACTTTTCGCCGAGGCTACTGGGTAAATTTGGAGCTCATGCGCACATGGCTTACGACCTGACTTGACCCCGCGCGCAATATCCAGCGAATTTCAAAATCAATACGTAAACAATGGCTAGCGACGGCAAAACATTTCGCGTTGTCCCATTGATAAAGGCAATAGAGAACAGACGGAAAGCCTTGACAAAAAGACTGCAGCAGTCGGATAACTACTTCCCAGCAGAGGGTCATCGAATTATGCAGCGTGAAACAGTTTTCAGAGGTAATTTTGTGGTCGTATGCCGACGATTTGCCGTACGCGTACGTACGTACTGCCATTGGGGGGGTGGGGGTGTCGGAAAGGCCTGGACGGACGTGATCAAGATTGTGGTGGCACTGGCATACCTTCATGTGTTCATTGGCATATAAGTTGACATTTGCAGGCTTTTTTGCTCACGTGTTTACACACGTGGGCATATGTCGCAGCGATGTCTGTCTGTCTGTCTGTCTGTCCGTCTGTGTGTCTGTCTGTCTGTCTGTCTGTTGGTCCATTATCTCAAAAACGGCTTATCAGATCAGAATCAAATCTAGTACATATATTCAGTTAGCAAATGGCAAGAACTGATTAGTTTTTGGTGGGTCTGGCTTGCATACTTTTTGCCCATTTGCATAATTAATGATTTTAGAAAAAATTGATATATATTAAAAACAACTACACAAAATTTGATGAGATTTGCTACAAATGTTGATCACATCGAGATATATCAGCGGTGGGAACCATTAAGGGTGACATGAAAGATAAATGCTAATTTGCATATTTAATGAACTTTCCGAACTAGGGATATATGTCTGATTTGACTTGATCAAAATTAACCAAACTTGGCATGTATATTAAAGATACTGTGATTTAACATTATTGAAAGTCATCAAGCGTTTTAATTTCAGCCAATTCCTAATTTGCATATTTCATGAACTTTGTTAATTAGGAATATATATTTGAAATGACTGGACCAAAGTTGATGAAACTTGCTACA
>LD342935.1:8840-23950 GCA_001465055.1 Ptychodera flava | reverse complement strand
AGCGCTCGCTCTCAGGTCAGACCTGTTACATATTATAGAAAACAATGTTATCGGGACAGCACAAATTGTCAGAGTAGTAACTGTTTTCGTGTAATGTCAACAGTTTTGCTTCCGGTTTTATCGCGCCAGTGTGGAAGGCTATTTAGGACGCGCTTCTGCAAGTTTTCGAGTCTGTGTACTACACGCTTACGTACAGAGCGTTCTGGCACTCGTCCAATGAGTCCCTTGAATCCGTTCAACAGTGAGCGCGCAGATACAGCCGCAGGGGATAGGGCGCATGGAAACCGTTCGTGTTACTAAAGGGGCGTTCGGTACGGTTTTTTTTTTTTAGCGCACTCAAGATTCTATTGTTCTCATTGGTAGATGTATAATAGAGCGCTTATGTCAAGGAAGATTGGCCAACATTTTACAAAAAACACCGAGGTTCAAAGAGTCACTGTCACATATACCCCATTGTGCAGAAATGGTTGGCTGTGAATGGCACCTTATTGTCAGAAGCATAAAAGTTACTAAGGCTTTACAAAGACACCGTCTGTGCTCTGAATAGTAAGTAACACTTCCTTGTAAGATTGAAGGGAAAGTTTTCCGACCCACCTCTACTTTTGCATTCTCTTTACTCTCGTGTGGCAATTCAACTGGAAAATCTCGGCAGGTTTTGCAGCATATTGACTGGATAGAATACCGAGGCATAAGGTACGCAGAATTCACACACAAATAAGTTGGGAAAGTAGATTGAGTGGCAATGAAGCTGCCCACAATTATTCATGTTAAATCTACCTCTACCATACTATATTGTGTCGTCGACCCTAGGACATTTTCCCACCTGAGCAATTATGTTTTCCAGCTCCTTTCGTATATCACTGTTTTCACGCTGCAGCTCCGCTATATTGTGCGACATTTCCCCGACAGCGTCTTGGACAGTTGGGCAGGTATCTCCGTCCGGCTTCGGTAAAACAAAAGTGTAAGAACACCGTCGCTCATCATCGGCGCACCTTGAACGACTGTCGAAGCACTGGGTGGTTTTGTCGACGGTCGGCTGTTGAACGGTGAAATGTAACATTGAGAGAGAAAACCAGATACCAAACTTCACGGATTCGTTCATGATTCCGACAAATTGGTTGTTGGTCTTGTTGACAGCACGATAAACAAATCTTCCTTGAAGCACTTCCGCCTCAAACCCTTAAATTTTAAAGCTTTTTCAGCGGGTGGCATGACAGTGCGGTAGTCTGGTTCCCTGACCCATTTCCCCGGTAGAGGGCGTGGGGAAATATTTCCTCACGCCCTCTACCGGGGAAATGGGTCAGGGAACCAGACTAGACAGTGCGGGTTATGCTTCGATGCAGCAAAGTACGATTGACCAATCAGCGAACCTCAGTGGCAACGTCATGAATAATTAACCATGTACATTTTGGCTCGTAAAATGCAACGAGTTTGGAGCTTTTCGGCAAGATTTCACCCTCTATTTTTTGCACTGGGCAGTTTTTTAGATGTAAATATTACACACATGGTTCAGAAGGGTCGAGATGGAGACTGTAACAAATGGTTAATCTTAGTACATCAAAAAGTACCTCTTTTGAAGATTTTCCGTGCCAGGTACAAATCAGAATCTGACCGTTGTAAATTTACAATAACTTATTTGTCGAAAATATCGCCTATTGCATGTATTGTCGGCCAAATTTTAATTTAACTTTGCCATCTAAGCTTTGCAACGTGGGGTCAACTATTCTTGTCGATCATCGGAGCACGATGGAACACGATTTTTTCTATCGTCATGCATTTCCTGGTACGTTTGACCCTTCTCAGACACTATTGTTTGATGGCTGGCTTTTTATTTATGCCGTAGGTTCTTGATTCTCGCTCACCGTAGGCCGTGTCATAGGCGCTTGCAATCGTGCTGTCGGGTGTCGAGTTCAGTGTATACATTTCAATTATATGTGCTAGATTCAACACCCGCGAGAGGGCGGCGATGACAGGCGCCCACGAAACGGCCTAAATACACGATAGCTTGCGTCAAGTAAATACAAAGACGTATAGCTGCAGCGGACATACTCGCTGTCTCGACTGAATTCTGCCTGGTAGTGCTAGGTATCGAAGATCTTTCCGAGACCCCTTCGAACTCCACAGCTGACGTATCAAGACATATGTCGTATGCTTTACTAAAAGCTGCTGGTTCAAATACATTAACTGTGTGCCACTAAGTTTTGAGCGATGTTGAAATAACTCCTGAAGATGAATTCGTCTCGTTGGAGGTCAAAACTTCAAGTCTACATATATTAGTTTATAATAGTCTCAGTGTCGAGGTGCATATTACCTGAGAAGCAGGCGCTGAAGACCCAACTCTTACGACTCTATCAGTTTCCTCTGGTCACTAGACTTGCAGAAATCCGGGATGACCTTATTTTTGAAGCCCTTCAAACTTGAAAAGTAGACGTCGAAGAAAATTGCTATATCATGTCACCAAACCTTTTCGAATTATGAGAACATCAGCAAAGGTATTGGAACTTGCATTTCATATAAGATTTGATAAATCATTGACAGTAAACTCGTTATAATGACGTGTTATTTGGCGCCGCAGTAGACTGAAAGAGCCGTTGTTAGAGGGCGCTCTCTATCTTCGTCGTCGCAGCAGCTCTTGTGAATATGTTCTGTTGGACAATGTCCCTATTATCAAGTCGAGATGAATTGAATTCCCATGGGTGTCTAGTCAAGAAATAAAAGACAGCTATCAATTGTTTTCATTGGGAGAAAAGGACGATGCCTTTGGTTCATTTAAAGACGTAACATGCGGGGTGACAATGGCAAAATGACCAAGTAAGTGCGCTGTGCATGGTGAAATAAAAATATGCGAAACTCAGCGCCTCCGGCTTCAGGTTCAACTTTTTTACAACCTCAAATAAAACATCAACAGTGATGATCAACAACGAATGGCTAATTTGAAAAAGTCCCAAACGCAATGGTCAATATTTGTCATTAATTTTTTGGAGAAGAAGACTCATTCTATAGAAATTGAACAGAAATTGGCAATACTGTGTTTTCGCTGTACAGTTAAACAAAATGTCTCTAATTAGCCGTGTATAGGCACAGGGAATCGCACAAAAATCCGTCCCCAGGGATAGGGATGGGGGTAGGGGTGTCTAAGCCCAAGGTTCTTATTGCTATGGTTTATTTTAATACGTTTGACTATGATATGTATTGTTAATAAATATTTGTACTACCAACCTTTCTTTGCAACTTTGGTGTCTTTGTCTTATTTTAGCACTGGTTTTGTAACGATTTCTTTTCCTCCTTCTCCGTGCCACGTATTTGTCCTTTGACAATCTTGACTTTAAGCGAAGTTTTGTCACTGTATTACGTCTAGTATCTGACCACTTTGATTGCTTAATTCGCCAAGCAAGACAAGGGTAGTAGTCTATTAGATGAGTTTGAGTGCCTAATTTGCCAAATTAAGCAAGGGTGAATTACTAATCTGTGGACGCTGTCACCAGATAATCACTGGATTAACTTTGACAAAGTCAACAACGAGCGCACCAGCAATGGCACTCAAACTCATCAGATAATAGACTTAATTACTACCTTTGCTTGTTTTGGCGAATTAGGCAATCATACAAGTAAGATAATAGACACAACAGAGTGACAAAATTCGCTAAAGATTGTCAAAGGACAAATACGAAAAAAGAAATAGTTACAAAACCAGTGCTAACATAAGACAAAAACACAAAAGCTGCAAAGAAAGGTTGGTGGTATAATTCTTTATTGGCAATGTATATCATAGTCAAACGTATAAAAATAAAATAAACCATAGCAAGAAGAACCTTGTCCTGAGACCAAGACACATCCACCCCCACCCTTGCCCCTGGGGACGGACTTGTGGTACGATACATAACTTGGCAGGAGGGTCTTCAAACCAGATCGAAAGCTGCAACTTATTATGGTAACCAGTATATTTTAAAGCAAAACAGTATGTGTCTGAGTCTGGCGATAGGCTTGGTGGTCAAGGGTCACACTGTTTCGGCCAATTTGCATTCGGATGCATATCGGCGACAATTGCAAAAACTTGTGTAAGCCTAGACTTGCTCCAAGTCTGTGGGCATATAAGATATCAAAACATATAATAAATTGAAGGAGTAAACATCAGCAGACCGACGCGCTAATGGTAGGCTGTTGAGTAGATCGTAGGTGAACGCCGCTTTGCCAGCTAGTAACTCGGCTACCGAAAAAAGCAAAGCCACTTGGGGCCGGTCTAGTGTAAACCTTGCTCCAGTATTGACGTAGCCCTAGATCCGCTAGCGGACCGTACGACCTGCCTGATTTTACATTTGGACGCGTCATGAGCTCCAGCCACCGCCATGGTCTGATCTGTGGGAGTTGGAAGACAGGAGGCGTCCGAATGGAAAAACAGCCCTCCCCACGTCCCGTCAATGAATTCAATGATATAGCATTGCTGTGTGTTTCGAGGCACCTTACATTATACACACATTGGTCATTGTATAATGTATTGTCATTTATTGTCACTGAATTTTATAAGAGGAATGAACATATGAGCAACTCTGTAGCAGTACTTCGTTTAAACATGTAGTTTAATTCATTATTATTTTTGTATTTATCGGAAGAAAACGATCCAATATCACTAACAGAAAACCGAGCACATTATCACTTCATTAAACAGCGTCACGTCCGTTTCTTTGTACTGTGCAGTATTTTCTTCGGGATATCTAACAAGACGTTTTACCTGTTTATTTCAGAAAAAAAACATTAACCAAGAGTTAGCAAAGATGATAAAACGTTAATAGAATATAAATTATATATATATATATATATATATATATATATATATATATATATATATATATAAATATATATATATATATATATATATATATATATATATATATATGAATAATCGACGTTTGTGATTACTTCCGATCGGTTTTCAGAAATAAATTCACACAGATTTAGACCACCCGCCGAACCCTCATTTTATCAAGGTTAAATTTATATCTCTCTAAAAATATTGAATCCAAAAGAGATATTGGAACTCACATTTGTAGGATACTTCCAAATACTTAAACGTTCCGTAGCAAGGATCGCCGAAGAGATCATTAGAAGCATCAACACTGCAGCTCCTTTTACCATTACATCTATCGGACGCTATGGCAAGGCTGTTCGCTCCCACACAATCAGTAACGGCATACGAGCCACACACGCTGCTGTCTGTGCGTCCGTAGTTTGCAGACACAACCTCGATTTCACCAGACTGACAGCTCAGAGAAAGGGTATCGTGCTCACATACAAAACCAGATTTCTCTACGTGACGAAGAATAAAAATGTTGTTTTTTTTATTATTATTACAGAATAAAATGATGAATATTATAACAATATACTTCATTGTTATATTGCTTGTTGTATACGGAATGGAAAGACATCGTGTTTTAAGGTTTGATTTCATTATCTCTGTTTTTGTTTTTGTGAGATTGACGGTCGCCTAACATGAGTCTTCCGAATCTGACACAACTTGAGACTGTGTTCAGAGTTGTCACAGGCTTGCCTTGAGAAACATCATTTCATCTTCTTTGAACTTGTCGTATACACATTGCGAGAGGCTCAAATTACTCTATATTTTCACGTTTCATAGCACTAACTTCAATATACAAAAATCCTTACTAACCCCCTCTTCACTAACCCCTCTTCAAATTATACTGGTCCCACCAGTGCTATAACTCGCCTTGATAACAACTGCATAAACAGCGTTGTGTACAGTCAAATCAGCAGAAAAATTAACAAACAGAAACTTAGAACTATGACTTGGCAATCATAAACAAAGGGATAGGGACAAAACTATCGGAGATATAATTGAACCAAAGCTGAGCTGGTTTTGGAACGTGTAATGCAGCTTACCTTCAGCGACACATTGTTTCGCTGTAATAAAATCGAAAAGACAAAGAGTGTGTTACGCATAAATTGATTGCTAATTAAATACTAATATAATCAATTGAGATTGCAAATAAAACGTAAAACCGAAACTTATCATATTTTTATTTTTCTCCTTTCATTAAAGATAAAGTCTCTCTCTCTCTTCTCTCTCTCTCTCTCTCTCTCTCTCTCTCTCTCTCTCTCTCTCTCATACGCGAGATTCTTTTGTTGGTTACTTCATATTGCGACGCAGTAATATTAAGTATACATTTGTTAAGGTAGCATACCGCATATCAAATAGTTGGCACATTATAGGTAAACAAGGACATTTTATCACGTGTATCCTCACCTCCACATTTGCTTGTCTGACACTCGTAAGTGACATCCAGATACTTGAAAGTACCCCAGCACGGGTCACCAAAGACGTCGTTGGAAGCACGAACATCGCAAGTACTTTTCCCGTCGCACTGGCCAGACACTAGGCTGAGACTGTTGTCTGCCCTACAGTCAGTGACTGCATAGTTGCCACAGACATAATTCTCTGTCCTTCCGTAGTTTGCGGAGAGAACGTTAATTTTTCCTCGAGGACACGACAAAGAAACCGTCTTGTGTTCGCACACCCGGCCGAGCTTTTCTGGAAAACGAAGAGGACTGTATTACTCGCCACTTCCGTAGGCACATTAACAATAAAAATCACGATGCATTGACATCAAACACCAAACTTGTCGAATGAATCTGTATAACTAATGAAAGTGTGTACGCTATATCAGAATAGGCGTTACGGTAGTATGCGCCTCGATGGTGAAAGACTTAAACTTTTGCTCAAACTTTCCTGAATGGAATTTTCAGCAATTCTCTTACCAAATCATCAATAAAAATTAGAGGTCACCGAACAAAGTTTGGAACTAGCGAAACAAATCACCTGACATATTGCGATATTTGAAATTCAAAATGGCCGAGTTAACTCTATGGGGAAAAATTATTCAATTTTCGGAAAACTAAGACAACCAAAGTTTTTCCTTTTCGGAGCTTCGAAATGAACCCCTACAAATGGTGGATCAGAAAAGATTTGTAGAAATTTGGGAGTCCGAATGTTTGTCCCCGAGGCGTGTTGTACGTTAGTACTGTAAATGCCTCTTAATGTCCTTCATTAAGTACGACGTACTGCTTCTGAAGTAATACCACTTAGATAGTGAAGCATTTTTTGCAATAGTATCAAAAAATGGTGAATAACTTCAAATATGCCTATTAAGGAAAAGAAGATAAGGATGTCACGTTTCCGGTAGTATGGACATTGCTAGATGTAAGGGATAGGTTGGTAACATTGATTGACGTTACATTTGAGACGACGCTTGAGAGCTTGCCGATATACTCATCTATTGAAATGAGGTAAGCGTTAAGGTAGAATATGTCTATGGAACATAAACGAATTCGGACTCACAAAGTTTTACAGCGTTTTTTGATCTATTCCATTCAAAGCTCTTGGAGTAAGAAAGGTTTCACCATCTTAGTTTTGTGAAAGTCCAAATCTTAATTTCCGCATAGACGGGAACACGTAAAACACAGGGATGGAGGCCATAATTTTGAATTTCAATTTTCGGTAAATGCTCGGTACTATGTTTCTCTGGTATCAGACTTTGCACTGTACCCCCTGCTTTTTATTCTTGATATGGTAAGAGAATGGTTGAAATTTTCGTTGAGGAAAGTTTGAAAAAAAGTTTTAAGTTTTTCACTTTCGTGGCGCATACTACATTAACACCTAAGGGTCCGTATCGCAATATACAGAGCCAATGGTTCTGCAATCGAAAAACACCCGTAACGGACAATAAAGAAACAAATTAAAAAACGTAAAAAAAAAACAAACCTAAAAATCTAATCAAAACTTAAAGCTAAAACGGGAAATGTTACACGGCAAGTTATGCGATATAGAAATAACTCAATGCGAGTGGCATTTTTTCTAGCATTATTATGAACAAGTTCAGAGTTCGGTTTAACTTCACAAAGAGGGCATGAACACATGCGGAGAGAAACAATATGTAATGAAGTAAATAAGACGAATTTACACGCAGCCAACGCAAACCGGAGCGGACTTTTATAAGAATCATGGAGAGTGGCTAATAAATTCTTGATGGAGTAATTGAGTTTAGTGAGTAATTATTTTTGGAATACGAGGACACATTGCTTTAAAGGAAGGGAGTGTTACGGAGGAAAGTTGCTTGTCAGAAAACTTTCATTGGGGTACAAAGTTCAGTACGTATTACATTTTGAGTGAACCGACTTTGTGAATTTTACGTAACCTGGAGCACTTTTTATACTGTTGACTTCGATCGCCTTACGAGCAGGATACCAAAGATCGACCAGAGAAGTGGCTTGTGGATGACAAATGTCAATCTTTATTTCTTCGATAAAGATGCTTACAGAAGAGCCCGCTGATGATAAAAGGCTGCTCTATCAACTTAACACCTTATATAATGCCTGAACTTAATTATAAATGGACATTCGATTCAACTCATTACAATAATTCAAGGTAAAACTTAATTAAACAAACAACTATAAAAACGATCAGTGGGTAATGAATTACAAATCTTAATTGGTGAAACTGTTTCATAAGTTACTCTTCCAGAGAAACTCTCGTAAATTAATTAGACACTGGCGAAAACAACAGATATTATTAGAAACGTCTACCCTTAAACTTCCAACTTGTTTATGCAAACATCCGTTTATGCTGACATCATCTTGTGCTGACATCTGGTCAATAACTTTGTGGCAGTTCCGACAATTAAGAGTATATGTAAATTAGATGGCACTTATGTGCTAAGTTACCATCAACTTTGTGTTGTTTGTCACAGTCTCCAATTAACACATAACTGTCCGAATTCATGAAGTCAGGTTACGTAAAATTCACACGGTTCACGTAAACTGTAATACGTACTGAACTTTGTACCCAAATGAAAGTTTTCTGAGAAGCAAATGTCCTCCGTAACACTCCCTTCCTTTAAAGCAATGCGTCGTCGTAATGCAAAAAATAATTACTCACTAAACTCAATTACTCCATCAAGAATTAACAATAACAACAACAACATCAACAACAACAACAACAACAACAACAACAACAACAATAATAATAATAATAATAATAATAATAAAAATAATAATAATAATAATAATAATATAATAATAGTAAAAATAATTGTAATAAGTGATACTTATTGACGCCTTTCTTATCTGTCCCTATTTAAGATATGAAATACAAGACAGAACACAGAACAGCGTGATGTTCATGTGAGCAAAGTTGCCGAGAGCTTTTCACGTCCACGTTACAGTTCAGAAATGTTTTCTTCCTTTCAATTGGTTACGCCGCTGAATATGAGAGTTTCACGGACAATTTGCCGAAATATTACAATGTTTTTTTTCTCAAGTGCAAAATTGGACTGCAGTTAGATCTAGACAGCATAGGGAACCATACAGTGGTTGTATTTTAAGACTAAATAGGGCATCTAGCAAATAATCAATTTACAAACGATCCTAATACCAATTCCAAAACAACATACCAAAGCCCGTGCGCTGAAATTCACAATGCGAAAAACGTTACTAGGTGCAAATCAAACATCCACTAAGATTTGCCAACCGAATGACTATTCCACAGAGTTTTTGACCTACAAACACGAACACGACTTTGCCACACAAAAACTGTCTCTGTATCTGAGTAAAACCCGGGGTAAAACCTATAAATTGACCGTGGTCGCAAACTTCAACAACCAAAACCCGGACATGAGAAGGAAAAAAACTCTTTTTACTCCGACTAGCTTTATGTATTAAGAGGAAAGACACTGATTAGAGAGTGAACTTCAATAAAATTACCCTATTTTGTGTTTTCGAATATATAAAGTTATCATATCTCGAAACCCTTTCTGGGCAACATGTTTAACTGATAGAAAATAATCTGAACGTTTACACTTCTAGCCCCAGTGAGTGGAAACAAGCTTCCCATTCCTTAACAATTTCGTCTGCAACAGTTGGGCGCATGGTTGCGAAGATAAATGAGGCGATGGATTTTGTTAAATGACGAACAGCATGTCTCCAGTTCTTACATCAACTATGATGGCACTCTCAGAAAAGGAAAACAAGGTTTTGTATCACGGCATAGTAGAAGTACAGCGATTGCAGATCAGAGTTTAGATCGCTTGATCAGAGAAGTTTGTATCGTTCAATCTCTGAAATGGACAGATATCAGAAATTTCAAGACCGTTGTCTGTCAATTGCACGTTACATCTAGGTCAAGACTAATTTGAACTTTTTCTACCTTATATACAATTTTACTCTAGTAATATACTTTGCTTGATAAAAACTATGTGGGTTATTACTGTGGTCACTCTTTCGATATCTCGGCAGAAAAACAAAACTTACCTTGTCCACTGGACCGGACACGCCGTATGAGACCGCCTTCAACCACACCCTACATTTCATGAATACCACAAAAAGATAAGATATAAATCTATAAATTTGAAGAATAGTGTTTTGAAGTATGTTTGTATAAAATTTGTCATGTTCAGAACAGTTACAAACTAACATGTATAGTTGTGCTTTCCATCATGGTTTCTAGTAACAATTAACATATGTGTATATATATATATATATATATATATATATATATATATATATATATATATATATATATATATATATATATATAGAGAGAGAGAGAGAGAGAGAGAGAGAGAGAGAGAGAGAGAGAGAGAGAGAGAGAGAGAATGAGATTTTAAACTCTACCTGCAGAATGAGGAAGGCGAAAAAAGTTGCGATCATCGGAGTAACTGTAAGCTTCATGGCTTCTGGCAGACTTATCAAATTCGTGTTGCCCTCTTGACTTAAAAAGACCAGATTCATGAGCATAATCTAATTCTTGCATTGTAAATACAAAAGTCAAATACCCGCATTTTGAACACAGATTACAATAAAAGTAAACCACTTTGCAATGGCTGTAGATATCTCACAGTTACGCAAGGGTGGTATAGCCTTGTGGAGATACACATGTAAGGTGCATGCTTTATGAGATTCATGAACGTTTATGAACTTGAAAGCATCCATTTTAGATTAACACGAATTGACAAATACAATATGTGGTCTGGTCACCATGTAGGTTTCTTTGCCAAGACATATTAATTTCACGAAAAAGACAAAAAACCTTTTCCATATTTTTTAACATTTTGTATGAAACAAAGACGCTTTTCTGATGATTTTCTGAAGGTGAGGTGTAACGACTGTTCAATTTTAAGTACCAGGTAGGACGTGTTGAGCTGTTAAATACGGTTTAGGTGGCATTTTGACGAACGTACAACTGTTTAAGCACGAAGTGCGCAATTAAATCTTCTTCGTTGAGACAAACCAAAAATAATAATCAACGACCTAGCCAAATACCATAGTATCATTCTATTATTTTGGTTAGTATTAATTCTTTCAAACAATATTTTCCTGTAACGCTATCGGGATTATGTAATCTGCAATGTACTAACTTGAATAAGTATGACCAATGCGCCATGGAAAAGGTTGAAAACTGCGATGGGCCTACCTGCGCTTTTTTTGTTAATTTGTGAGTCACTTAAATGGTCGTATGTGTCGTGACATGAATCGAAATCCAGGGGTTTAACATTTTACTGAGATATATCAGGGTAGAGTATTTGCATAGTATATATTCAGTCCTTTAATTGTTAAGCATGTACCATATTAATATCACGGTCTGTACCCACGGTAGAACCACCTGCTCTATTCACGTTTGTTGTTTTATTGAATACAGCTGTCAGATAATTTAACATACATAATTGTCTCACTGACGTTTCCCTTGAACGTTAGCTAAATAGATTGACGAATTTGAAATATCAGCGAAACTGTCAACAAGCTAGCTTGTGGAAATTATAATTCACGAGATTTTTACGTCAGATAAATAAAAAATTACGAAAATCGACCATCATGTAGCATTACATACTTGCATTCCAAGTTTTTGGTAAAATTTCCTACTTGTGTTTAATATGCATTATTCCATGTTAGACAAAATCTGTTGGAACAAGTGTAATGATTTTCGTCATCGAACGGCGCATTGGTATACTTCAGTCACTGTTATGCGGGTTATATAATTTTTTTTCGCTTAATTTTTAAAAACAGTATTTTCTATGCAAAACGTTCGGGTTTTTTTTTTCATTTTCAAATCCCGAAGTTGTCAAGTTGAAAATAGTTCCGGTTCATCCGGATGATGAATATGCGGCCCACTAAACATCATCAACGAGTTACCATTTAATTCTATGGAGCGCGCGAAGTTCGAAATATGAGGCGTGTAATAAAAAACAGCGATATCCAAGTCATTCACGATGTTGTCCTTGGCAAACAGCTTACATGTACTGTCCTAGGCTTCCTCTATATTGTCCTAGACATTAACAATGATGTCCTTGGCATTCGGCATGTTGTCCTAGGCTTTAGCTATGTTGCCCTTAGCAGTCGTAGGCACACAGTATGTTGCCGTAGGCATTCAATATGTTAAATGCTGAGGACAATTTTGTAAATGTCTGGGACAACGTGTTGAATACTAGGAAAGCATAGTGAAAGCCAAGGCAACATATTGAATGATCAGGACAATATTCCGAATACATGGGACATTATGCTCAATGGCCTAGGACAACATGTTAACGCCTAGGACTACATATTGACTGACTAGGACAAGCAGTGAATACCTAGGACAACATATTGAAGGTCTAGGAAACTATAAATGCTAAGAAAACTTTTTTAAATGTCTACGACAACATATCGAATGCCAAGCACAACACTGTAAATGTATGGGACAACATGTTAAACGCCAAGAACGGCATTTAAAATGCCGTGGACAGCGCCGCAAATTCCCATAACAACAGTTGAAATGCTTTAAACGATACGTTAAACGAAAATCACAACATGATAACAGTTAAAACAGCATGATAAAATAATCATAATCATACCCATGCAAAATCAAATAACAATTTGTGAAATTTCTTTTATTACATGGTCAATTGTTACAAACACAGACACAAAGCAGCACAGAACAGACAGCAAAGTATCGGTACGTTACACACAACAAAAGTCAAATCCGTGAAAGTTTATATAGACCTCTGGCAGAAAGACCAAGAAATAATGTCAGATGTTTCGACAATAGTAAGCGCATCCTGCCAAAATGTGGCACCCGCCACATATCAAGCTGTATAACACGATTGGAACTAATTTGGGATAATTGGATGGCGACGTAATGTCTTTAATATCTGCAAATGTAAGCTAATCTGCTTTTCTTTTTTACGTTACACACTTGTTTTATGAGTAATTTGTAATATTGAGACATTCAGCTATAGGGCACCTAACATTTTTGAGAAATTTGAAAAATATGAAGATCCCATCATCCCAAATGAGCTCCAATCGTATTGTATGTCAAACAGGTAGTGATCACCAACTAATAAGCACTGTCACCAGCACGCGATACCTTCTACAAACTCCTTTGAATGTAGACATGTGCCTTTAGTCTTTCTCTGGTGTAACCTTGATTCGAAAGTTTGTCAGAGAGATGGCTATGTCTTTCTACAAAATCACCACGATATGAACTGCATGTTCTTGCAATATCGAATAAGCTGAGAAATGTATACCCCATATACTGGTGAAAGTGAAATATTACTGATGAGGTGTGGGAAATTGATGATACTAAAGTTAAATTAATCTCTCTTGTCATAGCCTAGTAGAAAGGTGACCATTTGAATCAAATTGAAGAAAAATATACAGATATGAAGCAGAAGAGGCCGTTAATGAGATATTAGTCCACTTAAGCGTACACAAAAACTCAACTTTGTCTTTTTAACATGTAATAAGGGGTCTTTTAGTTAACAAATGAGACGACAAGGAAGTCGAATTGTTTACTGACAAAAATCGTAATATTTTCTTTTTAGAAGGTGAACTCAAAGGTTTAGGGATAGGGAAATTATGTCGGCAAGACATTATGCCGTCGGCAAGCTATAAAAAGAAGTTACACTCACACTTTGCACGGCACAGTTCTAGTCAATTTTATCTATTTAACAAAATGGAAACATTTTAATTTGGTATTTGACGATGAAAGTCTTTCAGCTGAGGAACCAATGAATTGCTGCATTTTGAGCCAAACTTTGTATTAATGTGATCACCACGTTTAAATAATCAAGGATTACGAAAGGTAATAAACGGCAAAACTCTCGTGATGTATAATTTACATAACTTTGCTTTTGATCATTTCGCTGAAATTTCAAATTCGTCAAAATATTTAGCTAACGGTCGAGGGAGAACGTCAGTGCAACCATCATGTGTGTTAAATTATCTGACACTTGAATTCGATAATACAAAAAAAAAACGTGAATAGAGCAGGAGGTTCTATCGTGGGTACAGACCGTGATATTAATATGGCGCATGCCTAATAATTAAGGACTGCATTATATCATGCAAATACTCTACCCTGATCTATCTCAGTAAAAAGTTAAAGCCCTACTTTTCGACTCAAGATTCTACACGTTAAACCATTTAAGTGACTCCAAAGGTAACAAAATAGAACGCAGGTAGGCCAATCGCAGTTTTTAACCTTTTCCTTGGCGCATTTGGTCATACTAATTCAAGTTAGTACATTGCAGATTGCAAAATCCCAATAGCTTTACAGGAAAAACTGTTGAAAAGAATTGATATCAACCAAAACAAGGCAGTATTGCTGAAGGCAATGAGTACTTGGGCCGTGATAGAGTAATTTTGAGGACAATATATACTACTATTCAAATATGGTCTTGAATTTCCTCCTGTCAATTAGTCATTTGATTGACTGGTTATTAAACGAAGCAATGGCATGACAACGGCAAAATATGTCTAGCAACTTTTGTGGAGTTTTAGGTAGGGGTTCTTTATTTATAGTGGAAATTGCTTAAACTCCTTAAATATTCAAATTACAGCAAATTTCTTTTGTTCTCGATGGTAGATGTCTAATATTTAGATGGGCATATTTAGATTTCTACCCTATAGTTATCCCTATACACCAAAAATCGGACATCCAGCTCTATTGGCTTGCTCAGAATGGGATATGCGCATAATTAATGAGGTACAATATGTGGTGTCATAAGGTGTCCCATCATACCAAATATGAAGGGTGTAGCACTTGTAGTTACTGAGTTGTGGACAAATAT
>LD342934.1:201212-245344 GCA_001465055.1 Ptychodera flava | reverse complement strand
TGCATCTTCAGCCAAGAAAGCAACTGTCAACTTGACAAGTGAGTCAACAGATCGTGTTCAGACCGTTCCCTATAGTCATCAAAGTATCTTTTTTTCGAAATTGATAATAGTGCACTTATGCGAGCCGACCGTGTCAGGGATTACCTGTAATGACGTAGTCATCGACTCTCTCAAAGTTGCTTACCTGAAAGTTGCAGCGATTGGTTCCTTAAATAAACCACGGGCGGCCCAGAAACTATTAATAAGCTTATTAATATTGTCTGGGCCGCCTGTGAATAAACTTGGGCTTGTTACACTTAGTGTCTACATTTTTTAAATGTTGAATCTTAGCTCTATTCTCGTCACTCTCACTAAAATCTGTAGAAGTCAAGCCGGAGGAAAGTTCTATTCAGCAATCATTGATTGAGGAAAGTTCTATTGAGATAGTGGAAGGTTCGCTGTAACTGAATTTTTAGCTATTATAGTGTTACTGTATCTGACACAGTATTTCAGCACCTTGTCGTGAAACCAGCCACTGCTGTCGTTTATGAATCACAGCCCTTTCCCGTTGTATAGTGTTGCAACGTAGCTCTACTCACAAGAAATACCCCTCTATATCTCTTTCACAGGAATAAGAATCCTTACATCCGGGGTGTTTATGACTTATCGTATCTCATCCCAGCGCGCACCAGATTCGTGCCCTACCACAATGACGTCATCTTTCACATGTCAAGGATGGGGTACAAGTTCCGCCGAGCTTTGAGAAATGTTCATGAATACTCTAAACGCGTGATCCGAGAAAGAAGAAACGTTCTGGAATACGAGGATGAAAAAGTGGCGCTGCAAAAACGCAAATATATCGATTTCCTTGATATCCTGCTCAGGGCAAAGGTCAGTATTTAACAATTATGCCGGCCTCTCCCTTTCCATAAACTTCCCTTCGCCCGTTTGCTAATGCTGGCGGCAAATCTTCTTGATTGGCTTTCGTTGTGTCACTCTGTGCCTCCCTTTCATATTATTTCTACACCACCTAAGATGAAGTCATATCTCAACTGAAAAGAGACCAAGATAATTTATTCATTCATCCGAATGAAATAGGTCACTATCTATATAAGCCAAATTATTACACAAATTACTCACATTATTGTAGTAAGTTCTAGGGCTTATTTGTTGACATGTTACATGAGGGCAGTATACGCCTGGGAAGTTAAAGTCGTAAACTTTTGCTCAAACTTTCAGCATTGAAACTTTTAACTGAAGTGCTCTTTCAACTATTCTTACTGCTGTTCAAAGTTTGAAAATAGAGAAACAAATTACCTACATCTACCGATATTTGAAAATCGAATGACCACCACCCCTGTGTTAGCTCAGTTAGGAAAAATAAAGTTTTCGAATATTCAAAAATCAAGGCGTGATAATTTTTCTTACGCCAAGAGTTTTAAAAATGAGGCGAGAAAGGTACATGTGTCCGCAAGGTGCATCGTACTTTTTGGATAGGCAGCTGTTATTCATGTAGCTTCACGCCCACCAGTACATAATCAACCCCTTTAATATTCAATTTGTTTTTACTAACCGTTTTCTCTCTATCACAACCAAACACAAGTTGATTATATTTGCTAGAGTTACACTATAGATGGATTCTCCATTTGAACGATATTTTTATTCGAGCAGAACTTGCAGTTTTCTCGAGATGCAACTTGTCTCATTTTCCTTTCATTTAACCAGGACGAGGAAAACTTGGGTCTGAGCGATCAAGAAATTCAGGACGAAGTGGATACCTTTATGTTTGAAGGTCACGACACAACGGCCAGTGGCATATCCTGGTGTCTGTACAACTTGGCCATGAATCCTGAACATCAACAGAAATGTAGAGAAGAAATTGACGATCTCATGGCAGGGAAGCTGAATACAGAGATAGAATGGTTAGTATATGTTGACATAATGATGACATTAAAGAACACGAACATTTCTTTAACACGTTTTCTCATAGAGTACCCATTTCAATGAAAAAGTCAATTTGGACAAAATATCATTACAAAATTTTACCTCACACATTTGTGTATTTTCTGTATAGGGACGATCTTCACAAGTTATCGTATACTACCATGTGTATCAAAGAAAGTCTGCGAACCAATCCGCCAGTGCCACTTGTAGCACGTCAGTTAAAGTCGCCCCTACTGTTGCATGACGGGAGAGTCGTTCCTTCAGGTACCTGTAGACGTTTAATATCAATACACTGCCTCTATTTCGTCTATTTCATCTGTTGCTGAATTTATCAATAAATAGCAATGATCAATAATTGTAATCAAGTATCGATTATTGATTTTGTTTTAGCGAAAAGTATTTTTTTGAAATATCGTTTGATTAAACTGTTCTCGACGATTAAGGTGAGATCAACATTTCTGACTGGATCATTTCTTTTTAGGACACACTGTGATGGCCTCTATATTTGCATTGCATTACAACTCCACCGTGTGGCCTGACCCGACCAAATACGATCCTCTACGGTTCCTACCTGAAAACTGCACTGACAGATCACCGTACGCGTTTCTGCCGTTTTCGGCTGGACCCAGGTAAGAAGAGAAGAAGTAAATTGGATTTCAGGAATAGATAACTACCGACATTTAGGAGTACATGGGCTAGAATCAGCTCTGTCTGGGGAAGTTAACTCCTAAGAAAGGGACAACTCCAAAAGTATCATGAAAAAGGTTAATCTGTGTAGGCAAAGGAATGCTCTGCTATAGGTTCGTTTCAGTAGCTCTGACGGAATTGCGACCCCAACTACCTCACTGCACTGGCTTTCAGTTTTTACCCCTCGACGTCAAAGTGCATCTGACAAGACATCATGAACTCTGCCTCGGTGCTATGTGTTCGAACCGAGCTTGTCAGTCTGTTGAAAACAACGCGTCGGAGTGGCATGCGTTTCCTCCTTGATATATCAACCATGGTTTACCATCTCTATTGACTTGTACACTTATTTGAACATGGGTCAGATCACACACTCCATATCTCCATTCATGCCAAATTCCGCCGCTGGTGGCGCTATTCTTAGCTAGAGCAGTGGGCAAAATTCTTGATACACAACAATATATACACATACTGGTTCTGTACATGTGTCAAATATGTTAAGCATACGCATATGTCTACTAATAAAATGCATTAATACAGTGTACACTTGGTCTGCGAAGACTGGCATTATGTAAACCCTTGATCTGCATAGATATACGCCACGTATATCAACGTATTGAAATGTTCCATATACAAAGATATACGTAACGTATGCAATTCGTATTGTGTTCCATATACGCCGATATACGTAAATATACTGAACGTATATCAAGCATTTTGTCCAGTGGAGGTTCCCCTTTAATCGTGATAGCTGCACAGTGACACACAGAGCTGGTTAGGGAACAAGAAACAACTACCGTCTGCTCTAAGAACCGGTAATATTCATTTCATACTATGTTGTTTGAATATTTCTTTGACACTTTTTCTGAACATTTTACCATGGCGTTTCAGATACTGTTGCTTACCACAGGCTTTTCAATAAAATATTCTATGACCATTGAACACATATAATGTACCAAAGGGTGACCCTATTATCATTTTTTGTTTCTCATCTCCTGAGGGATACTCACTGGCAGGGTGGACGGGCGAAATAAAAAAAATAAGTACCAAAAAAACTCTGTTTGTTTTAGTTCAATGTTCTGTCCGTTCAGTCACTGCAATTTCTTGTCTTTCAATTTAGTGTTCTCTCATTTTAATCTCTACAATTTTTAAGTACATGCTAAAATGATCGCCTTCAGAGGCGGCGCAAATAAAACAGTTTTTTTTTTATTTTCATGTCGGAGCTGAAATTTACGGTCAGTCGGGAGATAAGAAACACAAAAATTAAAAATGTCTGCCCTAATGTGACTTATGTTTCATTTTTTATAGGAACTGCATAGGTCAAAACTTTGCCATGAATGAGATGAAGATCGCCATAGCAGCCATACTGAACAGATTTGAATTATTTCCCGTGAAGGACAAAGTACCAAAGAGAACCAACAACGTGGTACTCAGGTCTTCCAACGGAATCCATCTTCAAATCAGACAAAGAACACCCTCGACATTAAAAAAATGATCGCACCCCACCGAGAGTGAGACGCGCAAAGAGCGATGGTTACTTTTACACAGGTGACGTCACAAATCTCCTGATATCACAAAAGTCGCAGTAATATATATAGACAATGAAAGCTAGCTGTGTGTGATTCTTTATCCAGTTTAGATTAAGCATGGTTGCGGTGTATATAGCATTGTAATAATTTATAGGAGAATACGCGAGAACAACTTCGTCATCTCTATAAACTGTGCTCCAAAACTGTAAACCAAAACTTTTCCACTCTTCTTGGTTGGACTGTGCAGAATGAAAGTGAATCCTCAATATTTAAGCAAGAATATCATCATTCTCAGTTACTGTAATTATCAAAGCTCCATATCTTGTTGATTCTTGGTTCAGTGCAATGTACATTGAATACTTGAGGTGCGTTGCGGCTTGTACATTACAGAAGCTATCTCATGTATTTATGACATACAATGGTCCGCTGACTGGTATGATGTCATGTCATCGAGTAGTGATGTCGTTGTATCATATATGTACAGAATGTGATGACGATTTAAGTCATCAAAATGTCAAAGCAGAAAAATGAAACTTTCGATTTTCGAAAAATTAAAGGCCTAGGAGCTGCAACTCTGCGAAATTTGTCCAACCTCAAGGCCCCTCCAATTTCCTCAGATATTCATTGCAATCTGCAAATTGAACTTAGGAGCTTTAACATGAACACCAATAAGTGGTAGATCAGAAAAGAATAAAGTTTGAGAGTCCGAATATCTGTCCCCGAGGTGCATTCTATCGTAATACATTTTTTTGCCAATGTATAATTTCTTTGGTATATTTAAACTGCTTGAACATGGTACTACCACTACCGATACATAGCAATATATTTGTCATTTACACCTTCACTGACCAGGTATACAGAAATGTCGGATGAGAAATTACATTTTGTTATTTGAACTGAATTCATGTTATATTTACAGATATTAATTGACAGCAATAAATGCAATCTAGGTATCCCGATATTGAATCTTCTCATTCTATGTTCTATCGTCTCACAGCACGTTGAGCGAAAGTTGTTTTTGTTTTGTTCTTTTCAAGTCCATAATTCTTTCATTTATTAGTTATTTATTTAAATTGTACAAATAGTAAATAAAAAGATAAAATAATTCAAATACAGATGAACAAGCGCAAATATAAAACACTCTCACGATTAACAGCTATTTGTTCATAAACAACAAAGGAAAGTCCTGAGACTGATTTCCTCTACTGTACAAAAGAATAAATGCTCTTTCGGTCTGATACCAGGTACAGTCTCATCTTCGTCTCTGTTCGTACTGTACAGTGGGTATTTGCATATAATTTAAATGTAAACTCATTCTATCATCCCATGTACATGTGGATATCACGCTTGATCACATACCTTCTCACTCTGCTACGTCAATATCATTACCATTTTATGGATGTTTGTTTATGAGTTGTAACTTGTTGGTCACTGGTAAGACGTAACAAGTATAGTGAGCGAAAGCTAACAAGTATTCGACCTTTTGACACATTGGATAATGATTGAAATAAATAGCAAAGTTGACATAAAGGTCGATGACCCTTGTAACGTCTGTACCAACTATCCATTGTCCGGACGTCCGATGTCTTAAAAGGGCAGGTTCTTTATCAGCTTCAAGCAAATTGACCAACTTGATAAAATGTCAATGGAAAACAAAGGGCCAACACCGTGTACACACTCAATGTCAACAAAACCAACTGCGAGAGCCAGGGATTTGAGATCGTCCCTTTAAACATATTTATGCAGTTGGAGTGTTTGTGGTGTTTTTGGTTATTTTCACACTACAGTAAAATGCTTATATGATTGCAATCCTACCCCGCCAGCCTAGTCCGTCCACATGTTCCCCTATATCAGAAAACTTATTATTTACGGGGAATTCTGAGCTTATTTACCACCTGAGAGAATTGTTAGATTAAAAAAGTCAATTTCTTGTCTTGGAACCTTAAGCGCCTTGGGACAGATATTTGGACTCTCAAACTTTTACAATTCTTTCCTGACGCTTTTGGTGAAAGAAAATTCACCGTCTTAGTTTTTCGTGTTTTTCTCCATAGAGTTAACACAGGGATTGCGGCCATTTTGAATTTGAAATATCAGTAACTCTTGGACAATTTGTTTCTCTAGTACCAACATTTGCACGGTGACCCCCGATTGTTATTCTTCATTTTGAAAGAGAATGGTTGAAACGTTCCTTGACGAAAGTTTGAGCAAAATTTTAAGTCTTTCACTTTCGAGACACATAAGGCTTACTACTTTAAGTAAGCTGATTCCGAGCCTCTTAATTTACTGTGCGGCAGAGTGTGGTGAAACCGTTGTTAGTCTTGCTGTCGTTACCTATCAGTGTGCATCTAATACATGACTGCCCACTAAACCGATCGATTTTATATTCTTATATAGATTGCTTCTTATCAAAGGTCACGGAATCGTTTTAAGTGTTGTCTGAACACGAACTGTATTTCCGTCTGTTTCTCAGTGTATTCGTGTCATGCGCGGCCAAAGTTCAAAGGTCACATGATTTTACGTTAACGGTATCAAGGGAGTGATGGTACTTAGGAACAGGGTTTCAGAATGAAGGAAATTGTCAGTTCTGTGTACCAACAACTGTCAGTTTCAGCGTTGACGGTGGTAAGAGTTGTGTTCAATTATCGCATTTTACTATTTGCAGCGGTATTGACGGTTGTCCTTCGCCTCCTGTACGCTGTATACCGACTCTTCCAGACAAAATGGCGCGGTGAAAGAGAACTATCACAATTTCCCTGTCAGGACAGACATTGGCTGTACGGACATCTACACATAGTAAGTAAACTCAGTTTTAGAACTGCATGTAAGATCTTTCATAAATATTACAGGTGTCTCTCATGATGTCAGGTCGATCCGTGTTTGACGGTGAGACTCAGTTTACAGTTGCCTTTTGACTCCGATGCGCACTGTGCCAAATTAGGTCGTACATCTACTTTGCACCTGCAGTGACTGTTGAAATTAGTTAAAGTGGCAACCTGCACTGAATGAATACGTGGCAACCTGAGCAAAGGGACGTACTGTCATCGGGCCCCTAGTATTAAAATACAACATCATGGTATGTTTAAAGAAGTGACTGCTGACAACAACTACATTGTACGTATGCATGGACCGTGGAGGTAAAAAAAGAGCACTGCAACTGCTAGTTGTGTGACTTTCTAGCGAGAGACGGTATGTTTATCACAATTTTAACTTAATATCTGGCCATTGGGCGATACTAGTGGGTAACTCCCTATACAGAAGTGACAGAAGTCTTATTGTTCGGCGACGAATTAGATAACATACATACGTGCTTTGTCCACAGCTGACAAATAGCGAAGCATCGATCGGTACATTGGTTGAACGGTCTGCAGGAAACTCCCCCGCTGCGGTCAGATGGCTTGGTCCTTTCATTTCTCGTGTTGTTTTCAATCACCCGCTCACAATAAAAGCTCTGTTGAGTACCACAGGTAAACTTTCTAAGGTCACCTGATATTTGTTGGGATACCATGATTGGGTCACATATCGTCTCTTTCGAGGCTTCATCACACTTACTCCGTCTCGCCTTCCCACCTTTCATTTCACCCTAATTTCCTCCATTTTTTGCCTTCTATGCTTTTGTCAGAGTTCAACTTTGCACTGGAGACTTACTGCATTTGAAAATGAAGGTAGTTACTATAGGTATTTTATAAGCCTCTGCCAAACCTGTGTACACGAAAAAAGATGCCCGGACTAATACCGCTAAATTAAGACATCGTTTGAGTAAACGGTCAACGATTCCGACATTTATGGACTCGGAATAATAATTCTCATTTCTTTTCGTTTCAAAAAATGCAGAACCAAAAGATGACCTCTTCTATGGAATGTTGAAACCATGGCTGGGTGATGGTCTCTTGATAAGTTCTGGTCAGAAATGGTTTCGCAATCGACGACTTTTAACGCCCGGCTTTCATTTTGACATCCTAAAACCGTACGTCAAGGTGTACAATGAATGCGTCCAGACGATGTTGGTAAGTTGTCTATTGGTTTCAACTGAGTTGTTCGGCATTACAGAACATTCTAACATTAATAACTATTTATGTTAAATTAACACTTGTTTTGTAAAATCATCTTTCAGTGCTTCTGCCTACTCTTTTGTTAAATTTTGTCGAAGTTATGAATGATTTAACGTTCTCCATTTGTAACTCTTTGCATTTAAGAAGGGCGGAGTCATGGGAACTGCACCTGTGCGACTTTCATAAGAAGGAAAATGTGTTCATGCAAGACATCTAGTCGCATCACGTCAATATAGCTGCAACATTTAAAGTTTACGATGTGCATTATGACAAGCATTTTGATCAATCGCGTATCTTGATTGTTTGGGTCCCAACTTGAAGCGACACTCGAGCCGTGAGCGCAGATCCGACGACCCACGCCTCTAAGTATTTGCAACCATTGCCCCTCGATAAGGTGAAGCCTGCAAGCTTAGAACGTGTTTGCTTTTCGCAACTTTATGGCGCATCGACAATATTGATGCATAAGCCTGTTAGCGTTCATTTTGATTCCCGAATTCCAACTTTTCAATGGTTTATTATTTAATTCAATTTTTAGCCAACGCGTCTGCTTTGTAAGTTCCGAGTTGTTCATCATGGAATATTAACGACATGTCAATTGCATTTTCAGGCAAAATGGTCAGGATTTTCTCATGGCGAGCAAGACAGCGGCTGTGATATCGAGATCTTTGAACAAATCAGTCTGATGACACTGGACAGCTTACTGAAATGCATCTTCAGCCAGGAAAGCAACTGTCAACTCGACAAGTGAGTCAACAGATCACTTTCAAATGGTTTTAAATGGTTATTAAGGTCGGTCTTCGAAATGGTCTAGTTTATGTCAAGGATAGTTCTCGACTCTCTCGAAATTGCTTACGTGAAAGTTGCAGCGATCACTTCCTTTAAGGTAGTATGCACTTCGAAAGTAAAAGTCTTACAACTTTTGCTCAAACTTTCCTCAATGAATCTTTTAACCATTCTCTTTCAAAATCAAGAATAAAAATCGGAGGGGGGGGGGTGTCACCGTGCAAATTTGGGTACTAGAGAAACAAATTTACCGATATTTAACATTCAAAATGGCCGCCATCATCGCTGTGTTAACTCTAAGCCGGTAACTAAGCCGGAAAAAAGTTTTCTTACACCGAGAACTTTAAAATGAACCCCCAACAAGTGGCATATCAGAAAAGAATTGTAAAAGTTTAGTTTGAGAGTCCGAATATCTGTCCCCGCGGCCCGTTCTACCCATATAAACTTCGACTTATTATATTTAGTGACAATCCTAGCTTCATTCTCTTCGCCGTCACTTAAGTTTGTTTACTTCAAGAACAATGATATGATGGAAGGTTCGCAGTTTGAACTATTATATGTGTTCTTGTACGTGACACAGTTACAATTCAGAGATTTTTTTCTAGTAGTAGTACCGTTTTCAGTCGTAAACCTTGATTTATTAAAACAGAAAATACCATTTACACTTCTTTCACAGGAATAAGAATCCTTACATCCGGGGTGTTTATGACTTGTCGTATCTCATCCCAGCGCGCACCAGATTCGTGCCATACCACAATGACGTCATCTTTCACATGTCAAGGATGGGCTACAAGTTCCGCCGAGCTTTGAGAACTGTACACGAATACTCTAAACGCGTGATCCGAGAAAGAAGAAACGTTCTGAAATATGAGGATGAAAACACAGCGCAACAAAAACGCAAATATATCGATTTTCTGGATATACTGCTCAGGGCAAAGGTTAGTATGAACTTGGCAATGATGCCGGTCGCTTCTCCCTTTCTGTCGACATCCCTCCGCCCGGTAGCCCGGATGCTGCCGGTAGATCTGCTTGAGTGGCTCTCGTTCATGCCACTCTGTGTCTGCCTTTCATATTTTTATGCACCGCCTGAGATGAAGTCGTACCCCGATCAAATAGAGACAAACTGAAGATAATTTATTCCTTCATCCGAATGAAATAGGTCACTATCCATGACAATAAGCTAATTTTATTACACCGTACATGTTGATCACATTATTTTAAGAAGTTTTAGTCCATATTTGTTGATATAATATATGTTTAAAGTAGTATGAGCCTGGAAAGTGAAAGACTGAATATCTGTCCCCGAGGCGCATTCTACGTTAAGAAAACAAGCATTAACCATGTTTCTATCACCATAACGTACACAAATTGAATGCTTTTATTAAAGTTATACTGTAGATAGATTCTCTATTTGGACGACAGAACAGAACTTGCAGTTTTCTTGAGATGCAACAAGTCTCATATCCGTTTTATTTAACCAGGACGAGGAAAGCTTGGGTCTGTGCGATCAAGAAATTCAAGACGAAGTGGACACGTTTATGTTTGAAGGTCACGACACAACGGCCAGTGGCATATCCTGGTGTCTGTACAACTTGGCCATGAATCCTGAACATCAACAGAAATGCAGAGAAGAAATTGACGATCTCATGGCAGGGAAGCTGAATACAGAGATAGAATGGTTAGTCAATGTTTACATAATGAGGACATTAAAGCACACGACAATTTCGTTCTCATGTTATGACACATAGTGTATCCATTTTAATAAAAAATCAATATCGATACAAAACTGTATCACAAATATCACCTCAACATATTTTTGTATCTTCTATGTAGGGACGATCTTCACAAGTTATCGTATACTACCATGTGTATCAAGGAAAGTCTGCGAACCCATCCACCAGTGCCAATCGTAGCACGTCAGTTAAAGTCGCCCCTACTGTTGCATGACGGGAGAGTCGTTCCTTCAGGTACATGTACACGTTTAGGCTGAATAGGAACACACTGTCGTATGCCTCTTTTTCGTCCGTTTCATTGTTTACCGACGTGAATTTATCGTTTGATGGCAAGAGTTAATTTTTAATCAGATGAAAAGGCATACAAAGAATTATGATGTATCCTAGGAGTCTGAAATAGGTCATGGTCATGTAATTTTGCGAGCCTTAGTCGCTTATGCTGGTACGAAAATTATAATCAAGTACCCATTATGGCTTTCGTTTTCGCCAAAAGTGTTTTTTTTTAAATCTTTGCAGGACACACCGTGATTGCTTCTATAATTGCAATGCATTACAACTCCGACGTGTGGCCTGACCCAAGCAAATACGATCCATTACGTTTCCTACCAGACAACTGCTATGACAGATCACCGTACGCGTTTATACCGTTTTCGGCTGGACCCAGGTAAGACAGCAATTGGCCACTGACTTTTCATCAGCAATAGATAATTCACCGACACTGATCAGGGGTTCTTGGGTTAGAACTCGGCTCTGATTTGGGCATTTCACTCCAGAAACTCCTTGGAAAGGGGCAATTCCAAACGAATCATGAAAAACGTTAATCTGTACAGACAAAGGAGTGCTATTAGGTTCGTGTTAATTGTGCTCCCCACTTTAGCCTTCAATTTTCATCCTCTACGTCGCGTCACAGTTCATTTGACGAGAGATTAGGGTCGGTGCAATGTGTTCGGTTGCAGACACTGTCGCTGAGAATTGAGCTTGTTGGTTGAAAACAACGACTCGGAATTGCATGCGCTTTTTCCTTATTATATCAACCATGGTTGACCTTTTCTATTGATTTTTTCTATCTCTTATTTGAGCATAGATCACTGATCACACATACCACATACAGCTCCATTGGTGTCAAATTCTGCCGCTGGTGGCGCTGTTCTCATTTATCGCGATCGCTGTACAGTGACTTACAGAATAGGTCTGGGAACCAGACCAACTACTGTATATTGACTACTCTCACAACCAGTAATATTCTTTTTGTGGTAAAGTAAGGTGGTTCAATCTTTTCTTTGGTCATTTTTCTTAATATCTGGCCATATATTTCCAGATACTGTCGCATACGACATTCTTTGACACCTGTATACATAATGTACCAATGTGCAATTTGATGTCTCATTTTTTATAGGAACTGCATAGGTCAAAACTTTGCCATGAATGAGATGAAGATCGCCATAGCAGCCATACTGAACAGATTCGAATTATTTCCCGTGAAGGACAAAGTACCAAAGAGAACCAACAACGTGGTACTTAGGTCTTCCAACGGAATCCATCTTCAAATCAGACCAAGAACACTCTCGACATTTAAAAAATGATCGCAGCCCAACCGAGAGCGAGACGCGCAAAGCATGATGGTTACTTTTTTCACAGATCGCAGATTAGCTCCTAATATCACACAGATAACAGGGCATCGCAGTAATATAAACAGACGGTAAAAGCTAGATGTGTGTGATGCTGTATCCAGTTTAGATTATGCAAGGTCGCGGTGCATATAGGATTGCAAATACTTTTAAAGAGAAAACGCGAGAACAACTTTGTCATATCTACTAACTACTACTCCAGAACTGTAAACTCTTCTTGGTTGGACCATACATGAAAGCAAATCCTCCATAACTAAGCATGAATAACATCGTTCTCAGTTACTGTTGTTCTGCTTCCCTATGCTCAATATCTTACACTTTAAATCTGTTGCTTCTTGGTTCGGCGCAGTGTACATTGAAAACTAGTGGTGCGTTGCGGGCGGTACATTACAGAAACTATCTTATAATTTCATCATGACACACCCGTGATCCGCTGTTATGAACGTGTCATCGAGTAGTGATGTCGTTGTATCATGTATACAAAATATGATGACGATTTATCTTGTTCCTTCCTTGGTGACCTAAAGCGAATCTGTGAATGGTTCTCTGTACTCCCTCACCTCTATATATGTCACACAACGTTCGTCTGTTGCTAGCCCGCTACGTCTTTAGCCTTAAGGTAGTATGCGCCTCGAAGATGAAACTTTGAAAGACTCAAACATCCGTTCGAACTTTCCTCAAGGAATCCTTTAATCATTCTCTTTCAAAATCAAGAAAAAATATAAGGGGCCATCGGGCAAATTTTGTTCCCGAAGAGACAAATTACCCGTGAGTTGTCGATGCTTAAAATTCAAAATGTCAACTTCAAAGGAAAAAATAAAATGTTTGATTTTCGAAAAATTAAGACGGTCGAATTTTTTCTTACACCGAGAACTTTAAAATGACTACCCGCAAGTAGTATAACAGGAAAGAATTGTACAAGTTTGAGAGTCCAAATATCTGTCCCTGAGGCGCGTTCTACCTTAATTCATATTTTTGCCGACGTTTAATTTCTTTGATATATTTTAAAGTGGCACTCCCACTTGGTAACATTTTTAAAGCACATTTTTTTTAATGCCAACGGTCGATATTTGACGTGGCGACTGCGCGCGGATCACGAGATATCGATAAAAACATGTCCTCAAAAAAGTAAAAGTTTGAATTCCGGTGGCCCACCTAAATTCAGCTTCCGAACATCGAACGTTCGGCACTTGGGCCATTGTCAACTAAGCTATGGAGTACGAGTCTACGCTAACGCTGCTGCACGTCACAGTACCACTCGCGTCGGTGATCGGTCATGCTCCCCGGGGAAAAGCCAAGTCTTACTGACTCTGAGAAAAAACGGAAAACAAAGTTTAATTCCACCAGAATTCGCATAGGTGACTAGCACAGTTACGTGCGGTTGATACATAGCGGCCGCCGAGTGGTATGCATAAACGCATACCACGCGCGCGGCGTACTGTGTGGCAGACGACAAAATGTAGTCATCAGAGGCGGCTCATCTTTGACACGTCAAAACTGATGTTTATGTGGTGTTGGTTAAAAATATAGTACAACTGATTTAGATCAACGAAAACGACAAAAACTACGGAGAAATTTTACAAAACTTACCTGAGGTAATGGCATAATGCTGTATATAAAGTCTTTGCAGTGGGAAGTAAATTAATTGCGTCGTTCGAACTTATTGTAGACTCCCTAGAATATCGTCAATCAACACAACAACAAACCTTCGGGGGATTTCGGGTCAAAATCAGAAACGATCGTCAAATTTCGGGATGTGAAAAATACGCTCGGGAAATGACATGTTTTTATCGATATCTCGCGATCCGCGCGCAGTCGCCACGTCAAATGTCGACCGTTGGCATTAAAAAAATGTGTTTTTAAAATGTTACCAAGTGGGAGTGCCTCTTTAATGGCTCAAACATTGTGCGACCGCTACCGATACAAAAGAACATATTTGTCATTTACACCTTCACTGACAAGGTAGATATGAGCAACCAAATATACAGAAATGTCCGATGAGAAATTTCATTTTTTTAAATTTGAACTGAAATCGTGTATATTTACAGATATTAATTGACAGCAATAAATGTAATATAAGTATCCTTGTATCAAATCGTCTCATTCTATATTCTATCGTCTTACAGCATGTAGAGCGAAAATTGCTTTGTTCTATTCAAGTCCATGATCCTTTTAATTTTAGTTTGTTCATGTAAATTGCACAATAGTAAATCGAAAAATAATTCTGATAAGGATGAATAATAGCATATAGAAAACACTGACGATTTATTAACAGGTTATTTGTGTATGAAAAAAACCCAGGAAAGTCCTGAGACATATTTCCTCTGTGGTCCAAAAAGAATATGCTCATTCGGTCCGAGTCTGATACCATGGTACAGTCTCATCTTCGCCTCTGTTCGTACTATACAGTGGGTATTTGCATATAATTAAAATGTAAACTCATTCTATCATCGTCAGTGCATGTGGATACCATGCTTGATAACAGACGCTCTCACACTGCTATGTCAATATCATTACCACCTTTTATGGATGTTTGTTTATGAGTTGTAACTTATTGGTCACTGGTAAGACGTAACAAGTATAGTGAGCGAAAGCTAACAAGTATTCGACCTTTTTTTTGACACATTGCATAATGATTGAAATAAATAGCCAAGTTGACATAAAGGTTGATGACCCTTGTAACGTCTGTACCAACTATTCATTGCCCGGACGTCCGACGTCTTAAAGGGGCAGTTTCTTTATCAGCTTCATCTACATTGAAATTGATCAACTTGATAGCATTTCAATGGAAAACAAAGGGCCAACACCGTGTAAATACTCAATGTCAACAAAAACTAGTGCGAGAGCTAGGGATTTCAGACTATCCATATAAATGTCATTATACAGTTGGAGTGTTTGTGGCGTTTTTGGTTATTTTCAAATTACAATTTAATAAAATGCTTATATGATTGCAATCCTGACATCATGTTAGAGTACCCGGTCAGCGCAGTCCGTCCACACTGACCAGTACACTGTTTACATGCCAACGAACTTTTCCGTCCAAAGGTCATACTAGATTTGTCAGTTATCAACATAACCTGTGGTCTCTCGTGACAGTTGCAGCTTACCTGTTTTCATGTCGTCTTCCTAAATTCGACGGTCTGGAAATCGTTGTAGTCATGATTTCCATCGTGAAGACTATGTTTGAATTTGTATTCTCGTTCGATTTTCGACCATTTCTCACCCACCGATATCTCTTGCTCGCGTTCACCTCTACCCTCGTTCTCCGTGTGGCGATTAAGATATACCAACTATTTCAGACGAAATGGAAGGCAGAGATGGAACTTTCTTGCTTTCCCAGCTTTGACAGACATTGGCTCTTCGGAAATTTATTAAAGGTGAGCATAAAGTACACTTGTTCTGTTTTTGTGAAATGTTTGTGATAGCATAGTAATTTTCGTACATGTTTCAGCACTATAATAGCTTATTAATAGGTACAAAAGAGGCCGAATTTTTACTCCCTCTTACTGTTAGCCCTGTACTCAGTACCGTATCATTCTGTTCTTATAGCATTCATAACCAAATTTAATGCAATCATGGAGGTACCTCCATGATAGAATAGTCGTTTTCTTTAAATAATGGCCAGTACAAGATCAAAAATGACAACAGCACCAACAAAGTTATTCCGAGTCGTAATAACAAACTGAAGTCCCGTGTGTGTTTACTTTGAATGTGGATGCACCACAAAGTACAGTTGTACGTCCTCGCCTGGAATGGTTCCTGTGTATCGCCACCACGGAAGCGGTGTATATCTGTGACGTAATCTCTCCGTATTACATCGCTTAATTTGTAAGCTGTTCGTGCAAATAACCATTAGTAAGCATTTTGACGCAGGAGCAGGCGTTTTTCCACGCATAAGCGGGCAATGAATGGGCAGGCTGGCATTTTTTCACGTTCGAACGAACGCTGAAAATTTCATTCTTTCAGCAGAGAAATCGTGAAAAGTATCGGCGTTGAGTATGCTACGGTTGTCACCGGGGTTTGTTTGTCGGGAGTGCAAATGACAGGGGGGCAAAGGTAGTTGTGTGGTTGTGAAACTTCCTGAGAGTGGAGGAAACGTCGTTCAAGTGTAAAGGGGAATCATGGAGCTTTACTACTTCAAGTTTAGAATTGTAGGAGGAGGAGGAGGGACAATACCAAGGGGGCAAACCCACGTGAAAAACAAAGGACAGAAGGAAGCTTCTTAATCGAAAGAGGGGAAGCAGTAAGGGTATTTATGGAGCCCCTTCAAAATGTTTATTAATTAATTACCGTAACGCATGAATCATAATAATGCACTATATTTTTAATTCATATGTTTATATAAGTACATGTATGTTTTTGTATCGTCAAAATAAACTTTGAAAAAAATGTTTTTCAGTTGCGAAATAATGAAAGCTCCATGCAAGAGGCAGGCCGTCGTTCAGCCGAAGGAAGCCCTGTGACGGTAATTTGGCTCGGTCCCTTCATATCACGTGTAGCTGTCAATCATCCACTGACTGTGAAAGCTGTTTTAACGACAACAGGTAAGTCGAAGATTGCATTGCTTGGCGTTCGATGATGGTATAAATTCGAAGTGACAGAAAAATTACAATTTCTGTGATACCTTAAGCAGGAATCCGAGTGCCATTATGTTATTACAAGTTTTCCTCTGCGTTGCACGACGAAGTACATACATTGCAACTGTGACATGGGCGATTGACCAACTCCTCAGTGTATTTGGCTAATGGGATATTGAAAGTCCTGTTTGACGTCACGACCAGCTATGCTGCCATCATGTTTGCTGTCATTAGGTAATATGCGTCTCGAAAGTGAAAAGGTTAGATTTTTTGCTCAAACTTTCCTCAATGAATCTTTCTACCACACTCTTTCAAAATCAAGAATAAAAATCAGGGGTCACCGTGCAAATTTTGATACTAGAGAAACAAATTGCACAAGATTTAAAGATATTTGAAATTCAGAATGGCGGCTATCCCTGCGTTAACTCTATAGAGAACAATAAAATTTACGATTTTAGAAAATCTAAATATATAAGATAGTGAACATTTTGCTTACACCAAGAGCTTTAAAATGAGCCCTCAATTAGAAAAAAAATTGTAAAAGTTTGAGACTCCGAATATTTGTTCCCGTGGCGCGATCTGTCTTAATGCCTATCTTTCGTTTCTATCAGACAATCATGGTAGCGATAAGCAAAATTTACCCACTCATAACACAAAGAAATCCCAACCAAATTGACACATGCAAAAAACATGGTCAACTGGAGTCCTGCAGATTTGCATTCGGCAACTCCGCAATAGAATTTTTGCCAGCGGTAAAATAGCGCCCTCTATGCTGTTCCTTCTGCCCGTCCACATACACATGGAGTTGGAATAGAACATGTTGAATATTGAATATGAACAAATTTCACAAGATCTGCAAGAGGTATGATTTCTCAAAACACTTCATTACCTCAGTCAAGCCTAAACCATCGCTTGAAGCCGTAAAACTCAGGACTGTAGTTACCTTTTGGCACTAATTAACAAATTTCAAGGACCACACTGTATTCCAAGTCTAACGCCCACAAGAGAAGGAGAGTACCTTCTTTTTTTCAATTCTATTATTTTACAGAGCCCAAAGACGAACTGTTCTACAGTATGTTGAAGCCATGGCTTGGTGACGGATTGTTAATCAGCACTGGTCAGAAATGGTTTCGTAATCGAAGACTGTTGACGCCAGGCTTCCATTTTGACATACTCAGACCGTACGTGCAAATCTACAACGAGTGCGCCCAAACCATGCTGGTGAGTTAACCTTCACTTCCAGAGTTCGAAAACCACACACTGCCTGACGAACTTCTTTACACATGGAGCTTAGAGCATTTAGCGTTGTACTATTCTTATCGTCTTTAATTACTTGTCATCAATACTGAGTGTGGGCGGAGGAAGGGCGACAGCAATTTAATATCCCAACTTCTCTCCGAGTCACGTTGACGTGGTTCTGTGATGTTTTTAACGGTTCGATCATTTCACAAAGTCAAGATCAAAATCGCAGGTTTAGTTAAACTTTTATTTACAAAGATTCAGTGTGGACTAGAAGTCTCTGTAGTGGACGATTACATTAATGCGTCTCCGACTCTAAGACTGTTAAGTCCTGTAGAGTATTGACTCCACAGAATATCATGGACTCCATATTTGGTTATCTCCTAGGATAAGTGGTCCAATCTTTGTGAAATCAGCGCAGATGGCAGTCGTGTTTTTGAGATGTTTGAGAATATCAGCCTGATGACACTGGACAGCTTATTGAAATGCATCTTCAGCCAGGAAAGCAACTGTCAACGCGACAAGTAGGTATGCCAGTCACATAATGATCTGCGCATATTTGTATGAAGGCCTTTGCTTTATACATGTCTTCTTACTGAAGACTCATTCGTGTTCAATTATCTTAGCGGATGGGAGGGGGGTCATCGCATGTGTTAGATCGAGTGCATGAACTTTTTCTCTACTTTTCTACAGGAATCAGAATCCTTACATCCGGGGAGTTTATGCGCTCTCCTACCTGATCGCAGAGCGCATCAGACTTTTACCCTATCATAGTAACGTCATCTTCCATTTGTCGCCGATGGGATACAAGTACCGGAAAGCGTTGAAAGCAGTGCATGACTATTCCAAACGTGTAATTCAAGAACGGAAGGAGGCGCTGGAAAATGAAGACAAGGAGAAAGAGACACCACGACGAAAATACATCGACTTCTTAGATATTCTTCTTCGAGCCAAGGTAGTATACTCACTGTTTTTGATAGCAATTATTGGTAATTATGGGTACTTACAAGAAGTTTGGTCAATATCGCGAGAAAAAAAGTCAAAATACGGACACATCGATATCATTGACGCGATATCGACCAGTTTCCTGTAATAACCTTTATCAGACATACATACTTTGGTTATGACCGTACTTCCTAGCAACTTTCAGAAATTATCGACGAAATAGACAGAGGTTCACCTTGCTTGCACCTCACTGTACACATAGAAAGTTGGTTGCTAAATAAGGAGTGATAGCAACCGTATCTCTATATCATTCCGCTGTCTGGGCCAGCCGTTTTATGTATGAAACATAAGCTTACTAGCTGTAAGTAGTTCCGGTTACAGTGAAAATGTGAATCACATTTTAACATTTTAAAATACGAGTTAATATCAGCATTCTCAAACCAATAGGAGATTGACAATACAGGTATAGCATGTATGATACTTTACTGTAAGTCATTTTTCACAGCTTTACAAATATAGTTTACTTTTGAAAAATTAAAGTTATACATTCACCCCATGGAGGTACCGAAACATCGACTTTTAAAGCTGCTTTGGTCAGCTTTAACAAAATGAATCCCTTGTGCTTTGAGAATCTCAAATAGCATTGTTAAAATAACCGCCCATTTCACCATCTCATAGGACGAAGACGGACATGGGCTGAGCGATCAAGAAATCCAGGATGAAGTGGACACGTTTATGTTTGAAGGTCACGACACAACGGCCAGTGGCATATCTTGGTGTCTATACAACTTGGCTATCAACCCTGAACATCAACAGAAATGTAGAGAAGAAATTGACGGTGTCTTGATGGGCAAAGAGAAAAATGAAATAGAATGGTAAGATAATGTAGATCGTCGTAAATTCTTTTCTGTTTCCTTTTCATTGGAGTTTTATCTTTCTCTGTGTATGTCTTTTCATCTCCAGATTCTTCAACTATCCCTGATTTTAATTTCTCATTTTCAGGGATGATCTGGGATCGCTACCGTACACGACGATGAGCATCAAGGAAAGCCTTAGACTGCGGCCGCCCGTGCCGGTCATCGCTCGTGATTTAAAATCACCACTGGTTCTTCATGACGGCAGGGTTATTCCAAAAGGTGACGAATTCAAATAAGTCCTGATCATGCTTTAAGAAAGTTTTCAGTAAATTTGAACTCACAACGTGCGGCAGCCAGTCACCTATAGCGAAGACATCACAGGCAAATCCTGAAAACGAATGATTTTAATAAGGCCAAAAAAAGAAGAAATGTTTCTGGTCAGGTCTCCCTTTAAAAAATGGTGCGGCGACGCGCATTTCATTTTTTTATTTTTATTTTTTCCCTCAAGGGAGGGAGGAGGGTCAGTTTTATAGTTTTATCAATATATAGTCACATATATACTGTTCATGCAGTCACTGATCATGCCCCCCACAGAATTTTCTCTTTCTCTTCAGCCATTTTGGTTTGGTGTCAGCCACGGCCGCCAGCCACAAACAGAAAAAAAAGGTGACGCGCTGTTGTTCAAGTGACGCGCGCGCTGACCAGAAACATTTCTTTTTCTTTTTTTGGCCTAACAGAGCAAAAGCTGTTACTATTTTACTGACCATGACTGCGACCCCTCCACACGCTGTGGAGTTCATGATACACCAACACACACACACACTATGAACATCGCTCACAAAGCAACGAACCATGAATATATAGCTTAAATGGGGAAAGACAGTCTCGAAAACTTCAAACTTTACAAACTTTCATATTTATGTTGTCTTTCTGAGTAAATAACTTCGAAATATTTATTGTTTATGGACATTAAAATTATAAAACTTATGATGTTTACAACACATACGTCATTTGAGGTATATGTCTAATCTAAGTCGTATGCTTGTTGTACATTTTTATAAGGATTACATTCTCATTTGTCTGTTCAAAATTGAGTCCAAAGACATGGCAAAAATCGGAAAGGAGGGTGGAACTATACTTATTAATGATTACTCTACGATACAGGTAACGTGGTCATCGTTGCCATCCATGCACTGCATCACAACTCCGAAGTGTGGCCGGAGCCAACGAAATATGATCCGTCGAGGTTCCTTCCAGAAAACAGCAAAGACAGATCACCTTATGCGTTTGTACCTTTCTCAGCAGGGCCTAGGTAAGCCGTCAACTTAAAGGGATATAGTCGTCGGAACTGCGCCTGTGCGAGTTTCTTGTTTATAAACAATGTATTTCGTGCACGATATCAAGATGCACCTCATCATCATATAGCTGCAACATTTAAATTATACGATGATAGATTATGACAGACATGCTTTAACTTTCATCAATTACCATTGTGCCTTGGATACATTGTTGCCATGGGTCGTATGGGTCCCATACGACCTTTGAGCGCAGTTCCGACGACTATATCCCTTTAATTGACTTAGTGCGTAAACACTTTTAGTATTGTATCAATAAGGCTAGAGTCTTCAGTGTTGCTTCGGGGTGTTTATTAACGGAAAGATACAGCCGTGAACGGGTCTCTTCCAGCTCATAACCTAGACTTGGTTCAAAGTCTGCGATTTGTGAAGGTATGAGTGGGGTGAACGCAATGATTTGTGTTCTCTTTTCATATGAAAGATGCGAATGGGGTGAACGCGATGAGTGGGGTGAACGCGATACACCAGCAGAAACTCACTACTGCGCAGACTCCAGGGCAACGCGTTCGATCGCTCGGAAAGCCTGACCTGGGCTGCCAAATTTCAAACAGATTTGCATGAAACAGAAGAGACACAAGAGATAATGAATTGTTTTTCTTTTAAATTCACCGACTTGAACCAAGTTTACTCATAAGCCAACAACGTGGTTGATTGGGATCTGAGTCACATTAGTGGCTTAGACCAAGCCGTTCATGATCGTATCTTTAAGTCTCGGCTATAGAGAAAAACAAGTATATATGCTTTATGTCTGGGAATACAGGAAAAGAAAAAAATCGTAACAAGAGAGAGCTGGAGCGAAGTTGATGATGCAGGAGTCTCATAATATAAATACCACAATATTAATATTTAATTAAGCTGATACATTTGTTGTGTGTTCTACTTCTTAGATAGTAGACGTAATAAATAACTTTCCATCGACTTCCATATCAAATTTGTCAACTATTAATTTAGTTTTTCGTTTTTTTTTCTACAACATCAAATAGCATTTTTTATCTTCACCTCTTACCGGCGCTTAATTAGTACGGTTTCTACCTTGTTTTAGAAACTGCATCGGCCAGAACTTTGCCATGAATGAGATGAAAGTCGCCATAGCAAGCATATTGAGCCGATTCGAGCTATTTCCGGTTGAAGACAAGATCCCGAAAAGGACCAACAACTTAGTTCTGAGATCATCCAACGGAATTCATCTTCGAATTGAAACAAGACGACGATAGGAATTCAATCCTTTTATGACATTTTGGTACGGTTAATTTCTTTGAATCAAAATAGTCGTACCGTGGCGTCTTTATACAGCAATAGCATATGTATTTCTAACACATGAAGCATGTACAAAGTTACCAAGATTTTGCTTGCAAAAAATCTCCCATGTATGACCTTTAAAATTGCCTCACTTCTCGAACTCAAACTTAAAAAAACCTGGGAAACACACCGTAGATCTACGTTTACAGGTGCACATATTCAGCATGAAGTTAGATTATACCATGTCAAACGTGAAAAAAGAGTCGAGTTTTAAAAATAAGTAAACCTACATTATGTTAGTCGTATAGATGATTTGAGATTTAAATCAATCACAGCTGACACAGCTCGATGTCATTAACACTAGACATCTTCGTAAACTATTAAGTTGTTAGCCTTGAAAAATTCGTAAACCGATGCGACAAAAACGGACGGAATACCAACAGCTATTAGTTTTATTGCCCTTTTCCAGATATGAACGAAAAAGCTTTTCAATTATGGGGAAGTAGTCATTATCACTAACCTCGCTACAAACCATGACAATAAAAAACGACTAAAATCAAATATTGCAGCACATAGCGTCCCAGTGAAATACCTTTTAATGGCTTACAATTCATGTAGCGTGTTAGGGGGCGGGGTAGCTATATCTAGGATACCTTTCGCTAATTAATGTTGTGTGCTATTTTCACACGATATTACACGAAGAGTGTATGGACGCGAAGCGTTTCGACTTAAAAATGCATGTTTATTGAGATTTTGCTTTGAAAGTACCTGCTTGAACAGCAAACCATTAAATCATTGTATTTTATTGATACATGTATTTGCTTCAAGATGCAATCGTATTTTTCGTCGAGTTGCTACACTGTAACGCATTCGTTTGGGAAAAGGCAGGGGTTTAGGTCAAACGCATTGACCTTTCGCCGAGAGTTGTTTTATTCTCCACAGCTCATCAGCATACACTGTGATGATTAATCATGATAAAGAACATTAAAAATTTCCCACATCTTCATTTACTTTGCATTTTCATGATTGTCATCTTTTCTACATTGACCGAGCACTTAAAAACCCTGTTACTTTGTTTATACTAGCTGAGTGATTCAGTTCACACGACAAGAAATAACTTCTTATATAAAGTGAATTTGTATGTAAATGTTCTGATTAACTGCAGAGGCAATAAACAAAGCTGTTTTCAACAGAGAGAGAGAGAGAGAGAGAGAGAGAGAGAGAGAGAGAGAGAGAGAACCGCTTTGTTTGCGGGCCCTCTACAATTCCACATTGTTCATTTGCTCAGCGGACAGTTGGAGAAAAGCAAAGTCAGCGGAAAGAAAGTTGGATTTAATCGTTCGCGGGGTATTAGTACGGTACAAGGAGCAATATGTAAGTGCCTTAGCTTCTACGTTTAGTTCACGCCCCTCTTCTGAAATTACATTTTCATATAAGCACCCGGGAGGCACTTTACAGTAAAACATTTAAATATTGCCGAGATATATTGAAATGAAGAGAATAGAGTATTGAGCAGCGTCTTGTTCTAACTTCCGGTATTCCGACTTCTGACCGGAGTAGTGCATTGTGGATCGACGTTCAGGGGCCACTTGAACTCTACTTCTTTTGCGTAGTGAACAACGGTGTCGAAGCACTGTCGGTAGAATTCAATTCGCTTCCTCTGCGAGAAAAATTGAAGTAAGTGATCGCTCGCATCGTTCTTGAATCGGGTAAATAATAATTATGTAATATATATGATGAACTCTTCGTAGTGTTTACAGATAGAAAATACCATTTTATGCAACCAAGCTTTTATCTGTCTATAGGCAAACAGCCGTTGCTATGTAGGTCATATGAGGCCTATTGAATAACTTATAATGGCTCGTACAGTGCTCATTGTTTGAGTGTTTACTTCCCAATCGGATGTATAATTGTCGTTTGCAGAGACGATTGGTTACTTCAGGGTATACACGCACTTCGGTTTTAAACATTGCTCATCAGATTTCTCGTAGTTCACCTCATATTCGGTTGCAATACAGATTGTAAAAGCCTGATTTGGGGCCTCCTGACCAGCTAATTGTACTACTGTATAATATGTATGAAGCGGCAAGCTATTACTGACATCTTTGTCGTTTTAGCCTTTACTCATGTCTTCTACTAGATATGATATTTGGTGAGAGTAATTTTAGGGACAAAAAAACAACTTTGATAAAAATATCCAACCAGCCATTTGAGTACGTCAATCTATTTCAACCTGAATAAAAGCATATTGTTTATCTATGGTAGACTTTCGACAGCGCGCGCACTTCCTTCAATCATTAAAGCCCCAATTTTCAACCCCAGGTTCTCGCATTAGTGCAGTTCTCCTCCCAGTCAAACACTTGGCCAGTACGATGTTTGATTTCTATAACATTAATTACACAAACAGATCTCAACCTTTAGACGCCTTCTGCTAATCCTGCAAACAGAGTTTATACAAGCGTTTGATTGACGGTCGATTCAAATCGCCAACGGTCATTGATTCCCCACCAACAACGCTCGAATTTCCTCAAAAATCTTCTTCCAGTGGCGTTAGAATTTGAATATAACCACAGACTTCGATCGGCAGCAGCTTCGCGCTGGGTAAGCCTAATACAAGCGCCACCAGCCACGTGCCGCGTTGCACGAGCGTGGGGCGTGCCGCGAGCCAAAGTTCACGATGCACGATTAACATGTTCATCTAGAAATAGGTGCATTTTCACTCCAATTTAATTCATTGATTCATTTTCATAGATAAATCAACATTCGGGCTTCAACGCCGCCTTCTAAATGCATGAACCAGTGACAAGCGAATGTGTGTTTATGAATTCTACATCAAGGGGTATATACAGAAAGGGACTCGAGAGAAATTATAGGGAGGGAGGGAGGACCAGTGTTTGTCAAAATCACACTGCGCGTAAAAATGTAACATTAAAAATTGATCAATCAAAACTCAGTACATTAATTTTGTAGACCATTTGGTAAGGTTGCTATATTTTAAATATCTATATGTCTTAAGCCATGATAATATTAAAAAGATTTTTACAATATTATTTTTTAGAAATTATGACCTTTGACCTGCCCTATCTCCCCTCTGCATCTAAGCTGTGGCTTATCCTACCTAAGAGTCAAAGACGGCTGGTGTCTATCGAACTGTGACTGGTATGGGACACCGACCTTCGACCCTCAAATCATCCTGTACCTCATTAATTATGCACATCTATAAATTATAGGCAAGTTAACAGAGGTCGAGGTCTGAAGTGTAGTGGACGGAGATGATTATGTTAACTAAGATTTCTGCTAAAATGTCGAGCGACCAGGATGATATTTGACCCTGATTTAACGAATATTCCGATAAATCAGTTACTACAAGTTCTACACCATCGATATTTATGGACATGAGGCAACCACTGGTGCAACATCCTGTATCTTATTAATTATGCACATGTCTAATTCACGGCTCACCAATGTGACTACAGGACCGATTTTTGCCTGAGGGCCATCATGGGAGGAAAGATTACAGCAAAAATATTACGTGCCAGGATGACTTTTGATCTGAGTGTAACATATTTGCCAGTAAATTAGTGCAACAGTCTTCATATTTGGTGGGATGAGGCGTCACATTATACATTAGTAAATATTTGTCAAAAAAAATATTTAATGATTTTGACTATGTGACGTACAGGGACTGTCAATTTTTGTTGGACATAACAATTGGGGAGAATCACTTTTCTCAGCATCTTTTTGACAATTCGCCCTCCCTCCCTGTACTTTTTTCCAGTCCCTTACTGGCCAGCACATGTTGGATTCGTGAACACACATACCGCAGGTCACAACTTCATACACATACAAGGCGTCAATTAAATGTAATTTAACAATGAAGATGAATCGATAAAGTGAATTAGAGTGAAAATGCATCTACTTCTACCTTAAAGGCGGAGCCTCCCTTTTAAAGGGCGCGAAGCTATGGCTGCGTTCATCGTGTAAGTGGACATCTAACAGGCAAAACCCGGGCACACGCTCCAGAAAATGCCACTTTTTAGTTTTTTCCGGCCGCAAAAACACAGACAGACTGCCAGGCGGTCAGCTCGAAGGTGCTGCCGATCGAACTCAGTGGTTGTATTCAAATTCTAACATGACTGGAAGACGATTTTTTAGGAAATTCGAGCGTTGTTGGTTGAAAATCGTGACCGTTGGCGATTTGAATCGACCGTCAATCAAACGCTTACATAAACTCAGTTTGCGGGATTAACAAAAGGCGCCAAAGGGTTGAGATCAGTTTGTGTAATTAATGTTATAGAAATCAAACATCGTACTGGCCAAGTGTTTGACTGGGAGGAGAACTCCACTAATGCGAGAACCTGGTATGGATAAGTTCGGCTTTAAAATACAAGCTGTGAATGTGAACTTTGGCTCGCTGCACGTGACACGTGGCTCGTGGCGCTTGAATTAGCCTTACCCCTTCGCGCTGACCGCGTGGCAGGGCAGATCGTCAACACGTGGCAGTCTGTCTGCATTTTTGTGGCCAGCAAAAACTAAAATGTTGCATTTTCTGCAGCGTGTGCCAGCGTGTTGCCTGTTTGGCGTCCACTTCAATGAACGCCGTCATAGCTTAACGCCCTTTTAAAGGGAAGCTCCACCTTTAACACAAAGGCGGTGAGTGCTACCCTCGGTAAACAATATACAAACAATTATCGTTCCTTAGATTAGAAACAAAAACAAACAAATGAATGAATGAAGCTTTCGGTAGCTATTGAGTGCATATGCTCTAGGTTCAAGGAGTGACATTCCCAATGTGATAATGGTACGTCCGCCAGAAGACAAAGTGATCCTATAGTGCTATAACAGAACACTGTGGACTATTCTAGTTCAATTCTTTGGGGGAGAGTCAAATTTGAACGAAATCAGGCTGCCTTGTTACCAACAATATCAGTTGACCAACTTTTCAAATCTTCGTTGATAATGAAATTAGCTTTTGTCGCTCACATTTTGCCCGAACACAAGACAATTGAATACATGTTATAAAGACGTGGAATAAACTGACAGTTTGATCAAGAATAAGGTAAATAACATAATGAACTGACATTATTTCTGATAAATGTAGTCAAGATAATTGTTTTTTTTTCCTAGTTTATACGTACCAGGTGCGTCAAAATGACATCGCTATTCCTGGCTGAGCAGTGGTGTCGAATTAGAGACAGTGTATCAGCTCTCAACTGTCAACTTGCAAGTCTTGCATCACAGAGCGGGCAAAAGAGGACATGCTGCGTTGTTTTCAAGGCAACTGAACAAGAAAAGAGAGACGCTGCCGCCTGTGGAGTGGAACTGATTCTGCCGTGTTTGAGCGAGGAGGTTGTAGTTGCCTTTGGAAATGATAAGCCGGAACCGAATTGGCTTTTGTCACCTGAGAATTACTTTACGACTCTGATTGACTTAAAAGATATAGAACACATCGTTGAACATATTCAGGCGTCGACAGAATTCTTGTTTGCACATGTACTGAGAAAACGCTATTTCAAAGATGCTAAAGTCATAATTGTCAATCATACAGTGCCTCCGGGTAATGACGAACTTAAAGATACACACTTAAAATTTGCTGAATCAGCAACTGCAGTTTTCTCCATTGGACCAACCGTCTTCGATGAATATGAGAACCTCTATGAAAGAACTGGAATTGAAGTAAAGCATGAACTGTACCTTCCAAGGCCAGAGAATGCGTTCTTTGATCTAAATCTAGATAAGATTACCAAAACCATGAACTTGAAACAAATACTGACCGTGATAACGGACAAAGACGTTGAATCAAAAAGGTATGAACTTGTTTCCACGGCAGTAGATATAACAGCAGAAATTTTTCACAGCATTGATAATAAGAATGTAAAATGGTCTGTTCGTACTAAGTCAGTGGATGATATTCATGATGCCAGAACATCACTCAAAAATAAGTTAAAATGCTCGTGTGTAAAACTAATTACCTCTCCTCCATACGGATCGCACGACAATATTTATAGCGACCTACGTCAGAGTGACGTCTTGGTCATTCCCCCCGATGAGCCATTCAGTGTGGAGGCATTGCAAGCTATAGCTGCTGGACTTCCTGTGTTAGTGCCAAGGAGAACCGCCACGGCAGAACTGCTTGAGAAGTTCTTCCCCGGCAGTGCAGAGTACTTTTTGTATGACCCTACCGTTGACGATCTATCACGGCAGATCAACGGTATGTTGAAAAAAAGCGCGACAACCAGTATGGCCACCAAGTTGAAAGACGATTACTTCAACAACCAATCAGTCTCCAAAACTCATGAAAACTTCAGATCATGTATCCTAGGTGCTGTTGCTTTAAAGACCAAGCCAGGTAATGGGTTCATTTATTGTTTAAGTACTTAACAAGGTCTAACGAGATGCGTTAGCAGAAATTGTCAGGGCCATAAGTAAACATTTGAAATAAGAGAATGAAGATGATAACTGCAAATGTGTAAAGGTAGGGGACTCGATCCTAGGGATCGAGTTTGTTTTAGTCTGTAAGAGAATTATGAAAGTGTCACAGGCTTTTGTTTTCCATTGAAATTGTAATCTAGTAAGTATATTTTTTGGAAAGACAAAAACGCCTTTAAAAGCAAAACAGAGTCACAAGTTGATGGATTTGGTTCTTGGTACACGATGAAAAGACCTATCCAAAACCTTGGGCATTAAGACATACCGGTATGCCCTGTAGAAGAAATGGACTGACTGCTTCATGGATGGATGGATGAATAGATGGATTGATTGAAGGGGATTGATTGAAGGGTGGATTAGATGGATTTCTCGACTGGATAAATGAATGTGTGGGTGGGTTTATGGAATGGATGGATTGATTGATTGATGGATTGATGGAGCGATGGCGTCTCTTGGCAGAAGAATGTTTGAGATATACTTCATCTTCATAAGAAATTTAAAGAATCTATGCATCTTATTTTAGGCATTTTAAATGCTACACTCACACGTTATTTTATGTGCAAATTTTCTCACCTTCTACAGAGTCGCCTTCATTCGAAAATGGAACTCAGAGCAGGAAGTCAAGGAAATCAGAGGAGATAAAAAGGAAGGCACCTCTCATGCCAAGTATGTAAGGATATCCTTGTTTGTAATTTATTTTTCGAAAAGTCTAGCAGAGTTTCCATAATCTTAACTTCCTTAGCATTTAGCTATTGAAACATGGATTTGTTATTAGTGCTTATTTCTCCTAAAGAATGCTACTAATATATAATAAAAATACTGTCAACAACCAAAACATCTACTTCCTCACTGTGGTGAATATCAATACTTATCAATGGGCGGGTCTAAATGTTTTCATACTCATTATTTCACCATATTATATTTTTTAACTATCGCTAAGGTACTCTAATTATAAGCTACTAATTTTTTTTTTCATAAGACACAACAAGCCGATGTGAATTTCCGATTAGATTTTCAATATTTCAAATAGTTTTGCTGATTGCATTTTAAGTGAACTTTATGAAATTTGCAGCACTACAATGTGAAGTTCAACTTGAGATTAAAGAGAAGAAGATGAGAGTTGAAGCCCAACGAGTTACATCACAACTACAAGTATTTGAATTGCAAAAACTGAGAGACCAGCATGAATTCGAACAAGAGAAGAAGAAAATGAAAATGAAACAAATAGACCAGGTCTTTCAAAAGCAGATAGAATGGTTAATGAAGGGACATGCCCCTGATACGATAGATAAGATGGACAAGGCATATGAAAAGTTTCAAGCAAGGTTAGATAAAATTGATGAGGGATCCTTAAGGTGCTTTTTGAGTTTCCTCTCAGAAGAGAACATCGACTATTTCTGGCAGAAGTTTGAGGCAGGTGACGTTGATAAAATCTTGAGTGACATTCTAGTGACACCAGTGATGCAATCTTTGGCAGACGAGGCTGGATGCACTGTCAGAATCAGATCATTGGTAGAGAAGAAGGAGTATGAACTAGTCAAACAGATTCTTCACAGTAAGTACAAAGACATGGTGTAACATCACGTTGTATCATGTCTCTCTGACGAAACAGTTTTACAGATATATATATATATATATATATATATATATATATATATATATATATATATATATATATATATATATATATATATATATATATATATATATATATATATATACCTTTCTGTATTGAAGGTGACACGGAACGGATTTTCCTTTTCTATTAACGCCATCAAAATCCTAATACGACATAATTTATGCAAAGATGATGACGAAATGAGCAATCAACAAGCGATCATGCTTTCTGTTATAACGATGTACGATCCAATCCTGCCATACATTCAGTAATTCTAGTATTCTGGTCCGTGCTGCATAGCGATTGTTCACATATAGTTCTTTACTTTTGCCCTGTCCCAAAGCTCATATGTTGTTTCGTGTTCCTTTCTAGATATGACAGCCGTTTATACAGTCCCTGAGCGAACGCGGGTGAGGACTATTGCGCATGACAAGTGGGAGAGATATGCCTTGCAATGTGTAGGAGAAAACCAAGCAAGGTATTTGATAGAGCAGTCGAGATATCACCCGGTTGTAAGCGAGTTGAGAAACGATGATTTTTTCTTCCCCTCATTCATATCTTACTGGATTGAGAATTCTTATACTTTGCCACTCACTATCACTGAAGCAACCGAACATGCAATTAAACACCACATAGACATACACTGTAGGGAACATAAACGAAAAGTAGAAAATGTTTGGGATGTAGTACAGACTGGGTTCTGTGAAATAGGAAATCACATATTCGATGAAATACTACAGGCACCGACATTTTCTTTGACGCTAGATGTTCCCTCTAGTGATACATATTTATTTGGTCTGTTTAGGGATGAAAAGCCTTCCGACACATTATCAAGTTTGGAAAGCCAACCTTGCGAAAGGAGAGCTTTTGTGTCAGAACACGTGCACTACTATTGCTTGGCACTTTATTTGAGTAAAATGGAAAATATGTTTCAAAGGAAACACATTTTTGAAGAATTTGCTAACTCCGTGCCAAGGGTGCTCGGATATTTGGCTGGTATTCTGAAGGAGAAATCATTACCGTTATTTCAAATGCTGACAACGTCCCTAATGAAGTATAATCCCGCAAATTTTGAACACCTTAGTACCCTCGGCATTTGTCTCCATGAATCAAAGTGTTCAGAATCTGACACGTTTCTAGAAATAGTCGAGAAGATGTTAGAGACAGACTCTGCCTGTGATTTGTCCGTCTTAGATTTCAGTAAAATCTCTCTATATAACTTGAAAGCATCTGCTTTCGTTTTGGAGAAAACCCATCATCACATGAATGCCATCGTAGTGTCCGAAAAAGAAAAACCACACCTTTCAGGAGAGTTTCAAGACCTCCTTACGGGTCTCATAAAAACTCAGGAATCATTTGTACACGCGAAGATTAGAAATACAGTTGAATTAATCGTGATAGCTAGATTTTTCAAATTTTATTCATGTTTGTTGGCTCAAAATCGCGAGTACGATAGAAGAATTTGCCAACCTGTCATAAAATCGATTAAAATTGAACCAGTTGATGAAGGATTCAATCAAATTGACAGCGCAGTATTACAGGCATTGGTCGATGCACTAGCGTCATTACCATTTTTGAAATCATTATACATTATCGGATTCAATGAAATATTTGTAAGAGAAGTTTTTGGAATAATGGTAGCTAACAACATCATACTCAAAGTGAAGCAACTGGGATTATCACATAATAGTTTGGGATACACTTTTACAGGTGAAATATTGGAATCAATACAATGTTTACCATTTCTTAGGTCTCTCGACTTAAGTAACAACAAGCTAGGGGGACTTGGTTGTTTTACGTTGGTACCTTTGCATGGTGAAGTTGACGTTCTTCTGGAGAACAATGGCATTGAAGACAGCTTAGATACGTTGTCAACATCAGAACAACTTGCTGTGCATCAAAGGCATTTAAAAGCAAAATTAAATACATTAGAGGATATCAAAGCAATTTTGGAAAATACGAAAAATATTATTGATTTGGATTTATCAAATACTCCAACCAATATTGTTTCCGAATTGTGCAAAATCATAGCTTTCTTCAATAATTTGAAACGACTAAATCTTAGCAAGTGTAATGTATCGAAAGATATTGCAGTCATACTTGCTGATAGTTTTTGTCATTTATTGTCGCTCAGCCATCTAGATCTAAGTTCAAATAACATTGGCGATGATGGGGTTGTGTATGTAGGAAGTAAATTACACTGCCTGAAAAAGTTTAGCTATGCAAATTTTCATGACACTGGAATAAGTGCCAAAGGCATTATTGGATTGCTCAACACGGTACCACATAATCTTCATAAACATATCAATGTGTCCCACAACATTCAACACCTCGCCCACATACTACCATACCTTGGGAGCAAATTATCGCAATACCCCTATGATTTGAATCTGGATGCAAAGGAACTTCCCCTTGCGAGTTTAATGTTTGTTAAGGATCTTGAGGTTATAGATGCGGTCGAAATAGACAGCGTTTTGTGGACTCGTAACGACTTTGTAAGTATCTGCAAAGGTTTAAAAAATATCAACAATGTTAAGACACTTGCCTTAAAAAATACCAACATTGGCTGGGTAGGCATTGCTTCTTTAAGTAAGGCTATCGAGAAATTAACAGGAATCCGTAAACTAGACCTCAGGCATAACAGTATAGGTGATGTTGGTGCTGAAATGTTAGGTAAATCGATGGAGAAATTGACCAAACTGATGCAAATTTGTCTACCGTATAATAATATCGGATATGTTGGCTGTGTCAGTTTAAGTAAGGGTATGAAGAACTTGACCAAGCTTCGGCATTTAGATTTAAGTCACAATAATATCGAAGATGTTGGCGTGGAGAGTTTAAGTAATGTGATCGGGGAAATGACAAGGATGAGACATGTAGATCTGAGTTATAATAGCATAGGAAGTATTGGTGTAGAGAAACTAAGTGAAGGGATTGGGAATTTGTCTCAGTGTAGACATTTTGATCTCAGCCATAATAACATTGGGGATGTCGGTGTGCAGAGTTTAAGTAAGGCGATGGAGAAAATGACTCGTCTAAGACATATAGATCTAAGTCAGAACAATATTGGAAATTTTGATGGCGAATGTCTTAGGAAAGCAGTGAGCAAAATGACCTGGTTAAGATATGTGGATTTCAGTAATAATAAAATTGGGAATGCGTGCATGAAGAAATTGAGTGAAGGAATGAAGAAGCTATCTCGTCTGAGACATTTGAATCTCAGCAATAACAGCATTGGAGACGTTGGCATGGAAAGTTTAACTAAGGCAATGGAGAACATGAGTCACCTGAGACAGTTAGATCTTTGTCATAACAACATTGGCGATTTTGGTGCCGAATGTTTCATAAAAGTGGTGGAGAAAATGACTAGATTGAAACATGTAGATCTCAGTGGTAATAAAATAGGAAATGTTGGTATGGAAAAAGTCAGAAGAAGGATCGTGAATTTGTCGCAGTTTAGAAGTGTGGACATTCGTTATATAAACATTGGAGATGTTGGTGTTATTGGTTTTAGTGAAGGGATGGTGAATATTAACATGATGTAAAATGTGATTGCAACCAATAGCAACATTTGTGACTAGAAATTGAAATGGAGCGATGTTGAATAGAGCTCGTCATGTACATAACGTAGAAACTGTTATTACTGAGAGTAACAAGTATACATTCGATTACCAGAACATTACTTACCCTTTCAGTGACCACTGATAGAGTGGAGAGGAAGCATTAACATTTGTTCTATATAAGCACGTCAAGAGAAGTGAAACCCAAGAATTTTACATGGATGAGATGAAACCGCATCTTTATTAGATGTAGATATTTTAGAAGAAACAAGCGCCGTCAGTCATGTGATTCGACAGATAAGTCAAATACCACTTCCATTGCTAGTCATTGACATTGATGTAAAGATTAGCAACCAAAAGACAATATCAAACAGAACATTTCACACGGTGACCTTTCACGTCACTCCTAATGTCTGTTCTGGGTAATAGAATATTCAAAGACTAATACAGTGTCAAGTAGACTGTTAATCTTTATGTCATAGTTACACAAGTTACCAAGTAATTGTAAATCTAAAAATGGTTTGCATTAAAGTGGTAGGAATCATTGTTTTAATATCTTCAAAATGTATGAGGAACCTTGCCATAATTAATACAAATAGCATACAAACACTGTTTTCACGATATAAACAAATTTAACAAGACAATACTACATTTGATAAATAAGTTACAAACAATGTAATTGTAAAACAATTTATTCCCCCACCCGAATCATTATTTATTTATTAATAGCCGTTCATAAATGAAGTGTTTTCCATGCAAGTTATTGTGAATTATGATTTTGTGAAAAAAGGGAATACATACTATGACAGCCTATTGGTGTCTGTAGAACATTTATAAATACGCGTATTACGTATTTTGTATGACTTAAGATGTTCAGTTCTACGATTTGTAACAATAAAGGTACATGCTTAAAACGCATCTTGAAACAAACTGACAAAATCTGTAAGGTCTTCAAAATGGTTGTGTAAGACTTCATTGCCCAGTGCTTTCAGAGCTGTATATTTGTATACATTTTGCAGGATAATTAAAAACAAAACAAAAAGTTGAGAATGATATTAGAAAGATATCAATGTAATTTCAATTGTTAGATTTAAAACTTTCACAACCACTAACGCACCGATCCGATTTTTTTCAAGTCATGTAATTTAATGATTTGGGCTGGAAATATCTTATGGAATGTCAATTTCAATCTATAAAATTCGGTTTTAAATCAATCCACTTCATGTGACTGCAAGAATTTTCTTTCATGTTATTACAATGATTTGATTGTGAAGATGTCTTACTGACATACAGGATGTCTTTATTCTGAAAACACCACTTTAAATTAGGAACGTGAGCTGTGATTTTATTGTATGTCATGGTTAACTTTCTAACAATTAATGAAAGTAATAAAGGTCACGGGCCTGAATGAAATATCATTGTTTTGGAATTTCTGTATGGTTGTACATGTGATAAAAACAGCTGCTGATTTACTATTTGAAAAGATACCAAAATATATTGAGCTCTTCCCTGCAATGGAATGAATTTAAAAATCAACAAAAACGTCAAACCTCAGGAGTTCAAAAGTTCTCAACGACGATATTCAGAAGCAAAATGATGAGGCACTCGATGTTTGTCCAGCAGCCACAGTGGATGTTGATTTTTGCTGTTTCCGTTGTTTTCCTATACCGCACAATGATGAGCTTGTCATCGGTACAGATCACTTTTATACGCTGGCCATTTACTGACCTCAGTAACAGTGGCTTATTTTCGTAGCGAGTGAGCTCCTCGACCCAGGACGTAGACTTTGCTCAGCCAGTTAAATTTCAGTGTGATTGTAAACGGTGCTGTTGACACTTCAATGTCGATTGAATTGCTAGTTGCGTAGAGCCAATTGAGTTGAATGCTTCTGCGAGGATATTTCTACCAAAGGTGCCCTTCCATGGTTCCCGCAAAGAGCAGGAAGGCTTCAATTTCTGGGTCACTGTTAATCGACAATGCCTCATATCACCCTAAAATATTGAGTAAAACTCTGAACGGTGACAGAACTTTACTTAGTCAGCTGTGAGTTTATCGTCTCTGGATTGCTGCGTAAATATTGGCATCATTCTCATCAAACATGTCATGTAGGTCACATTGGATATCGCTTTCGTTTTTATCAATTTGAACTTTGCATCACATAGCTTGATTTAGGGGTATATAACAAATTACCGTCCCCGGGGTTGGCAAGGGGGGAGGTGACACTGTCGTAATACAAGTTTATTGTGGCTATTGTGTATTTTATGTTAATACTTTGGACTGTGATAGCCAACAAAGATTTATACTTCCAACCTTGAGTGTGTTGGTCTTATGTTAGCACTGGTTTGGTAAATATTTCTTTTTCTCCTTCACTGTGTCATGTTTTTGTCCTTTGATAATCTTATACAAAATCTTATCATTATATTGCCCCTTACCTGATGCGTTTGATAGGCTAATGCACCAAATCAAGCAAGGGTAAATTAGGTGAGGACTTGCGTTGTGAGTTCGAATCCGATCGAAATTTCTACCCTGGGTTGATAGCTCTGCCAGTAGACAGAATTGTCCCCGAGGCTGTGTGCGAGTGCTTCATGAACTCTACAGTGTGTGGAGGGCTCGCAGTCAGAAAAAGTGTAACAATAACTTCGCTCGGCTCTTGAACCGCTCTTCATTAAGGGTGGAGATTTAGCCGGGCGGTTTTGACTGTGGTGCCTTCGCTATGTGACTGGGTGCCGTACGTTGTCAGTTCGAAGCCGATCGAAGATCTACTGTATTACTAATCTATGGACTCTTTGACCTGATTTTCACCAGCTTAACTTTGACAAAGTCAACAACGAACGCACCAGCGCATTCTCTAATTGCTGGTGCGTTCCTTAGCAAAACACTCTGCTCAGACCAAGACATCCCTACCATGCCCAAAACCTAGGAACCGACATTTTCGCTAGACCCTATGGTGTTACAGACTCTAAACTCTAAAACAAACGCAATTTTCATACGTCCCCTCGATATTTTACTGTATGCTCCTAAATTAATGTGATAAAAACAGAGGCAAAATGGTCAAATGTAATGTTGGTGGCGAGTAACTGTGTGTAGCATTACCAGACATATTGGCTTGATGAACAATATAGGGCGTGAAAAAATGTTGACAAGACCCATCTGTTACTATACGATAGAAGTTTATGATTCCTAACGTTTCGGAGGTACACGGGCGACCTTCATCAGATGCTGTACAAGCACAATGGAAAAAAAGGAACGAAAATTTCAAAAAAAATTACCATGTGTGCGATGAAAAGTTAACAAATCGTCGATTTAGGAGGATATCAACCTATACATATATAGTTAGCTATAGAAAGCTTTTGGTTAATACTTTCATGCCTGAACACGAAGACTACCTGATACTGACGTATATTTTTTTCAGCTAACGTGTATTTTTCAATATAGTCAAAACAACATTTATGTCTAGAGTATAATGAATGGCTTTGTGATGAACCCTTGGCCAGCATCGGTCAGAAGTGGGTTGACAGGCAACTTTTAACAAAACAACTCCACTTCTTTAGCAACGCATGATCATTAAGGATTGAAAGTGTCGTATGGACCTTGTCCTTTTTGACATCGTTGACATCTTATTGAGCCTGGAACATGTGATAACAGAATGGCAAAGAAGAAGAAGCTTTCAAGTCCTTTGAAAAATATATACAGTTATAAATGCAATGAGTGAAGGAACGTTGTCAACAATTCGTAAGAGGAGCACTATTATTTTGATATATGATTCTGAATAATGTTATCTGCTGATTTCATATTGACTTGCAGATTTGCCGTTGCTATTTTGGTTCCATTGTTCTGATTTATGAATAAGAGCAGGCTTGGCCCCTCTTGCGAATTATGCTTTCAACGAGCATTTACGGCCCCTATGCCTACAAGGATGGTGATAAAGGTCAATAAGGTTATTTATTATCGTGGTGAATGACAATTGTCTGTGTAAAATAACCGTGTTGATCTTCTCCGCCTGCTAGCTGTGGTATTTTTGAGTACACCGAGCCAATCGTCCTTCTTGGTGAGTGTGCTAAGTATATACAGACCCGCCAGTTCACGTATTTCAGCACCATCGAAGCTCACCATTGCCACATTGAATAAACTAGAAAATAACAAACTTCTTGGATGTGACATTCAATCTGAATGATGGCAAGTTCTATCCATACCGTAAACCAAACGACCAAACAATGTATGTCCACAAGCAGTCTAATCACCCGCCCACTATAATTAAACACATACCTGACGCAATAAGCAAAAACATCTCAACAATATCCATTGATAAAGGTATCTTTGATAAATTCAAAGGTCAATAAAATACGGCGCTGAAGACACGCGGATACACCTATCAAATTGAATATGTAAAAACCAACCAATCAGCGAGGAGAAACAATAACAGGAAATGTCACATCACATGGTTTAACCCCCATTCAGCAAGAACGTGGAAACTAATATCGGCAAGAAATTTCTTCAACTTATTGACAAACACTTTCCAAAGGGGTCTAAACTTCACAAGATCTTCAATAGGAACACAATTAAAGTGAGTTATAGCTGTATGAAGAATATGGCAAGTATAATCAAATCGCACAATAAGAGGGTAATCACCGGAGATCAGCGTAGCAATCAACCGTCTGATTGTAATTGCCGGGTCAAGTCTGCATGCCCCTTGAAGGGTAACTGTCAAGTCAAAGGAGTGGTTTACAAGGCTAAAGTGTCAACGGAGAACAACACGGAGAAGTTTTACCTCAGCCTCACTGATGACACCTTCAAGACGCGTTTCACTAACCACATGCAATTATTCAATAACGAGAAATATAAGAACAACAGTGAGTTGTCAAAGTTTGTATGGAACTTAAGACGTAAGGGCAAAGCCTTTGACATTTCGTGGTCAATTATTGACAAAGCATACTCTAACATAAGTACGCGATGTAATATTTGCATGTCAAAAAAGCTGCAAATTATCAACGCTGACAAATTTACGCTATTAAAACAAACGCTCTGAGTTGGTTTCAAAATGTCGCACCAAAACAAATATTATTTACCAATAAATTTTAACACCACCTATCAATAGAATGGTATGTCCCAAATCATAATATATCGAATAGTTTATCGGGCTAGTTGATGAGATATCGGAAAAAAAAATTAAAGGATATCGAGCCTGGTACTCTAAAACCCTCTGGAGAGAACATTTACTGGTATTTCGTCCCAGGAACAAAATAAAGTTGCAGTTGACTAAATAGATGTCGATGTTAGTTTCATCAAATTAGACAAACCAGTTGTAATCGTGCAATCTTAGCTGGTCGCAAACATTGCTAATGTACAATCGCCCTACGATCGTCCCACGTTTCCCGCGTTCATTTGACAAAATCGTAAATCTTCAGATTCGTCACGAGTTGTTGCATCTGGCTGACCGGAAACTAAACAGGAGGGACTGGTTGAATGAAGTGACAACTCAAACTCTACAGTGGAGAAATAGTACCGAGTGAGGCAGTTCAGCGATATGGTCATTGTGTAAACAAAATCCCTCGCAATTCACAGTTATTTTCAAGGAGAGCTTTTGAGGCGTGAAATACTTAGATAAACCTTTGTTTGAACTTCGGACAGGCGAAAAAAGTCGACCGCCTTGGCTTCGGGGGACACACCCACCTGCAACTTTTACTCGCTGATAACTATCTACAGCGCGCAAAACTCAAAGTCAGATATGGGTAGAACTTATCTCCAAGGCATAGAGATTGATCTTAAAAGTTGTTGTTTTGGGTATATCATAGACACTTTAAGACTCGTTATTGTGTTTGAATTTTACGTGTTAAAGAGTTACGTATTGCATTAAAGTCAAAATTTAAAGATTGTTCGGACTTGTAAAATACTGGTTGGCCGCTTGTTGAAGTCACTAAAGGGATCTTCTAGAATGGCATTGCAAAACGTAGATTATATATTACAACTTTGTTCTCTAGATTTTTATAAATATCTTGATAAGTAAAGGATTTACTCTAACCTTGATAAAATAATTGTGTAAAATACAACATATACAATTAAACATAATCATTTCTCTTGCTCCTAACAACAATGAAATTTCATCTTTCTAAACTATTGATCTCACAACAATTCATAAGTGACTGTCACTTTTCGTGCAAACTAGTTAGGCAGTGGTTTTGCTAGACGTTGGTAAACTCGGTAACTTATTTTGAACCCTAACACGATTGGAACTAATTTGGGATAATTGGATCCGCGTTTTTTTCAAATTTCTCAAAAGTGTTAGGTGCCATATAGCTGATTGTTGCAATATTACAAATTACTCTTAAAAACAAGTGTGTAATTTAAAAAGAAAAGCAGATGAGCTTACATTTGCAGCAGAATCCGACATTACTTCACCATCCAATTATCCCAAATTAGTTCCAATCGTGTTCCCTGGTACCATTTCTGTTGCCCTACCTCGCTTGATGGGATTATCAAGACTGAGTACGATCACATTACTAGAGACCCCTTTGAAAATAGCGTATGTAAAGAAACTTCAACACCTTTACAACCTGTTTTCACCAATAATTATCATGGTTGCTCACCAATAACAATGGCGTTATAGCATACAACTGTTAACTTGGAGATGTTGGTTATATCTGCAAAAACGTTTTCTTTTATTCTACAATAAACATCACTTGTGTATAATTTGATTTCACCACCCACACGCTCATCCATGTGCGTCAATTTCTGTCAAGATGACTACGCAGAAAACGGCTTAGAGCTTACAGAAACTGTTCAATCACCAGAAAATTCCTATCTACCAAAATATGTGACCGCAATTTTGAGAAAAATCTTAAAAATTCAGAAATTTCTGATTTAGAAGTGTCACTGACACTTAAGCCTTGAAATCAAGATTGTGTATGTAATACAAGAAAAGGCAGTAAAGGAAATACAACAAACAAAATCGCAGATAAACTCGACTTGTTTCATGGAATGTATGTATGTATGTATGTATGTATGTATGTATGTATGTATGTATGCATGCATGCATGCATGCATGCATGCATGCATGCATGCACGCACGCACGCACGCACGCACGCACGCACGCACGCACGCACGCACGCACGCAAGCACGTTTGTATGTATGTATGTGTTTCTTTTGTCTAATTTTGTTTATCGATTTCTGTCTATCCACCTGCAATCCGTGTTAACTATCAATCTGTCTGTCTGTCTGTCTGTCTGTCTGTCTGTCTGTCTGTCTGTCTGTCTGCTGGTCTGTATATCTGTCTGTCAATGTTTGTAAATGTTAATATATCTAATTCGGGTCCCGGATGATCTTTGATCTTAAACAGTCTATTTCATCATGGTAAATTGCTAAAAACCATATTAATTTGAACAAATCTGTATTAAAAGTCCCTGTCGATGTCAAAACGAAATATCTAAACCTCACGAATATTTTTTTCTTTTTAGTCTTTATCTAATGATAGTTTTTTTATATAAAAGTAGCTTATATGTGAAAATAGACTCTAAGTCATCGTAAACGTGTATCAAACCATTTTATGTTACGATTTCTGTAACTACAGTGCTGTGTTTAACTGCTTTTCTTTCATTTCTATCCAAACGAATGAATTGTTCTGCAAATTTCAGTGACATTTCTGGCTTATACAACTGGTGAATCAACAGCCGGGAGAATAAGAAATATTGAATATGGAAGGCCCTTAACAAACCCATTCAGAGTTTTTGTGGATATTCTACAGTGTGAAGTGAAGTGTTTGTTTTCTTTTTCCGCCGGATACTGAGAATTACATTTGTTGAAGACCAAAAATGCAACTATCGATTTCATACGAGGGCCGGATGAAAAGTTTTTTGAGCCAAACTACGAGGTAGTGATGTCAGATCAATGAAGCTTGGTTTGCAATTATTTTGAGCTCTTCTGATGACTAACTGACTGGTTTATTTTCAGTTTGCTGTGTATTTGACTGCTGATACAAGGCAATTACGAAAGGCCATAAAAAGACGTGGAAAATTGACAAAACAGGTGTCTTGTTCCATCAGGACAATGCTCCACCCAACAAGTCAGTCATTCTTATGGCAACAGTGCGTGACTGCGGCTTCGAACTTGTTCAACGCTCACCATACTCTCCTATCCTAGCACCCTTAGACTTTCATATCTTTCATAGGCATTCCCATGGGCACAAACTGCACCCCACTTCTTGCAGACTTATTTTTGTATTCGTATGAAGCAGAGTTCATGCAATCACTTCAGAAATCTGGGTGTAAAAGGATTGTCAAGCGATTTAACAACACCCACAGGTATATTGATGATCTCATCAGTTTAAACAATGCTGGTATATCCAATTATCTACACCACATCTACCCAGATGATTTAGAAATAAAAGAAACAACTGAAAGTGTGCACTCGGCATCATACCTAGACGTATTGTTTGAAATTGGACATAATACACTATATTCTAAACTGTATAACAAAAGAGACGATTTCAATTTTGAAATCATAAACTTTCCCTTTTTGTCGAGCAATATACCATCATCTCCAGCTTATGGTGTGTATATTTCACAACTTCTTAGATACAGTAGAGCATGCCATTCATATGAAGACGTTCGAGTTAGACACAGCCTATTAGCTCAAAAGCTAGTGAGGCAAGGATTCTCAGAAAGTAGATTACTGAAATCATTTAAGAAGTTCTACGGTAGATACGGAGATGTTGAATCAAGATATGACCTTTCTGTTTCTCAAATGATGAGTGACAGCATACCAAATTTTGACTCACAAAAGTAATTTGGTGAATTCACCAAATAACAATGGATTTGTCGCTTTGGGTCAATCTTGACGGGTGCGGCTAGCTGACAGGGTACGCTTACCAATTCCGGACACCCTATATGTTTCTTGGACCTGGTAATTTTCATAGTTACCTTGAATGATAACAATTATTGGACCCGATTTGATGTCTATTCCCTAACATGAAGAAACACAGGCTGGAAAGCATTTTGACGATTATGATGACATCATTTCCGCCCTTCAGGACTTTTTTGACGACCAAGATGAAACCTACAAAGCAGGTATGCAAGCGCTGCAGGGCCGCTGGCAGAAGTGTGTTGACCGCAAGGGGGACTATGTTGAGAAATAAATAGCAAAGAAACCCATTCAAGTATAGGACTTCATAGTTAGGGTCAAAACCTTTCATCCAACCATGCCTTTTAAAAAGTAGTAAATATTATACATGGCTTTTTCCATATAACGTGTATGTTTATTTTAGAAATAATTCAGACACAATTGCAAATAGGTATACAAGAAAATTGGGCACAGTGCGCGACATATCACAAGATGAAGGGCGATCGCTAAATGGAGCGAAGTGTACAGACACCGAATGTATACCTGCCTGTGAAGGAGATTAATGCTGTGATATAATCATAGACCCTCGAGGGCCTATGGTATAATGCATCAACATTTGTTGTTTTGGCATTCAAAAGTTGCTTTCTTCGTAGTTTAACACCAAAAATGGAGAGAGCAAAATGAAACATTTAACGACCATCGTCGCACGCAAATCAGCGCTTGACACCAACGTTATTGGCGAGAGGGAATCCGTACACCGCGTCGTCGGCTGTACAAGTAAAAATACAGACGACAACGTTCCGACGCCAGTTGGTATGTCGATGTGCAGCCTATACCTATAGTCGGCTGCATTTATGAAAACAAAAGACCTTACCCCAAAAAAATTGCTACAAAAGGTTTTTCAACGGATTTTGATAGAGTCAAATGTGCTTAATAACATAGTAAAAGTCTACCAAAATCTGACCACCGGAAACGCGTCATTTTCAAGATGGCGTCCAAGATGGCCGCCATATACTTAAAATGGCCATAACTATACCAAAAATAATTGCTACAAAAGGTTTCTCAACGGTTTTTGATAGAGTCAAATGTGCTTAATAACATAGTAAAAGTCTACCAAAATCTGACCACCGGAAACGCGTCATTTTCAAGA
>LD342934.1:188120-200854 GCA_001465055.1 Ptychodera flava | reverse complement strand
TAATCACTGTCACATTCTTCGTCCAGAACATGTTGCTCATGTGCATTTTCACAATTTCCGAGGTTAGGTAGTAAAGGGAAAGCAACTCCACACATCGTTCATATTTTGGGTGTTTGCGTTTTGTGTATGAAATTGTGTATGATATAAGTGTATGTCATGTTTGGCTGTTTTAAGAAAAGTGTTGCGTAGCCATGGTGAGACGTACCCGTAATCTACGTGTCTTGATGTTACTCCACACTGGAGCGGAGAGACAAATGTGACACTGCGATCCGTTAGCGCTGCGTTTCGAAAACCGAGTTTTCTTCATCAGTCGCTTAAAATTCATTATTGATTGGTGAGCCGTGTTGAATGGTTGATTGTTTTTATTTGGTAGTATATTGTTCCACTTACGTTTGGTGTTCAAGTAGGGAAGCTAGAATGTCTACTGGTTATTCTTGTTGTGTTTGTGTAGGTTCGTGTGAACCTGAGTTCGAGCTGTCTTCGCTTTTGTGAAGTCTGGCACTTAAAAGTCTATCGCCTATATTTCTGTTCCTTCTATATGCGATTATTGGTTGATTTTGGAACAGTTTTTTTTTAGTGTTTCGTCTTTTTCAAGTTCACTTCAGTTTTCTGTTAGGGCTTGCTTGATTTTTGTCATTTCGATGTTACGGGCTATATGTTGTTATGAAGACTACTGTATTGTTGGTGGCGTTCTTTCTTTCTTTTTGTTGTTCAAGCTGTCTTTTTCTGCTTTTATGATCTGTTTCTCTGATTATGCGTTCTATTTCATTTTTAGCTCATATTTGGTATGTACATAAATAACAAAAACAGCTTTTATGGTGAGTCGGTGGCGTCTGTGTGTCTCTACGTATGTATGTGGGTATGTTAGTGCGGATGTATGTCTGTCACACGCAAAAGCTCCCTTACCGCCAAAGCTATCATCTCAGTATTTGGTTTACAGGGTAGATGCAGGGGCTGAGATGTGACGTTCTTCAAATGGACGTCAAAAATGTGCAAATGAGGTAAGAAAAAGGGAAATCCTGCAAATATGTAGGAGTGGTGGCATGCCAGTGACTGAAACAGGCTACTCCACTGACCTTGAGTCATTTCCTGTTATTGTTTTTGAACTGTTACATATTAACAGACCTGCTCAAAGTAAGAGGGACTAGCTGTTTTTGCTATGCATGTTGCTAAAGTTGACCTCCAGTACCTAAAGTTTCAGACGTTATTAACTTTTGTCATTCTTGTTTTGTCTGGTTTATATATTTCTTGTTGTTTTTCTGGTTGTACTGTGCAGAAATCATTGTCATAACATCAACTTGGAATTTTCCTGCACTGAACAGATAGAAACAACATTTATTGTTGATCTTTGGTACACATACTGGTATGTACCAATTCAGATCAAATGTGACGGACACCGTATAATTGCGGTATTTTTATATTGTCTGTCTTGTAATTTTTCACTAAATTGTGTGACTTTCTCTGTAAAATCGGTTTCGTTGTTGCATGTTCTGATGTATCGTAATATTTAACCTTTGATCAGACCTTTGAATGTTACTGCCGGATGGCATGAGTTTCTTTGTAAGAACTGGAATGTATCTGTTGGTTTTATGTGTGTCTTGTTGTTGAGAATGTTCTTTTTGTTGTATCGACGACCTTTGTAGATAGTCAGGTCTAAATATGTGATTTCTTGAGAGGAGCTTTGAAACAAAAATTTGAAAGTAGGATGCATTTTGTTGATGTTTGATATGAATTCATTGAGTTCGTGTTGTGTTCCGATCAAAATCAGGAAAACATCGTCCCTGAACCTCAGCCAGGTCGGCATTTGTTGTTTGTGTTTCTGTAGTATTCTCATTTCTGTCTCGTGAAATGTAATATCTGCTATTTCCAGCGACGAGGGAGACCCCATAGAGCATCCCATATTTGCCGGTAGAATTCATCGTTTAATTAAAATGTGTTGTTTTTTAAGATTATTTTTAGCAGAGCAATCATGTATTTTGTTGGTGGCTGCTTGATTATGTATTGTTTGATGATCTTTGATAACCGTACAACACCCATTCAAAATGAACTCAAAATGGATCCCACATACAATTGAGAACTAAAAACTAGAAAATTATTTGGAAGCGACAAAATTGGCTGTTGTTAACACACCTATTCGAAATACAAAAAACAACATGGCACATGTAGAACAAATAGCGTTGAAAACGCTATCGAAGAGCAAGAAGATAACCATAAAACCGTTTTATAAAGGACGGGGGACAGCAGTTTTAAACACTGATGATTACATGAAAGAATGCCAACGTCAACTTAGCGATCAACGATATACACAAAATTGGCAACAGATGAAACAAACACTACAATAGAAGACATACACAATCTCACAACAGAAATGTACAATGAAAAACACATTGACTATCCCATATTTGAATATTTGAATCAGTCAATAGAGAAATAAGAACACCACTTTGGTACCTTCTACCGAAAATACATAAAATGCCGCCACCAGGAACTAAGCACGTAGGACTGCCAATTATAAGTGGATACCCCAGTCCAACATTTCACATATCAGAATTCATTGACCACTTTCTCAAACAAATCGTCAAAGAAACAACCAACATACGTCAAAGATACAACAGACTTTATACGGAAAATTTAGACAATCAAAGTTCCGGCCAATGCAACACTAGTAACACTAGATGTAATTTCAATTTACACAAATACACCACATAATGAGGCAGTTGAATCAGTCGGCAGAGCATGAAATCAGAAAAGATCATCAAACAATTACATAATCAAGCAGCCACCAACGAAATACATGATAGCTCTGCTAAAAATAATCTTAAAAAACAACATATTTGAATTCAACGATGAATGCTACTGGCAAATATGGGGGTGCTCTATGGGGGTCTCTCTCGTCTCCGAAAATAGCAGATATTACATTTCACGAGACTGAAATGAGAATAATACAGAAACACAAACAACAAATGCCGACCTGGCTGAGGTTCATGGGATGATGATTTTCTGATTTTCTCAATGAATTCATATCAAACATCAACAAAATGCAACCTACTTTCAAATTTTCGTTTGAAAGCTCGAGAAATCACATATTTAGACCTGACTATCTATAAGGTCGTCGATACAACAAAAAGAACATTCTCAACAACAAGACACACAAAACCAACAGATACATTCCAGTTCTTACAAAGAAACTCATGCCATCCGGCAGCAACATTCAAAGGTCTGATCAAAGGTGAAACATTATGATGCATCAGAACATGCAACAACGAATCCGATTTTACAGAGAAAGTCACACATTCAATTTAGTGAAAAATTACAAGACAGACAATATGAAAAGATGAAATAGAACGCATTATCAGCGAAACAGATCATAAAAGCAGAAAAAGAGAGCTTGAACAACAAAAAGACAGAAAGAACGCCACCAACAATACAGTAGTCTTCATAACAACAAATAACCCGTACATCGAAATGACAAAAATCAAGCAATCCCTGACAGAAAACTGGAGTGAACTAGTAAAAGATAAAACACTAAACAACTGTTCCAAAATCAAACAATAATCGCATATAGAAGGAACAGAAATATAGGCAATACACTTATAAGTGCCAGACTTCAAAAAGCGACAACAGCTCGAACTCAGGTTCACACGAACCTACACAAACACATCAAGACCAACCAGTAGACATTCTATCTTCCCTACTTGAACAATAAACGTAAGTGAAACAACATACTACCAAATAAAAACAATCAACCATTCAACACGGCTCACCAATCAAGAATGAATTTTAAGCGACTGATTAAAAAAAACTCGGTTTTCGAAACACAGTGCCAAAGGATCGCAGTGTCACACTTGTCTCTCCGCTCCAGTGTGGAGTAACATCAAGACATGTAGATTACGGGTACGTCTCACCATGGCTAAGCAACACTTTACTCAAACAGCCAAGCATGACATACACTTATATGATACACAATTTCATACACAAAACGCAAACACCTAAAATATGAACGATGTGTGGAGTTGCTTTCCCTTTACTACCTAACCTCGGAAATTGTGAAAATGCACATGAGCAACATGTTCTGGACGAAGAATGTGACAGTGATTATTTTTAATACATATACAAATATGCAAATTATGGGACTTATGACCACTTGCCTATAATCTAGATATGATAGTTGGATTCCTAAACCACTAAAACATGGTGGTAGACACAGACATCACTAGTCTAGGTTTAATATTTAAGTAGTTATGGCCATTTTAAGTATATGGCGGCCATCTTGGACGCCATCTTGAAAATGACGCGTTTCCGGTGGTCAGATTTTGGTAGACTTTTACTATGTTATTAAGCACATTTGACTCTATCAAAAACCGTTGAGAAACCTTTTGTAGCAATTTATTTTGGTATAGTTATGGCCATTTTAAGTATATGGCGGCCATCTTGGACGCCATCTTGAAAATGACGCGTTTCCGGTGGTCAGATTTTGGTAGACTTTTACTATGTTATTAAGCATATTTGACTCTATCAAAAACCGTTGAAAAACCTTTTGTAGCAATTTTTTTAGGGTCAAACCATATTTTCAGCCGACTACTAGTAAGGCAGTTCTAAAAGCAAACGTTTAACCGTAATTATAGCTATTACAAATATTACTTATTATTATACACTTACGTCTGTAACCTACGGAGTTTCGTCGTACAGTAAGTTTCGTTATCAAACATGCTATGCCTATATTGCCATTCTTCTATTGTTCAGACGGTACTGATATGAACCCATATTTTAACTAGTGAAAATACGAATTATATTTTCATTGTAACCGAACTTCCTACAGCGTCGCGTACGCGTGACTTCGCTGGTATGCATGACCTTCGTTGGTATATGTACATATAAAACAGCTGAGCGAATAAGACAAATGGCAATCCGAAACCTCATTATGATTATGGTCAAAATTCTGTTGTTTGCAGTCACTTCATGGGCATTGTATTTAGGCACAAGTTCAGTTGTACCAAAAACATGTACTCTTCAGCAGCGTAGACGACATGAAAACACTGCACCGCCACGGGACTGCCGTGAACGATGACAGGGGTCGGCAAATGATACAAATTTTCGATACGTTTGTTTGTATGTTTTTGGTACAACTGAACTTGTAAGATATCGGTTGACAGTGCATCATGATAGAACCGCTTTACGACAAGTTTCCTGTTGATGAGCTTTAGTATCTTGGCGGTGAATTACATCTTTTACAGCCGTAAATGAGCCAAAAAATCCAACCGCACTGAAAATACCCGCGGCAGATATGGTTGAAGGTTCACATAATATTTCCGATTTGTACCTCTCAGTGAGATTCAGAGGTCATGATCGTGTCTGGTGGCACCGGTACGGTGCGGGTTTCAGATACAATGTAAGATCTATGGAAAGTCAAACTTTCGCTTAGGTTGTTAAAGGAAGTTTAGTTCTATTTAGGTAAGCCAGGAACGAAAATATATGAGCAGACGACGGAAATACCTTTGCAAAATCATGAACGAGTTACGACACTACAGCTTACAGTGTACTCACTTCATGTTTCCCTAATCCGCTTACTAAGATGGTAAATTCGGCATATTTGACGTCTTGGGCATATATAATTCTTCGACATTAACTGACTGGTACGGGTATTATATCAACTGTGCATTCATAGATGTCGCAGAGCTGCTTGCTCTTTGCATGGTTCCTCCACTATGCTCTCAGCTGTTCATACTCGATCGAGTTTGAAATCGAGCACGCTTGCGTGGCGCGACTATTTTGACCCGATTTTGGCGGCCTCATAACTTTCAATGAAGGGATGAGGTCATGTATCAAACACGAAGAAAACACACCCATTTTACAAACTCCCGCCTATGTTTTACATCCACCGTCATTTTAAACTAAAAATCACTCTTCTTCAGATTGTGAAAACCTGTGTCGAAATCGTAATATTGAAATTGTTCGCTGTAAAAGTGCTCCATAAACCCTCCTTTGAAGTGGAATGGCCCAATAGCGGAATAATATCAATTAGTGATATGGTTGTCATCACTCCTTAGCAACCAACTTTTTATAAGTACAGCCTGGAAAAAGTAAGGTCGATTTCAAGTTGATTTCGTCCGTAATTTCGGAGCGTCTGTTGGAAAACAGTCATAACCAAAGCATGCATGTATGATAAAGGGGTTATTACAAGAAGTTAGGGCGATACGCGTCGCATTCTCGTGATGTGTCCGTATTTTGACTCGTTGCTACGCAACTCGTTGAAATACGGCACATCATTCGAATACGACGCGGTATCAACCAAACTTCGTGTAATAACCCCTAAGTATCAGAGGACGCGGAGTCCAATAAGTTTAGGTGTTCTTGGACGCTATTTAACCTTTGACCTCAAAACACCTTTACGTCAACGCGAGGATAAGGGAGAGAACATTTTACATTTTTTACAAAAATAAATACTTCTTAACATTCGGTACTTCACAAAGTAAATAATGGTAAGTCCAAAACCGGTGAATTAGAGTGAAACTCTGCTGCTCATGACGTACAATTTCTACCATGTGCACTATTCAGCATGGGTTGAAATTTCGTTCTGTGCGCGCGGCGGACGCGCTCAATGCGTTCCCCGCCTGCTCGCTTTGGCTTAGTACAGTGCGCGACGGCCATCCAAAAGCCCGTCCAAAAGACGCCTTAATTTGGACTTTTTTCTTGTAAAGTTGGACTAAAAAGGAGTACAATATAAGTTTATTCGCAAAATACCGGGATTTATGTCCTTGTAGGCATCTTACGTTTCGGTATTGACAATACCTCCGCTGCATGATGTACCAGGACATAAATCCCGGTAATAACCTTATTATTATACACCTTTTTAGTCCAACTTTACAAGAAAAAAAGTGGAAATTAAGGCGTCTTTCTACAATTTCTTTATGTCTGAATTAACAAATGCTTGTAGAGGGTTGCTGGTTTTGCATTGTTTTACTGCTTTATTACAACAGACGGAGTCAGGTATTAGTCAATCAGAAAATTGCATCGGCATACCTGACATACAAATATGCCCCATTATCATACATCTACCATCGAGAACAATAGAATTTAGCGTGCGCTAAAAAAGCCGTACGGAACTCGCGCCCGTTCCGTACGGCACGGTTTCAAGGCGCCCCATTCCCTGCGGCTGTATCAGCGCGTTCACTGTAGAACGGTTTCAAGGGACCCCTTGGACCAGTGCCAGAACAAGTCTTGCGCGCGCTCTGTAAGTACGTGTGTGTGTGATAGTCTGGCAGAGACCCTGCGATTCGCGTTCTTCCCTGTTGGAACACGCGCGCGCCCTTCAGAGACGCGACGCGAATCACAGGGTCTGGACGTTCTTGCAAGCGACCGGTCGGATTTCTGCCTGATCCGGGTACTTTATAGAACTCTACGCATCCGTCAATCAAAAACAAATGACAAGTACCATAGCCAAATAAAATGTAAAATGACAAATAAAAACATACCGCGTATGTAGGTCTACTAGCTACTAGTATAATATTCACTAAGCCCAGTTAGATAGGTTTTTCTTTTGACGTCACTATCCTTATGAATATTCATATCCTTGCAAGAACGGACAGTCGCTGGCATGGCAGCGCGTGCTCACAGCTGCACAGCGTAGCCTTCGAATGCAGGCCCACTTTTGGCGCGCACAAAACAAGGCACAGCGACTGTGGAGAGTCTATAGTTTGTGTGTAGTGCACACACTCCAAAACTTGCGCATTTGCAGAAGCGCGTCCGAGGGTAGCGTTCCACACTGGCGCGATAAAATCGGAAGAAAAATTGTTGACATTGCACGAAAACGGTCACTACTCCGACATTTTGATGCCCCGATCAGGAATGTAAGATGTATAATAATAAGGTTGTTACGAAAATACCGCAAAGGATGCACTCGGACATTGGCACCTCCAATGTCCTCGTGCATCCTTTGCGGTATTTTCGTAATAACCTCATATTATTATAGATCTACCATCGAGAACAATAGAATTTAGCATGCGCTAAAAAAGCCGTACGGAACTCGCGTCCGTTCCGTACGGCACGGTTTCAAGGCGCCCCATTCCCTGCGGCTGTATCAGCGTGTTCACTCTAGAACGGTTTCAAGGGACCCCTTGGACGAGTGCCAGAACAAGTCTCGCGCGCGCTCTGTACGTCAGTGTGGTACACACACTCCAAAACTTGCAGAAGCGCGTCCGAGGTAGCGTTCCACACTGGCGCGATAAAATCGGAAGAAAAATTGTTGACATTGCACGAAAACGGTCACTACTCCGACATTTTGATGCCCCGATCAGGAATGTAAGATGTATAATAATAAGGTTATTACGAAAATACCGCAAAGGATGCACTCGGACATTGGCGCAGCGCATCGCCCTCCGCTTCGCGTCGGGCGATACGCTGCGCCAATGTCCTCGTGCATCCTTTGCGGTATTTTCGTAATAACCTCATAGTATCTTGACAATACAATATACTGTACATTTACGACAGAGAAAAACGGCGGTGACGTCAGCGATTTTCTTTAAAACAAATTTTATTAAAACTAATCACCTAGTTAACTGATAAAATATAGACTGTAAAAGTTTAGAGGCTGTTTATCTCAACACGGACGGTACAAACTCCCTGATTAGTCTGCAGACTTGAGTCAGATTGGCATACTGATTCAGAGATACAATGGCTATGCTCTACTTTTTATAACCTACATTAAAATAACCAGGGTTTTCTTATCTAATTACGCGTAGTAATGTATATGTGTATTGTTAATTAGTTTTTCTTGATTATTTCCTTGAATTTAAACAAGCATAGCGTAACATATAACTGCAAATAAGCAAACATTTCTGATATCAGAACACTCCGTTGATCTTGTACCAGTACAATAAATACTCGATATGATTTCGCGACAAGAACAAAGTGTTGAAGTGTCTTTCAACTTGTTATCTGACGCCTCGAAAAGATTTCTGTCACATGAGTTTCAAAAATTCTGCCAATGAATTCGAGGGGAGAATGAGGTATAAGAAAAATCATCTCGTAAAGAAATTAATTTCTCATAAAAATTACCCGAACTTTGAATGTTTCTGAGAAAAAAATGTAGCAAAATCAAAAGGAACTCACAATCAAAAAATTATAACGCTGGCATGAATACGCGTACACCATTGCGCTCCGTCAGACGAACGTGTAATTACGTGTAAAACACCTCTCTATTGTGAAGCCGTACAGGTAACGTTAACGAACTTTTCAGTTTAAAGTACATATTTCGTCATTTGGCCGGTAGCCCTGACCTTTGGCTTGTTGGGAGTACTTTAGGCCATTTTAAGAAAATTCTTTGTTAACAGTCCTTGGATTTTTGAAAAACATACGAGCCAGCCAGGGAAAAAACAAACACTGACTAAAAACACAAGTCTATAAACATAAGCTTAACTTTTAATTTTGATTTTTTGGAAAAGTAATATTTTTATTTGTAATAGTGTAACATTGTGTTAGTTTTCTTAATTTTCTCTAAAAAATTACCAGCACGCGGACGGCAAACAAATAATTTTATTTAAAGCGCCTTATCATGGGCGACTGCCTCGCTCACCTCCTCATACCATAGCCACTACAACAGCCACTATTTAAATAAACACACCTAACCAAAAGCCTATGAAAGGCCATGTCAGTTGACGTTCAAATGTTTACTCCTGTTATGTACAATCTTCCTACTTTTTGTACACACTCGCTCTCTTAGTAACGTACAAGATATGACAATTATCCCATGTGGCGAGAAACGCTTAGAAAGAGCTTATAATGACTAAGCAAATCTGCCATTACATCTCTCTCTCTCTCTCTCTCTCTCTCTCTCTCTCTCTCTCTGATGCCCACAATTGCCAAAAACAAAATATCTGCTGAACGACAAGCAAATGCTTCATTTACGCCATTACAAGTGGCAGCAGATGATGATCCGAAATAATCTTAACTAGACTATTCCCCTGTTTGCATGTTCACTTATGCCTTTCTAAAAGTTTTGCAGAAATGTTGAATATGAATGACTGCAATCGACTAAATAGAATTTTTGTATTAGTGCTTTTGGCGTCGGAGTTCTTCCTTGCCAAGTACAAATCTGGTTCTCCCTTTTTTAAATTTTACATTACTTAACCCTTCGAAAATGCATGTTGTTTGAAATCAGACCTTGAGAGTTCATCCCTTCATGTCTTTTACCTTACAAGCTGCTAACGAGTTATTTGGTCAGTGCGATACGCCCCCGCATTGGTGATCGGTAGAGCAAATTAATGACTGGGATTAGGGAGGGCAATTGACAGATATGGACTGTTTTCTTTGAAATACCATACGAAGATAGCTAGGGTAAAGTAATAGGCATACACACGACACCTTTGAGGCGTTTCATACATGATATTATTAATCATGCTGTGACTCCCAGACGAATATTGCCTGCAATACGCTGTGATAACTAAAACTGGCCTATAACCAATATCTTTTAGCAGGCAGCGTATTTTTCAAGAGAGCCAAAAACAAGTTACTGCTACAAATCTACAATGTCATGAATTCATTGCTTCGTGATGAAATCCTTGTCAGCACTTGTCAGCTGCCAGGTTGCCAGACGATTTTAAAATTAACAACCCTAAAATTTCATTGTGCGAGATTGACATTGTCATACGGGTCATGTTTGTTTAAGCTATCACGCGTACGTTTATCGACGTCACATGATAGCTCTTAAACAGGCAGCAAAATTTACAAAAATATACTTATCACTGAAAGGCGAGGGGTGAATGAATTATGTTCTACCCTTTTTAGCTCACGTGTTCTAACACGTGAGCTAAAGTCGTAGCGATGTCCGTCCGTCTGTCTATCCGTGTGTGTGTGTGTGTTAGTGTGTGTGTGTCTGTTTGTTTACACGATAACTCAAAAACGGCTATACGGATTCAAGTCAGATTTGAAAGACACAGGTACTTTATGATAATTGCAAGACCTGATTAGAAATTTTGTTAGTGTGGCCTGCATATTAATGAAGTTATGACGTATCATTTTTTCATATGGTTTCCCACGGAGACAGTTATGACAATGTTGACATATGTCAAGAAATACTGCACAAAATTTCATGAAACTTTTTACAGATGACAATCTAAGAACATTTTGATGATACTGTGAGTGTCATATCAATTATCTGCTCATAAGAATATTTGATGAACTTTTGTTATTGGTGACATAACTCTTAAATCCAATACCAAATTTGATAACACCTGCCACAGATATTGATCCTATGAAAATCTACCTGTACTGAGAAGCATTGGGCAGTGTCAAATTAATAAATAGTTCATTTGCATATTTAATGAAGTATCGTAAATTTGATGAAATCTGCTGTAGATACTGATCCGACATATCTGACTGTGTCACGAAGTTAATTAATGGTTCATTTGCATATTTAATTATATATATATATATATATATATATATATATATATATATATATATATATATATATATATATAATAAAGATATATTCGTGACAGTAGCCTGAAAATCACAAATGAGACAAACCAGAAAATAACACACTTCTAGGATGTGACATTTAATCTAGCCTAGAATCTATTCGTCCGCTTGCCTCGGTACGGAGGCAAGCGAACGAATAGATTCTAGGCTACATTTAATCTAAACGACGGCAAGTTCTATCCGTATCGTAAACCAAACGACAAAACAATGTATGTCCATAAGCGGTCGAATCACCCACCAGCTATTATTAAACACATACCTGACGCAATAAGCAAACGCATCTCGACAATATCCTGTGATAAGGGCATATATGATAAATATAGGTCAATACAATACTGCGCTAACGACAAGCGGATACACCGAACAAATTGAAAATGTCAAGACCAACCAATCAGCGAGGAGAAACAATAACAGGAAATGTCATATCACGTGGTTCAACCCCCTTTCAGCAAGAACGTGGGAACTAATATTGGCAAGAAATTTCAACTTGTCGACAAACATTTTCCAACGAGGTCAAAACTTCACAAGATCTTCAACAGGAACACAATTAAAGTGAGTTATAGCTGTATGAACAATATGGCAAATATAATCTAATTGCATAATAAGAGGGTAATCACTGTAGATCAGCGTAAGGATCAACCAGCTGATTGTAATTGCCATGTCAAGTCGGCATACCCATTGAAGGGTAACTGTCAAGTCAAAGGTGTGGTTTACAAGGCCAAAGTATCAACGGAGGACAACGCAGAGAGGCCTCACTGATAACACCTTTAAGACGCGCTACACTAAACACATGCAATCGTTCCGTAACGAGAGATACAAAAACAACACCGAGCTGTCGAAGTTTGCATGGAACTTAAGAAGTAAGGACCAAGTCTTTGACATTTTCTGGTCAATCATTGACAAAGCATCGAGCTACTGTAGCATAAGCAAGCGGTGTTATCTTTGTATGTCAGCAAAGCTGCACATTATCAATGTTGAAAAATCTACACTATTAAACAAACGCTCTGAGTTGGTTTCAAAATGTCGCTACAAAAACAAATATTATTTATCAAATTTTAACAGAACCTATAAATAGAATGGTTCGTCCCAATCATATATGTAAGAGTGTCAAGCTAGTAATCCTTTCACTTCTATCTGGGGATTGCCGGATGCATGAAACTTAAGTAATAGATTTCAATACTTTGTACTTGAAGTAATTTGTTTATTTATAACGCTCTGCTTAGCATCGAGCACTATAATTTCCTACGATCACATCT
>LD342934.1:146301-184452 GCA_001465055.1 Ptychodera flava | reverse complement strand
TGTGTGTGTGTGTACACTTAAAAAGTAAGAACCAAGTCTTTGACATTTCGTGGTCAATTATTGACAAAGCATCGAGCTAGTCTAACATAAGCAAGCGATGCAATCCTTGTATGCGAGAAAACTGCACAATTTAATTATCGATCCTGGCAAATCTACGCTGTTAAACAACACTTTGAGCTGGTTTCAAAATGTCGCAATAAAAAACCCACTATTTATCAAATTTTAACACCACGTACAAATAGGGTAGGACATCCAAAAATGAGAGTGTAGAGCTAAGAATCCTCTCACTTCTGTCCGTGTACAAAGTAGTAATATATGTCACTAAAGTTTCATACATCTTGCGATCTTCTGACAGACTGAACTAAAAATATCCGTAGCTCTACACTCTCATTTACATGGTTGGGATGTACCATTATATATATTTAATTTGTAGGTGGTGTTGAAATATGATAAATGACATTTTGAAACCAGCCCATAGCGTTTGCTTGACAGCGTCTAGATTTATCAGCATTGATAATATGTGGCTTTTCTGATATACAAAGATTACAACGCTTGCTTATGTTAGAGTAACTCAATGCTTTGTTAATAGGGCTGCTTTCAAAATAACGGTTAGGGAGCCGGAGAAATTGAGGCGGATTCGAAAACTTTTGGGGTAGTAGAGGGGGGACTCGAAAATTTTTGGTTCCCTTTTACGTACATTTTCCAATTCCAAGTTTTTGTAGGTAATTTAATGACAAATGAAAACCATTTTTATGTCATCCAATTGTTGTAATGTTTGTAATAGTTTAAAAAAATCGAGAACAATTTTGTCATATTTCATGACTTTTATCTTGAAAAAATCTAAACATGTATGATTTGTCGTAAAAAACCCCCAAACTTGAGCGTAGTGACAGTAGCATCCAATTCATATATGTCTTATACTTTTCAAACAAATTTTAGTAGGTCACTGCGCTTAGTTTTTTACAACATGACAATTAGCCAGACTTCACGATTTGCCCACTCTCTCATGATGACCGTTTTGTGTGCTCTTTGGTAGGAGCAATGCACCTGGTCAGAGTGGGATTAATTCAAGTTGGCTTAGGCTGATAAATCCCTAAAGTTCACTAATACGTTTAAAAATGAATCAATTTTAAGAATCTTAGGAATATGACTTTACAAAATGCTAACAATAGGTATTGTTCACCAAAATATAATGGATTTGACTTCGCAATGGGAAGCTTCAACCGTCCTGACGAATGTTAATTGGGCCTGTATATCCTGAGCACACCCAGAAAGAAGTATGGTAAAGAGGAAATCGACTTATACGGGAAGTACGGGCTTGGTATACTCAAGAATATCACAGGCAGCAAGCCGGAAAAGAACAAAAATAGAAATCACAGAGGCATTTCGTGACATTTGTCTGAAGATCAGGATTTAGACAAACCAGAAAATTGTAAAACTTCTTGGATGTTACATTTAACCTAAATGACGGCAAGTTCTATCCGTATCGTAAACCAAACAATCAAATAATGTATGTCCGTGAGCAGTCTTTTCACCCGCCATCAATAATTAAACCGCATAGTCCTATCGCAATAAGCAAACGCATTAGGGCATCTTCTATAAATACAAAGGTCAATACAAAACAGCATTGAAGTCAACTGGTTACACCAACCAAATTAAGTATATGAAGACCAACAAATCAACACAAAAACTGGAAACGTAACATCACGTGGTTCAACCCCCTTTCAGTAAAAAGCAAGGTAACTAACATATCGGCAAGACATTCATTCAACTTGTTCATAAACACCTTCTATATGAAAGTATAGTAATCGTGGAGTGGCCTTGCTAGCTAAATATTTTTAGAAGACGGAGCAAAGTCCATTCATTTATTTTCGACGAAAGTTTCACAGTGATGCATGATGGATGAAAGTCTATTTCAAATATTACGATGGTGTAGATACGAGTTTTTGATTGTATTTGTTTTTTCTGTCTTGTCATTCATTGAGCAAACATGATCTCCGCACCGTAGGCAACTACGTGTATGATGTAGGCATGCAAGACCGAGTCGCCAGGTTTGGGTTGACCAAACCGCTCGGAAAAGCGTAGGTTTCTATGGAAGCCGGCAAAACGTGCATAGATGTGTATGCGAGCATGCGCGGCATGGATATTACTTTGAGTTTCGTGTGTCAATGAAACTTGAATACATATCCGGAGAAGAATCCGTTTATTTGACTCGCTTTATTATGAATTTTATACTATTGTGAGCCGGACTAGACATGCATACTTTGCGATTTAGAATCATATACCATGTACTGGTATAAATTGAATATGGGGCTTCAATGGCATTTGTCGGGTAAACAACGTTTTTTGGACTCTCCAGGTATAAAGGAATACAATGATATAATATTGACAAATTTGTTCACGAAAAGCACATGCAATCCAAAATCACGACAAGTGACCCCGGACTAAATTGGAAGTGCAAATGCAAGACCGTGGGAACGTAATACCTGGAGAGGCAGGGCTCAACCCCGAAGTGGTCATAGATGTACCCTGGAGATTTCAAACTAAAGCACAAAATCTGTACTATATTCATGAAATGGGGTCAAATATGCACTTTGGCCTAAAACATATTTCAGAACTCTACATCTTCTATAAAATGACCAGTCGAAAGTTCTTATTTAGGGTCAAAAGTTGGAACAGAGTCAGTAACAGGGATCGACGGTCTTCATTATGTTAACATTTTTCAAACATGAAGCCATAAATTGGCCATAGATCAGGGCTACGGTTTGAAGGACAACTTATACCCACCTAGTTCATCCCTCCCCGTTGCCACGAAAGGGTAACTCCTTCGTAGGTCCGATTAATGACACGTACTCGCAAAGACCGTCCTAAGTAAATTAGATTTTGAAATGATGCTGTGAATAACAGTAATAAAACCGACCATGTTGTGATCAACACAAATATATTTGAAACATGGTTGCTTTGATGCTTTGATCGCCTTTAGTCGTACATCCGGGCATCGTACGAGTGAAGTGCACTCTGGGTAAGCTTCCTCGATTAGTTGGCAGCCTGGGTTGATTATTTATTTTCCGAAGAGAGGTACAGTTTGGTGAGAACGTAAGATTAAACTTCGCTTTTCCTACAAAGGTAAGTGACTTATCTCCCTTACTTTTGATAATCGCGTAATTGATGAACCGAAGTACCTGATAAACTCTTACTAAATTGTAGACAGAACGAAAAATACCATTTCAGAAAGGCAGATGCCTTGTTTACTGGCAAATGTGATCGGTAGAGGTCGAGTAATGTTAGCCTAGTGTTTGTTTATTTCCTTATAGAATTTTTGTGACCTGGAAGGCGTATGTATCGATCAGGAAATATAATCATAGTTTCTATGATGATCGCTTAACGTAGAAAATCCCTGATGTTCACAATATTCATCATTTTCAGCGTTTTTGCATTTGCAGTGTCAGTTGTAAGTTTTAACGTTTGGTGTTTGCATGCTGAAAGGTCATGCTTATGGCGTCGCGTCATAAATCAATATGAGCCTTCGGGACATTCCAGCGATGTTTAATTATCCCTTTGCATGGTATCCTGTTTTTATTTAAGTAAGACGTATGTCAGAATTGAATTCAAATCTATGACTGATCAAATTAATATACCTGCCTATTTACTAAAGTGATAAATAAAAGCAAGGTCGAGTTCAGTTTACAATCACCCTATTGTACAGAATGCTGTTTAGTGAAACGAGGTAATATAAATACATTCAATGGCGCACAACAGACAGCCTTAGCGTAAGTGTAAAATTATGTCCATGATTCCTATGTTTATGATTCATAAAGTTTGTGCTATGTCATTCTGACGGCACTTCGCAAACTTTGTTGAAACATTATTGACTTTAAAATACCTTTTAGTTAATCATTAAGATATTTGTTTATCAAAAACAATCGCTGCCTAAATTTATATTACGCACGTGTTGCAGGTATTGAAGTGAATTCCCAGGTAATTATTTACTGAGGTCAAACTCCAAGTTAACTTTGTGTATATAATGACACAATAACGTCTTACTGTGCGTGACAGTATCAATAGTGACAACATATCAACATGAATGGTAGCGAGAGATAAACATTGACAAATATTCCAAAGGATGAAATAACAACAACTAGGCAAGAAAGGACTAAGATTTTACTTAGCCAACAGAAATGACGCCTGAAAAATAAAATAAAACTGATTTATTCGTGGGTGGATCCTTCACAAAATGACATATACTAACTTTGATAGCGGAAAACTCTATGTGTCATCGTTGACAAGTTTAATATTCTATAAGGAATATTGATATCATACTAATACACTCGTGGCCACTTTGGTGTTGATCAAGGCTACTTGATACAGACAGAAATTCTGCTTGTATAAAGACAAAACGGACCCTGCCAAGGCTTGTAAATGATAGCAAATGATTGGCGCCCCCATTTAAAAATTGAGACGCAAGATACCACTTCCATTCATGAAAGCTTCTACTCGATAATTCGTTTATTGAGGCAACACACTTTTATGAGCTCACTGCTATAGCATCTAGTAAAATTGTATGTTCCATGCAGACAGTGTGTCTGGGGAAATTGAAATAAACAAGACTTGTCCATGGACCAGTGCATGGGTAATGTTACATTCTATCTCAATCTTGAACACAGGGTGCCAATCGTAAACCATCATTTACAACCCCAGACAGAGCAAGTTTTGCCTTTGTACAGGCAAATTTTAAGTCTGTATCAAGTAGCCTTGATCAACACTAAAGTGGCCACGGGTGTAACTGATGTGGAAGTCTACATATCAGTAAAATGAGAAATTGGCGGTATGTGACACCCGCAAAATTGCAAACATTGTATTTTATCAATATTTAATAGCACTCTTATTAGTACTGTAGGTATTAAGGGGCAGAGGAGAAATTAAATCTAGTAAACAAATGTATTGTCTCTATTGTGTCTTCAAGGAAGGCATCAAAATGACGTCTTTATTCCTGGCTGTGAAATGGTGTAGAATTAGAGGCAGTGTATCAGCTCTCAATTGTCAGCTTGCAAGTCTTGCTGCAGAAAACGGACAAAAGAGAACCCGCTGCGTTGTTTTGAAAGCTACTGATGCAGAAAAGAAAGATGCTGCTGACTGTGGAGTGGAACTGATTCTGCCATGTCTGAGTGAAGATGTTGTTGATGCTTGCAGGAATGATGAGCCAGAACTAAAGTGGATTCTATCACCAGACATTTACTTCACAACTCTAATCCAGTTACAAGACGTAGAATACATCATTGAACATGTTCATGCGTCAACAACATTCCTCTTTTCACAAGTGTTGAGAAAACGTTACTTTAAAACTGCTAATGTCATTGTAGTAAATCACACAATACCCCCGGGCAAAGACGAACTTAAAAATACACAATTGAAATTTGCTGAATCAGCAATTGCAGTTTTCTCCATCGGACCAACCGTCTTTGAAGAATACAATGAACTCTATAGAAGAGCTAGCATCAAAGTAAAGCATGAACTGTATCTTCCAAGACCAGAGAGGGCATTCTTCGATTTGAATGTAGATCAAATCAAGAGAACGAGTGACTTAAAACAAATATTATCTGTCATAACGGACAAGAACGTAGAATGCAAAAAGTATAAAATTGTTTCAGCTGCAGTCGGTGAAACAGCAGAATCATTTCACAACACGTATATCAAGATTCCTAGGTGGTCTGTTCGTATTAAGGAGATTGATGATATACATGATGCAAAAACATTTCTCGAAAAGAACTTAAAATGCCCATATATACAACCCAGTACGTACCCTCCATACGGCTCTCAAGATGATGTTTATGTAAATTTACGCGAAAGTGATGTATTGGTCATACCACCTGAAGAGCCATTTAGTATGGAGGCACTGCAGGCCATAGCTGCCGGACTTCCTGTATTGATACCAAAAGGAACCGCCACGGCAGAATTCCTTAAAAAGTACTTTCCCGATAAAGCAGAGTTCTTTTTATATGACCCCAATGTAAACTGTCTGTGGAAACAGATAAATAAGATGCTGAGAAATGACGTAACTACCACTATGGCCACTCAGATTAAATATACATATCTCCGTCACCAAACAGTCAGTAAAACACATGAAAACTTCAGATCATATCTCTTGGCCACCATAGCACCACAAACCAAGTCAGGTAATATATCAATTCGCTACTAGAATATTGCATCGATGATAACGTAATGTGTCGAAGGAAAGTGCTATTTCCGAGGATAGTTATTGGTCATTGAACAATTTAGATTGAAAAAAGCAAAATGTGGGTGCAAAGTGAAGTTTCATTTTGCAACGTATTTACTTCAAGATTTTAAAATTCTTTCGGTAATTGTGCAGCAATTATTGGCACTTCTCAAACTTCATTCTTTTTTCAGTTCAAGTATGAAAAAATTAAACTTAATATTTTGTCACATATGTTGAATGAACGCCAGTAATCTTTATCAATACAAGAATAACATGTTGCTGCTTAGTACGAGGTCCATTTATTCTGTAACCTTTTGATGATTTTTAATATATTTTACCTGTTATCGCTTTGGTACTATTTTCTTTACTAAAATGGTAAAGTTCTCACTCGGTTTTAAAAATCGAAATCTCCTTTATGTTTTCCCACCCAAATCCATAAAAAATAACGTGAAATTCAAAATTGCCTCATAGTATAAAAATGTTGCTGATTCGCTTTTAAAACAAATGTTAATTTTGTCTCCCAGTCACCACCCAGAGTAAATCCACAGATGATGGTATTGGATCTTTTGAAGACAGTCCATCATATGGGTCTCAATCTCCCGAGGCAGGTAGGTCAAAATTAACATAGCTACTTGCCATTGCACAGCATTGGCTCATATACATCTGCTTTACGTTTTTGTTTTGTTTTTTTTAAATGGTCATATTATTTCTCAAACCCGCAAATGAATAATTATGCTTTTGTTTAGCCACTTACATACCAAACATCCCACTGAATATAGTCATAAAGTTATCATCTTAGTTAGCATCTAGAATTTAAAGCATTATTTATTTATTTAGTCATTTATTTACTAATTTATCATTTTGTTTATTTTTTCCCTTTCGTCGTTTGTTTAATTTTATGAACATTATTTCCCTTTTCTTTTATCTATCAGAATTGTTTCAGTCGTTAATTTGTTATTTTTTCTAAAACTTCTTGTGTATTACCGGGTCAACATTGGAATATAACTCAATTTTCAAAATAAAGTTGCTTTTTTAAAACTTGGCTAACAATAATTTAGATTTTGCTGCGAAATAATCGGTCAGCTTTATTTGTGTCGTACGCCAGCATAAGTATTATATTTCTACGATAAATCTGCGTTTGGTTATACACAATATAGTCTGCACTTTCTGCATCTCAATACTCAATATGAGACAGAAGTTTCCCAACATCTGTGATTTATTTGATCTTTATAAGCATAAATCTGTACATTCAATGTTAGGCAATGAATATTATGTCCTTACGTCAATTTATCGACAGAGTTTTTATTGAAACATTTTTCAGCTTCTCCAGAGTCGCATTCATCCGAGGATGGAGCTCAAGCAACGACGTCCAGTACAAAAGGAGCGATACAAAGGAAAAGACCTTTAATGCCTGGTAAGCAATGATATTCTGTCTCGAAATTTCTAATACAAGACTCTTGACTTTCTTGTAAAGTTAGCCATTCACGTGGACCATAGCGAATTATGATATTAGTGCCCTTTTTCCTCACAAGGCTGTATCCAACATAGAAGATTAGATTGCCGGCAGGGGTTTTATATATTCACCATTTCTGCATAAATTGTCAAGGCCTACCGGATTTTCAGGTCATTCTTGAATCAAAATCCTGCATACGTAAGTCAGGGCCTTCACAATGAATTACTTTTTGTATACCAATTACCCCACTGGTTATCGCTATGAAGTTCTCATCCAAAGCATATGAAATTAAGGTACATTTATTTATTTAGACATATATTTATTAATTTATTATTTTGTTTGTTTGTTTTCCCTCTCGTCGTTTGTTTAATTTTATGAATGTTATTTCCTTTTCCTTTTATGTATCAGAAATGTTTCAGTCATTAATTTGTTAATTTTGTGTAGAACTAATTGCGTATTTCGAAGGCAACATCAGAATGTAACTAAATTTTTAATATAAAGTGGGTATTTCAAACCTTTGCTTACAACTTTATCTGTTTTTGATGACACACAATTTGGTCTGTACTTTCTGCATCTCAATACTATCAGACAGAAGTGTCCGCAATGTCCCAACATCTGTGATTTATTTGATCTTTATAAGCATAAATCTGTACATTCAATGTTAGGCAATGAATATTATGCGCTTCCGTCAATTTATCGACAGAGTTATAATGGAAACATTTTTCAGCTTCTCCACAGTCTCCTTCATCCGAGGATGGAGCTCAAGCAGCAACGTCCAGTACAAAAGGAGCGATACGAAGGAAAAGACCTTTAATGCCTGGTAAGCAATGATATTCTATCTTCGAGATTTCTTATACAAGACTCTTGACTTTCTTTTAAAGTTAGCCATGTGCGTGGACGATAGAAAATTACGATATTAATGTCCTTTTTCCTCACAAGGTTGTTTCCAACATAGAAGATTAGATTGCAAGGGTTGTATATATTCACCATTTCTGCATAAATTGTCCAGGCCTCCCCAATATTTACTGTGCCGGTCATTTCCAAAATTGACGACGCTATACCATAATAATTTTTTTCTATCATTTGCCAATCAGCGGCCAGTGCACCATTTACACCCACAGCTCCAAAGTGCATTTCTTTGCAACCCGCACATGCGTCAATGGTTATGTATGCTATAATATGTAGAACTTGATCTTGCAAGAAACTCCTACACTGCACCATTCACATAATTGTTCATGTATTATCGTAGATCTGTGTAAAAAATATTGTCAGTTGTGAAAGAGGAGTTTGCCTAAACTCTTGGCGTTGCACATTTCATGGGAATACGGAAGTCGTTTATGAGATAAACACTTAAGGCTGCGTGCAATGAAACTGGTGAGTGGGGTGGGTCTTGAGGAATTGTGATTGAGATCTTATTTTTTTCAGAGCCCCCTCAATATTATCAAAAATTTTCAAGTTCCCCCGCCTATACGATCAGAATTTTCCAAGTCCCACCAAAATTATCATATAGCCACATATCAGGAATGTACGCAGAGTAAAAATTAACATGTATTGCGTAGTTCAGAAGCACATGTTCGATACCAGCTCTTATCAGCAGGTTGTAGAGTCATATAACTAGGCGAGTTCTTAAATTGATTCATTTTAAATGCATTGGTGGACTTTTTGGATTTATTAGTCCAAGCCGACTACATTTTTTCCAACTCTGGCCGGATCAATGGCACCAGCTAAAAAGCACACAAAATGACAATCATGAGAGAGTACATTTTGCCAAATTGTGAAAAACTGAGCACAGTGACAACCGATAAAATATTTTTTTTCAAAAGTGCAAGACATATACAACTTAGATGGTACTATAAGTGTTTAACAAAAATAACAATACTGGAAGGTTAAAATTATACGTCAAATTAATTTATGTTCTAATCCCAGAAAGTTTGGATGTGATAATGGAAAATTTGGTAAAAAATAAATGATTCCATTTAGTCACACATTTTTTCTTTGAAATTACAGGCTTTACTGTTCCATGTTTTGCTTTTGTGTTATTGTAAAATGAGATGTAAAAATTTAATTCATTGCATCATAGACCCTGGAGCGAGACTGTATGAACTTGAAATGAATGGTGTTTTATATTTTGATTTAAGTGATTTGAGAAAAACTGTCTTTTTATCGTAGATTTGAATAATATCAAGCATGGTGACACCGTCTTTTTTTCTCTAACATTTGCTTATTCTCATTTGCCAGAATTCAAAATTCCATATAAAATGTTAAGACTCCTAGTCTTCTACGTGTTGCTCTCTGACCTGATCTTGTGTAAAAGTACATGTATGTTCCATTGTCAATTGAGTCTCCAATGACCATAAGTCTTTTTAAACTACATCAGACTTCAGAGATATCACTGTCACTGCGGGTATACAGTGACAGTAACATAGCCCATAGGCAGTAGCAGGATAGTAGCTTTATTAACTTTTTTTACAATATTTTTGTTCAGTTTATACAACAGCGTTCTTGTTCTACGCCCTCTAGCATGTTGAATTATCATACATTCTGCTTGCCAAGACAGCCTACATGTACCGTGCGTCTGTATGTTTGACAATTAAATAACTTTCAGTTTGGACTCTTATTCAATTATCACTAATATTCAGACAAATGGATGTTTTGTTGACAAACTGAACAATGTGTTTTTCAGCATGATGTAGAGAGGCACCAAGAAACTGTTTGATACATTGCAACGAAATATTGAAAAAAATATTAAGGTTAAGTACGCCGAATTCTCTTGCGCGTACGTTTCTGCGCAAGTAAACTCCCTAGCTTGACAGAAATATGTTTCAGGTCAGCCATTTTTAGAATGGTATGTGTACGTCATTTACGATAAGTATGAGACCAAAATCTTGTAAAAGCGGAAATTTTTTGTCTCGAGGTGAAAAATCACGGCGCGATAAGGCTTCAGAAACACTAGTGGCCAGTCAGTACCAAAATCGAGAGGCTCCAGGGACGTTCAATGTGACTCCCAGTACGTCTGTTTATGCACAGGCGCTCCTTAGCTGGGTAGTCTGCTAAGTAGATCGATTTTGGGATCGATCTATTGATCCCGTAGTCGATATGCCCACCACTGTAACCTAACAGTGGCCGGCATATCGACTACGGGATCAATAGATCGATCCCAAAATATATCTACTTAGCAGACTACCCAGCTAAGGAGCGCCTGTGGTTTATGCGAGTACGACGAGTACAGAGACGATGATGTAACAACGCCTCGGACTATGAACAGAGAAATTCCATGGGATGAAGGTGTGAGGCTCGTTAATCTTGGGGTGCTTGCGCAAGGACTCGACTCTTGCAGTTTGTGCCGAAACCATCTGCGTCTGGTAAATTGTGAAAGCGAGACTAAATACGGGGGAGGCGGCATTTTGCACGTTCCGTGTAAACATTGCGGCACTTTCAACAACGTTTACACAAGTAAAACTAGCCGGACAGCTGGAAAGAAGTACGGAATGTCAGCATTCGATATAAACACAAAGATAGCCACAGGTATGCCATGTAATTATTCTCAACTTATTGTAATTGTACGAATATATTTTCATATTGTTCAATGGCATTTTACTGTAATGGTTTCCTATATCAATTCCCTGTCATCCCCCTGTCTTAGGAAACGGGAACTAAAATGTTCTGTTTTTGTTCTTTAACAATATAATCATTTTCAATTTTGGCGCAAGTATTTGTTGAAATGTGTACACAAATGAATCTTTTATGTCGTTTTTTTTCTCGTGTATTGATCTCACATCATTTTAAATCAGGTATGATCCATGCAGGCATTGGTAAGAGACATGTCAACAGCCTGTTTTCATCAATATCACTTCCAACAATTCACAAGAAGACACTAAAACGAAAGGAGAGAGCAGCCGGGGAAGCAATTATTAAGGTTGCAAAGAGATCTTGTGAGCATGCTTTGAGAGGTGAAATTTCAAATTTTAAGAAGGCAAGGTACGTGTAAACATAGACAGTAGAGATACTGTCTATGGTGTAAACACAAAATTAACGTTTTTGAAACAAAGGTGACAAGGGCACCCACCCAAAAACCAATAAGTACCAATCAGATCGTTGAAAAACTCTGAATTAGTTCATCATCTGTTTCATTCAGCTGAATTAGTTGACTTGTTAGCAAACCTATGTTAGCTAGATAGGTCCTGTGTACCGGCATGGGTTTGACTACCTACTCCTATCTTGAGGGGGGCCTGTTGTGTTTAACGTCTGAGAGCTATTATTGCTATTGTTTGAAACTAGCAAACTGGAACAGCTCAAAATAAAAACAGGTGTGAGAGACTTCATTCATTATCTATCTTAGAAATACAATGTATATTGATATTTTAATAAGAAAATCATTCACCAAATTTGCCCCTGCTTTATCTAACCTCATAGCAAAAAATATCTCCGAAACACAGTTAGCTTGACCAGTCACTGTACTTCTTAGGGTTAGTCTGTCATATTACATCTCACATGTGTATCTTTTTTTTTCTCATCAGAATTGATGTTTCTTTTGATGGAGGATGGCAGAAGAGGGGTAGTGGACGAGATTATAAAAGTTTGTCTGGTAAAGTAGCTTTTAGGTCTACAAACATTAAGAATAAAATTCCAAAAATCACAGAATGTAAAATAGTGTTCTGTTTAAGATGTGGCTTTCAATGCAACAAGTGACTGACGCAGATAACTGAATTTTCCCCGCTTTTGCTTCTATTCTCTAGTATGTCATCTCTTTAAATCAGCAGCAACAAACTTGGCACGGCATTGTCATGTTAGTGTATGTTACAGTATCCTATGGATTCTCTGCATTCATAATTACCTGTTGAAGGTAAACTGTATTTTTGAGTTTCACACAACAGTACACATGCTTTACAGTTTGTTAGATGATATGTGTACATTTCTATGTAGGACATGGAACACTAATAGGTAGACAGACGGGAAAAGTAGTAGCATATAGCACTAGATGCAAGCAGTGTAGGATCTCTGACTCAGCAGAACAGCAGGGTGAGAAAGCAAGACAGCATGATTGTCATAAGAACTGGTCAGGTAGCGCAAAGTCTATGGAAGCTAGCATAGCTGTAGAGACAGTGAAAGAAGTAGAACAGATAGTGAAAATAGACAGTGTGACAATGGATGATGACACCACAACAATGGCTAAATTGCATGCTGAAGTCAGGCCTGATATAGTAAAAAATAAAGATAATAATCATACAAAGAAAGGATTTACTAACAAATTCTACAAACTTAAAGAAGAAAAGAAGCACAGTCAGTTGTCAACTAAAGTAATTAATTACCTTCAGAAATGTTTGAACTATGCTATAGCTCAAAATAATAGCAATCCTTGAGGTTTAGAAAAAAATCTTAGGGCAATAGTGCCTCATGCAATTGGAGACCATGTCCACTGTGATATAGAGTGGTGTAGCTCTCTAACCAGGCCCAGTACTTACAAGCATAAGAGTCTTCTATATGGCAAAGATCTCTGTGGAGAAGACCTCAGGGAGGATTCAGAGGAGATCATGAAAACATACATAGCAAATGCTGAACAACTTGCTAGGATAGGATCATCTCAAGCAAATGAAAACATGAACATGGTCATTTCATCAAAAGCACCAAAGGCCAAACACTATAGTGGCTCAACCAGCTTCAACTTTCGTGTTGCTGCTGCGGTAGCCCAGAAGAACTTAGGTCATACATACATTAGTCAGGTTGGTAATGGCTGCGAGGTTTGTAGTTAGTGCTCTGTCTGGTCTCTACGTAGTATCATGTTCGAGACTTCTTATGATAATACTACATTTTCAAGGGTCTACTTGTAGGTCAGCTTTTCACAGGAAAATGAAATAAACACACACGAACGCCAGTAACAATAAATGAATGTGGACAGTACATGGCATCCCAAATAAAAAATGGATTTGTACCAAATGTTATGTCTCATTTTCTCCTCAGGTGCACAAGGAGAATATGTTGTCCCCTAGCAGAAGCTGCCAAATTTATGGAAGAATGTTGGATAGGAAAACAGTGAATATGACTAAACAGACTAAATCAAAAATCGGAAAGCTGAAGAGAATTAAGGTGTGTTTTTATTTGGAGGATCACTATGTAATTGCCTCCAAAATTCAAGTTTTGAAGCCTGCAATCATTTGTATATTGCAAATGTATAAGTTGTAAACACAGACATGCCACACTTATTGATTTGAATTACAGATTATTTAATATTGCATCAAAAAGTGATGTTCTGTCATAGCATATGATACTTTTAAAGGGACAAAGTCACCCATTTTTTGACATTATTTCAATTGTTTTAGTTTTGTTTTAAAATATTTTTACATTTTCCAGTTAACAGAAATATGCTCAGTAACCAGTTTTTACCATTCAACTCTGACCCAGACATGGCCATAGTGCATGAATTGTGCTATAAATAATTTTTTGTATTATGTTCATATTCAGGGTGTGAACTGAGCTGTAATAATTAGAGATTGAGCCAATTTCAGTGTGTAGAACAACATTATCATAATAATATCCCAAAAGGAATTAAAATAATCAAAATAATGTCAAAAATGGGTGATTTTGTCCTGTTAAAAGAGTAGTATCACTGTATCATCTATTTCTGTTTGCAGCAAAGAGAAAAGAGAGCCCATAAAATTGCTGCCACTGAAGTTAGGGAAGGTGCAACGTATCAAACAGATATTGCACTATCTGCACAAGCCGAACACCAGACAGAAGAGATTCCTGAACCAGTTTTATGTCCCAAGCTCAACCCAGTTTCTTCTGGAGAGTATACACCTGTTGTCTTTAATATTGAAACTACATCAGCATGTAAGTGTAATGTGTGATTTAGATCAACAGTGCTACTTTGTGTTGCCTTATTTTTGGCATACATTATTGCATGGTTTTCCATAGCTTACTGCTACGCCATACAACTTGACATTTCAAGGGGCATGAGCTGTAACTGTTATGCTATTTTATCTGTATTTTCTGGTTCTTTGTGTCAACTACATTTTTTTTTGTATTAATCCAGAAATTAATCTTTATGACCCTGATATGGGTGTTGCGAACCGAGGTTGTACGGTGGACGGGGCCCGTACATCATATGACCGATGTTCACAAACGCATATCAAGGCTGTAAAATTTTTATCATGTAATTGTTTTAACCCTTTCAACACCATGGTACAATGTCCCAAAGCCATTGTCTTCAATGGTTAAGTTGGACCTCTACACAGAGAACTGGGGTGAAAGGGTTAAACCAGTTCTGATCAGAATAAGATTTGAATTGTAGACTACTTGCTACATAACTGCATGCAAGGTGCAGAGACACCGGTTTGAATCGCACGCTGATGTGTTATCGAATGGAGCGTATGCAGATAGCAACGCACGTAGCAACGAGAATAAAAATAGTTTCAAAATGCGTGTCCTGACTGCCGGAAAATAACTGCCCAGTTGAGAGGGTATTTTTCTCATAGCTCACATTTGGTTTTTTATATAAGTACCAAAAAGAGCTTATATGATGAGTCGGTGGCGTCTGTATGTATGTATGTATGTATGTATGTATGTATGTATGTATGTATGTATTGGGTATGTATGTGCGGATGTATGTCCGTCACACACAAATGCTCCCATATCCCGCCAAAGCTACCATCTCAGTATTTGGTATACAGGTAGGTGCGGGGGTTTAGATGTGACGTTGTTCAAATGAACACGTCAGTGTCAAAAATGTGCAAATGAGGTAAGAAAAAGGGAAATCCTGCAAATGTGCAGGAGTGATAACATGCCAGTAAGAAACATGCCAACCCCACTGACCTTGAGTCATTTCCTGTCATTGTTTATGAACTATTACATATTAACAGACCTGCTCAAACCATGGATAGTAGAGGGGGTGGGGGAAGACTGTCTATTCTTAAACTAAGAGGGGCTAGCTGTTTCTGCTATGCATGTTGCTAAAGTTGACCTCCAATACCTAAAGTTTCAGACCTTATTTACTTTTGTCCTTCTTGTTTTTCTGGGTTAAATATTTCTTGTTGTTTTTCAGGTTGTACTGTGCAGAAATCATTGTCATAAAATCAACGTAGAATTTTCCTCAATTGAACAGATAGAAACAACATTTATTGTTGATCTTTGGTACCCATACTGGTATATACCAAGTCTGACCAAATTTGAGCGACATCGTATAATTGCGGTAATTTTTAAAAAAAAGCACTTCTTTTGAAGATCCTAATTTTTTTTCTTTCAGATTCAACCGCTGAGATCATTCAACTATCAGCTGTTATTGGTGAACAATTCAACAGTTTGAAGAGTACATTTTGCCAAACCAACCTATATGCCGCATTGCATCTGAGAAAACTCACCTAACTGTTGAAAATGGGAAATTATGCTACAAGAACAAAGCAGTCCAGTGTGTGCCTAAAGAGACTTGAATGCAGAAGTTTTTGAATTTTTTGCAGGCATTTGACAATCCCATTTTAGTTGGACATAATTCTAGATCATTTGATTGTCGCTATTTAATTAATTCATTGCATGATTGCTCTTTGATAAACCAGTTTGTTTCAGCTTTTGCAGGTTTTGTTGACACCTTGCCATTGTTCAGGTCAATTTATCCAGGGATGAGATCATATTCCCAGGAAAGTCTGACAAACAAGTTTGTTGGCAAGGAGTATGAAGCACATAATGCAACAGCTGATATATTAATGTTACAAACATTACTTAAAACTTGCAATGTTCCGATGTCAATTCTTCTAGAACATAGTCTTACATCAGACTGGATGATACAATACCGTCATTACAGAAAGCAACAATCTCCTAATTACAGTACCTTGATATGTCTTGTTAACAATAAAACTCTCAGTAAATCTATGGCATAGAAAGTAGCAGGGTCTGGTTTGACCTATAGGCATCTGCATATAGCATATAAAAGGGGTGGCTTTGAAAGTTTGAGGGGGTTATTTACTGAGGAATACAGTGGTGTAACAAGGGTTACTAAATCTGAAAAAAATCATTCAAAATGTTCATGACTATTTTAATAATTGTTGAGCCCCCGTAGTTCCATTACACCTATTTTATTGTAAACTGTAAAACAGCTATTACCAGTCAGTGTCATTTTATGATCTGTCAGTTTACATTAATGATCACGTTATTTGAAATCCATGTAACTTATCTGATCATGATTAGCCAGGAGTAATGTATTGTAATAAGTTAATAGTACTGTAAATATAGAGTCACAAGTAATGTAAATGCATAGTCACAATATATAATATTCTGAATTGCATATAATTCACGGAAAAGGTAATGGGAAGCTTTACCATGATGACCTAATATGAAAGCAGTCATTGCATAGCTTGCTGACCAAGACATTGACTTTAGAAATAATTTATATCAGTTTGTTGTTAAGTATATTAGTTTACACAAACTACTGTCAGATTTTTATTAGTAAAAATCATGATGATTTGTAAGTATTCGTAAATATCCGAAACTTATCTGTAGTTTTGTTCACATTTTAGCTCCGCTGTCAGCGACGTGGAGCTTATCAAATAGGTTGATTTTCCGTCGTTGTTCGCCATCGTCCGTCGTCCGTCAACAATTGCCTTCTCCTCAGAAACCGCAAGTCAAATTGCTTTGAAATTTTATATGCAGTTCACTTAGGCTAACCTCACTTAAGTTTGTTCAAATCGTGGTGAAAATTGCATATTTTTATTTTGGGGCATTCCTGTTTTTTGTTAAAAAAATCTTTTCTTCTGAAACCGCTTGTCTGATTGCTTTGAAATTTAATATGTAGTTTACTTAGGGTAACCTCAGTTAGATTTGTTCAAATCATGGTGAAATTTGTATATTTGTATTTTTAAGGCAATTTTTGTCGTTTTTGATAAAAAATCTTTAAAAATCTTCTTTTTCAAAACTACCAGTCCGATAACTTTGATATTTGGTACATAGGTCTCTAGGGATGATCTATTTCAGATTTGTTCAAATTGTGCAGAAATTTGCATTTTTAAGGCAATTTTCGCCATTTTTTGTTTAAAAAAATGTGTTTCTCAAAAAGTACTGGTCTGATAGCTTTGAAATTTGGTATACAGGTTTCTATAGATGAACTAAATAATATATATTGAATTTCTGATGAAATTTGTAATTTTGTATTTTGGGGGCAATTTTTGCCATTTTTGGTCAAAAAATATTTTTCTCAAAAAGTACTGGTCTAATAGCTTTGAAATTTGATGTACAGGTTTCTATGTATATCCAAAACTACTCATCGGATAGCTTTGAAATTCGGTACACTGGTTTCTACAGATGATCTAAATGATATTTATAGAAATTATGATGAAGTCTGCAATTTTGCACTTATGGGGCAATTTTTGCCATTTTTTGGTCATAAAGTTTCATTCTCAAAAAACTACTGGTCAGATAGGTTTGATTGACATGTTCTCAGGGATGATCCAATGTGATATATTCAAATTATGATGATATTAGCAATGGTATATTTTGCAGCTTTTTTAGCCTCTTTTTCCTGGCCACTGAAATGAGCTATCATAGATTTCAAGCTTCTTCATCAACATGTGTCAAAAATAGTTATTGTCTACATGAACACAGCAGAGCTATATTTGCCGTTAGGTCGCTTGTTGTACATAAGCCTACAAACTAGGTCTTTTTTAGTCCATATATGCATAGGTATATATGCAAATGGGAGGTATTCTTATAAGGTGGAAAAATGTCGTCTGTATGTATGTATGTATGTATCTATGTATGTATGTATGTATGTATGTATGTATGTATGTATGTATGTATGTATGTATGTACGTATGTATGTATGTATGTATGTCAGTCCACGTCAAAAACTCCTAAACCGTAGCACCTGCTGTCTTAGTATTTGGTGTACAGGTGCACCTAGGGGTGGAGATGTGAATTTGTTCAAATGAACATGTCAGTGCCAAAAATATGCAAATGAGGGGAAAAAAGGAAAAATCCTGCAAATGGCTGAAACTCAGTAAGCATTGGTCAGATTTGGTTGAAACTTGGTATGCAGATTTCTTTAGGTATTCTAAAATATGTGTGCAAAAATTGGGATGAAATTTGCATTTTTGTATTTTTAGGGTATTTTTTCCGTTTTTAGTCAAAAAGTCTTGTTCTCTGAAATCACTCGTCTGATTGCTATGAAACTTGATATTCATGTTTCTCAGGATGAACTCAGTCATGCTTGTACAAATTGTATTGATATTGTCATATCTGTAATTTTGGGGCAATTTTCCCAATTTTTGATATTTTTTTAATCCAAAAACTACTGATTTGATAGCTTTGATATTTGGTATACAGATATCTAAGATTAATCTCAATATAATATATTGAAGGTATGTTGAAACTGGCAATTTTTATTTTATTTGTGGGGCAATTTTTGCCTTTTTTGGTCAAAATTTTATTTCTCCTAAAACTTCTGATCTGGTAGCTTTGATATAAAGTTTACAGGTTCCTAGGGTTTATGTTAATTAGATATATTTAAAATGAGGATGAAATCTGCAATTTTGTATTTTGGGGGCAATTTTTCTCATTTTTGGTCAAAAAATTTGTTTCTCAAAATTTACTAGTCTGATTGCTTTGATATTTAGTAAACCGGTTCTTATGGTTTTTGTTAATAAGATATAATATTGAAATTAAGTTGAAATCCGGAATTTTGAATTTTTGGGGCAACTTTGTGGAACTCACAGTTTTACTGGGATATCTTTCATTTTGTATTTTTAAGATTTTTTTTGGTAATTCTATACCTACTGGAACTAAGGGAATATAATGTGGTGATTTAGTAAGCATTTGATATGGTAAACTATATTTGGTGTTGAAATGCGGTAAAAAAGTCTTGGCAGATTTTGAAAAAATTCCAAACAAATGCCAATAAAAAATTCAGCCAGAGAACGTTTGACAAAAAGAAAAGGTAGGAAAGTGGGGAAAAAAGAATGTACAATGGATTGGATGAAAAAGATAATGTACCTCATCAATCTTCCAGACACCATCCCTTATCAAATGGTCCACCCCGATGTATTTTTGCACGCAATTAACCATGCAGTGTATGTTAGTTTAAGATGTCAAGTTAGGTAAGGATTTGGAAGGAATAGTCAAGTTCACCACAGTTTAACTTTATCTCTTGTGTCATCATCCTTGTGTAATTGGTTTAGTTTGTAAGTTGTTCCAGATGTGGATGCACTAGCTGTTCTGGAAGAACAATGTTTACTTTTTCCTGTAGGGTTTCTGAGTTGATGATTGTATGTTGAAATTTCTCCATGTATCTGGTGTATGGGCAAAGTGTAAACATTAGTTGCATGTTATGTACTTCAGTCTATGTCAAATATTGTAAATGAAAAATCAAGAACAGTTTACTGTGTGCTTGTAAAAGATAACATATTTGTCAATACATAAACTGCGTTGCAAATTGATTGTCTTAAAGATTATCACAGAAGTAGAAAAAGGAAAAGAAACTAACCAAATTGCTGTAACGTATTCACTCTCAGTGCCTGTATAGGCCTATACTTAACTATTTTATCATTACATTCAGCTGTTTGTTATATCTTTATCACTCTACATGGGCCAAGGCACACTTGGGGTCAATGTCATCACTCTGTGCCAGTCTGTGTATATCAGTCTATCTGTATGTATGTCCATGTTTCATACCATTGTTGACTTGTTTTGATAACTATATGGGAGCGAACAGTGATGTTGTCACTATTTTCTAAAAATTAGATTGACAACTTGTTATCAGAGATTGCCTAAAAAAGGGGAATCAGAAATGTTAAGTTTCTGGAGGTTTTTATTGCTAAGAGTGTTATATTGTGATGACGAGGGAGGAGTTTAATCAGTGTAATGATTGACAGTTGAGAGGGCATTTTTGTGTCTTTTGTATTATTTGGATGTGTAACATTTAGAGCGTAGACATGTAATTATATAAAGTAAAAATGAATAAAAAATAAAATAAGATGTACATGTGTCTATATCTCTGTATTTTTTAAATAGAAGACAATGTTTTCATGAAAAGACGGCATTCAATATGTGTAAAGATACCAACAGTCAACTACATATTAAATTCAGTGTAAAACTGATATAGTTTGCAGCTGTACTATGAACCCCCATCAAATAATTACTATGCTAGGGGGCCTTGTAAAATGAAGATTTAGGCTAATTTGGAGTTATTCAGCCGCAAATTTCAAGAGACTGCCTTTGTGTGGATGATTCACTTCAATGTTAGTATAAACAATACCCCATTGACCTTTGACCCCTTATGAATATGAACCCCCTAGGTTACTCGATTTTTGACACATGCGTTCAGAAACGGGAATGTTAGCTATAACTGGTAAATGTTCCTCTTCAGTCAGGCTTTCAAGGAATTCATTAAAGTGGAGACAGTGCATGGCCTCGGCAACCTTTTTATAGCAGCGAACACTTCGGTTATAATGATGTCCGCTCATTACACCATTGACTGAACCTTAGGCTAAAATACCCGACTCTATCATGATATCCTTCAAGCCAGCATCTCTGAAACGCTTTCCTATTGCAGGTAGAAATGACATCTCCGTGTGACACTCTCCAAGACGTGGTATTAGGCGTTGTATGTACTCTTTATTCTCCCGTCGTATTTCCTGTGCCTTCGAAAAAATTCGCCAGATCCATATTAAGTAAAGCACTTTGCAGACGGAGGTAATTACACTTGTACTCAGTACTGTGTTTATTGTGGGCTTCTCTGTTGGACTTGCATCTATCACCGATACGTAGCCAACTTTGCTGACAGGCCGCATGATGTTACTTGAAAGTTGCTGATTACATCCACTACGTGACGGCAAAGTCACATTGTCTTCCTTGACCCAATGATACAAACATACAAAAAATCCAAGTGTAACAAAATAGAACAAAATATAAAATAAAAATATCAACAATCCTGTGTCATTAAGAAATTGAAGACTTTAAAAACGTAATTATTTAATACCTACCTGCACAGTTTTGCACAATGTAATCCAAAATGCCAGGTCTTTAGTTAGTGGGATATCAATCACTCTGTCCTGGTTTTGAAGCATGCAGTTAGCATCTGAACCTATAAATGGCATGAAAAAAGCAATGTGGTGTTATACATTCTTTCAGTGTAGTAAAAGCCGACATTGGTGCAATACAGTCCATTGTTTGTAATGGTCATTTCCCGACGGTGATAACCTTGACATTTCGCGTAGTTGGCATGTCTGACATGGGATGCGATGTTACTTTTCAATGGCAATTAGTATAAAATCATTCAGGGACAAGGAACAGATGGCTGTTGTTCAGAGTTCAACTCGAGGCGGTATTAGTCAGTGTAATATTCATTACTTAAAAACAAATAATCCGAAAGTGACTAATGCAAAAGCAGCCGCCTACCCGGTGCTTAATTTGCAAGAGCTGTCGCAGTCATCGACTACGTCAGCGGCTGAAATAACATTTCTTGATGCTAATAACCTCTCTGGATTGGCAATAAGCCGGCCATGCCAATAGGGGGACTTCATTGGTTGACGAGGGAAAAAGTAGAGAAGCTTTAGAAGGGGAGGCTGGGGCCTTTGCCTTTCCAACCTGTTTTCTAGAAGTAGACCTAGAATACCCGGAAAAGTTACATGAAGAACATAGTAACCGTTCTCTCTCGCCGAATCACTATGAATTTCGACGCCAGGGTTCTAGACTAATCACAAGTATTATGGACAGAGAGAATTATGTCTTACTTTATAGGTTACTTGAATTCTATCTAAGCATGGGAATGAAACTAAAGAAGATTCATCGGGTGCTTGCCTTCAGAGAAGCACCGTAATTCGCTGAATATATCTACTTTAACACTAAAATGAGAACAAAGGGAAAGACAGACTTTGAAAAGAATTTCCATAAACTGATGAATAACTCAATGGTCGGCAAGGCAATAGAAGATGTTAGAAAGTAAAGAGACTTTGAAATTGTGGCGCGCAGTCATGATGTAATCAAAAAGTACAATCCAAAGATAAAACATATAACTATCTTGACTAGGGGAAGGAGATGGTGACTCCTGTGACAGTGCTCTACTGGAAGTGAAACAGGAGGAATATCGGTATCTGAAGCCAATTTACATTGGCGCTACATTACTCGAACTTTCTTAGCTGCTTATGTATGACTCGTACTAAAATTATTTTCGAAAGCAGTTCTCGGGTATTGGGTTAACCTACGTAGATACTGATCATTTCATTTACAGTGTGCTTCTCCCCTCCCCTGACACTTTTTTCAATGATATAGTTCAAGAAGATGTAGAACAGAATGGAAATGAGTCGATATATATGGTACAAATGGTATGAGCTCCGCCGATTTCCCACAAATTAACAACAAGGTGATAGGTAGATTTAAAGATGAATTGAATGGGTAATGTATTCTCGAATTTGTCAGCACTCACTCGAAAGTGTATGGTTTTCAAACCCTGTCTTCTATCACAAAAATAAGGGAATAAAAGGTGTTTGTGTTGGTAAACACCTTAACTTTGAAGATTATAAGGATCTGTTTGAAGATAAACAGGAGCCCGAGGAGGCACATTCCGCTCAGTTTGTACGGAGAGCCGGTGAGATTAGGAGTGAAAGGTGTAGTAAAATAATATGATGGCGCCCAATGATATCAAACGTGTACAGTTATATGATCAATTCACATATGGCTGGCAAAAACAAGGCTGAGTGGGTGGATGGCTAACTAAAATAGTATAGAATTTCTACTGTTCTGAACAGCAACCATAGCATCGCTTGTAACATAAACGTGAGACAATTATGGGCGTTGGTGCAACTCGTTACTGCTGTATCTTTTTTTTATAATTTCAAGTTGTGCACCATCTTTTGTATTAATTACCTTTAATCCATTTGTCAGTCGAATAGCATATTTCATATTATATACCTCATGAAGTAAATTATCAATAACGACATTAACATCTGCATCGGGCGCACCACTTCCTAATTTTCTCAGATTTTGTTCTAGATTCCGTTAAAAGTCATGTTTGTTCTCTCCTTTTGATGTTTGTAGAGATTACGATAACATTCAATAAAGTAATAATTATTCAAATCGAGAAGTATCTGCCCCTCTAGTTTTAAAACCATGCCCTTTTGAACTACTCTATTATTTTCTTGACCCGATATTATGAGGTTAAAAACAGATCTAAGGTATCTGGAACTAAAACTACTCCACTTTCCAACTATGGACACAGTATGTAAAGTGCTTCACCTGGCTGTGCCTGACTTGGATTATGAGTAACCACATAATAGGTCCTTTCTGTCTTTGTTCCCATGCAAGTCAGTAACAACGATCGATTGTACGGCATTTTGTTTCCCAGTGTTGTATATGGTATAGTCAGAATAAAAATCACATCTTAACATAAATATTCCCATCTGACTGAAATATAAAGTGTTTACCTATGTCGCGAGCAAGACGAAGGATCCAATATTCATGAAGGTGGTGGGCCTCTGTATTGTCTTTGCAATCCTGACAGACGGCTTAAAGATTAGTCTTTTGACATTCCTTGATGAAAGCTAAAATGTTATGATATAGGTTGTTATCTGTGAGTCTCATACCCGGATTTGTCCGAAGGATATGACGATTTACTCGCCGGAGTTTACATACAACCATTTGCAGTAATAGAGCGCGAAGCCACTGCAGTGAACTGCAATAAAATTGCTTACACTAATTAGTTTCAGCTGTAGCCGTGGCCACTTTGGTGTTGAACAAGGCTACTTGATAAAGACCAAAAAGTCTGCTTGTACAAAGGCAAAACTAGCTCTGTCTGAGGCTCGAGTTGTAAATGAGAGTTTACGATTGGCACCCAGTGTTTAAGATTAAGATACAATGTAACATTACCATGCACTGGTCCATGTACAAATCTTTTTTATTTCAACTTCCCCAGACAAACTGTCTGCATGGGACATACAATGTTGTCGACTTTGCCAGCAAACTAATTAGTGTGAGCAGTTTTATTGTAGTTCACTGCAGTGGCTTCGCGCTCTATTACTGAAAAGGGTAGTAATTCCAATTCGACAGAAAAACGAAAGAGGTATTTATTTTTAGAAAGAGGCCTTGCAAGATTCTTTTTCGCCAAACATGCCTGTGTATATCAATGCATAATTTTATTTACTATGACTAATGTTAAACCTGATAAAATATCCAAGGCGGTTTTCCAACGAACCCGACCACTGATCCTGCTGTTTTAATAGAAAACTGAAAGGTCTGATGTCGTAGCAGCTATCCCAACAGTTCGGTCCAGATAGCCTTAACTCCCTTACCAGGTGTTGTTATTGATGTAATACAATTAAAAACAGTAGGAAAGAGACGGGAGAAGTGTAAACACTACTATGTTCAATACAAGCAGTTGCTTACTCAAATACAAGAAAAAGCCACAACAGTTGCTGCCCCAGACCTGACTCAGAACATACTTCATCAGGCACTAAAAATTCAAAACAGGAAGGATTTAGTCCTCCTCTAGAACGATTGAGACTTAAGGGACTAAATAGCTGTGACAAGTGGCTCAATAAATGTCACAAAAGCGGTCTATTGCACGTGCCTCCGTAAGTTAATATGTAGGTCAGCAGCTTTCAGTCAACATTGCTATGGCAATGATAGCGAACAATTTATGTATTCGCAGTCCAGTGTTGAAGCTAAATAACACTGTAGAAGTCAGAAAAAGGAGTAAATGTGGATAATTTTGTTGTAAGCTTATTTGTCCGGTCGTGGAAATAAAATACAGAAAAAAAGGAGAACAGCTGAAAGCCGAGACCTCACGACTGTCGTGGAAATATGACGGGGAAAAATTCAACACTATATAGCTACGACTTGGCGACTGTTCGTGGAAAGACAATCATGACCTGACAACCGGTTGTAGAGAAAAATGTCGTAAAAATTCATTGGCTCTTTACAGCTTCAACCTTGCGACTGATCGTGGAGAGAAAATACAGAAAAACAGTCAAAAACTTACAAGCTGTTTTTTACGTTCGTGGAGAAAAATTACTGACAAACTTTAAAACCTTACGTATGCGCCCTTGAGTCACTCCATCGAATGCTTTTCTTATAAATTCAGAGCTCCTGGACCTTTTATTGAGGAGCACGTTAAAAACCCATTTCCTTTAGTTTTTGACAGCCTGATGTCTTTATAATACATCTTTCCGTCCTTAATCTTAGCATACAAAAGCAAAAAATTTCGAGCTGACGGATCACTGATAGTCTTGTCTTTTAAGAATTCATCAACCATTTGCTCTGTAAGTTCTACTCTCTGTTTAGTTAATCGATCCACCTGTTGGCCGACGCATGAGCTGACGCGTGAATTATAAAGAAAGGGCAAAAGACGTTTCATCATAATGTTCATCATTCAAATTTGATTTAATATAAACTCAGTGTGCGGAAGAAATTATACTCTAGCACGATGCAATTTTTTAGTTTTACGAAAGTTGGTCAATTTCTTGCTTGAACTCTTGAATTCTTCGTCCAAGGTGACGCATTTCAACATATGGATCTTTTTCAATGACGAGACGCGCGGACGCCAGTTGCGTTGATGTCGTTAAAGATGACCGGACAAAAATAAAACGTTATGATTTCAATTGATCAAGCAAACCTTATGATGTTTTAAAAACCAATGCCATTGCATCAAAATAACAACAATAATAAGCAAACTCTGTGTGAGAAAGATGATCACAACAAAACTCTCCAACGGTTCAGAAAAATCATGAATATCTTTAACTATTAACCTTTGTTCTTTTACGGAGAGTCTCTCTTACAATCGTCCTTGATGTCCTCCTTTTCACCGATGCATTTGCATCCCGGGATTTGCATTCAAGTGTAGTTTTGTGGTACAGCATCATCTTGAAGTCTTTTCCTAATCCCTATTTGATTATGAATCGTCAAATTGCCAACAGAGTCCTTCTCTTGCAAACGGTCTTCGCATAGGTAAAAACACGCACTGTACTAATGACTTTAAAAACTTGTGTCAGTGCCAATCTTTAACAGCAACACTTTATTTTCACTCGGATTTCGAATCATGCAGAATGCCATTTCGAAATCTCGCGCATGATTATTTGTACATCTGTAATACTTACAGACAGGCATATGTTTATAGATTAAGCTGTTTATGAGACTCCCTATATCAGACCTCCTAGCCAATGCACCAAAATCCGAAAACTTATTGCCGTCGGGTCAGGTAAAAAGGCCACCATATTGCCTGATTTTGACATCACTTCTTGGTCTTCTGGCCAGAGGTCCATATATCTTTCTTTCATGAATATGACTTTGTTTGTGTACCGTCTATTTTACTGTCTGTTTTGTGCTGTTTTGTGTCTATGTTTACAACTATTGTCTTACGAATTCTGACCTAATATCTTTGGAGTATGGATAGGTATGATTGCGATTATTTTGATATTCATTTTCGTGGATAACTTCAACAAATCTCTGTTTCTGTGCAAAAAGTAATGATAAATGCTTTTATGACAGAAATATAAACCTGTATACAGTTGATTTAATTTTGGTTGGACTATTCCTTTAAACATACTCAGGATGGATGATATTGCAAAAGACAACATTATTCAATTGAAAACTTCTTTCTCTCATTTAAAAAGACCTTTTTGGGTTAACCCCACCCCAACGGTAAGGTTGTCATTTTGCTATTGAAAGATAGTCAAAGGCGGCCATGTTTCTCACCATTACTTTCTCATGACCTTGTCCACTAATTAATTTCCCATAGGCCACCACAGTAGCGTTGAGTTCGATTTTCCTATTTCAAAACATTCAGCGGCACAAATTCCCTGAACAGGTGATAGGTCAATGTCAGCTTGACTACTGATGGATTTTTCGTGTGGGCAAGTCCACGGAAATTTTAAGATGGCGATGAAAAAAGCGCCCTCAGTGGTGGTTTTGACAAAATTCAGGCTTATTGTTATGATTTCTATGGCCCCTAGAACTCCTCCTATTACCACTGAATGTTTCAGCCATTATTCACAACAGTCTGCATTTTGATTCAGGCAGAAAAATATCTTTGCGAAAATTCTTGACATAAAAGTTCAAACTAAACAAGCATACATGCAGGTATCAAAACTTCAAGGTCTGCACTATTTTTCTTGCGAACTATCTTCGTGGGAAACAAACCCGGAAGTGAATAGTGGTCTTGTGCCATGTTTCTCACCATTACTTTCTCGTGACCTCGTCCGCGGCCTAGTTTTCCTTTTGACCGATTGTTTCGGGTCTCGATAATGCGTAATTACTTTGCAATTTCATATAATTCTTAACCAACCAAAGTAGGATATCGTTATATTGTTTCTGTCGGATAGAAGACTTTTTCGCTTATTCCCTACCCCTGCCCTAAACTTAAAAAAATAAACATTTTATCCGATAACGATCTTTTGACATCGTCCCTTCTGGAATCAGCTCTTTGCAGATATTAAATGGTTTGAACGACCCCATACTTGTTCAAAAACCTTGAACATATGATCACAGTATATTTTATGGATTGAATGTTCAATAAAGAATTCAAATGCTTGCGTTGATTTTATTTTTTATGTTAAGTTTATTCATTACTTTTGTAGTTCTGAAGAGTGACGCAGATATCGAGATGGAAAGAAAGAAGAAGAATGTCAAAACCCCTGACCCACTGACAGACGAACACAAATTGGAATTTCAAAGGCTGACAAATAAACAACGAATTGAATACAAAAAAAAGAAAATACTTTTAAAAGCAATACGGGAGGCGTATGAATATGAGGTACAACAAATCAGAAACGGAAATGCCCCAGACGTGACTAATCAGTTAGATAATGCATATAAAAAATTTAAGGCAAGGTTAGATGATGTCGATGAAGGTTCTTTGCAGTGTTTATTGAGTTTCCTTTCAGAAGAGGACATCGATTTTTTCTGGCAGAAGTACGAAGCAGGTTGCCTTGATGAAGTCTTGAGCGGTATTCTTATTACACCGGAGATAAGATCACTAGCAAAAAAAGCTCAGTACATTGTCAGAATCAGACTTAAGATAGATAAGAAGGAGTATGGGATTGTCAAATCAATTCTGCACGGTAAGTTCGAAATCTTATGATACATTTTACGTGTTTTAGTACAGAATAATTTACACAGAATAGTGCAATAAAGCAGAGCGGGTACATTACTGAACAGACACGGAACATAACATCATAGCACATCACACAAGACCGCGACATGTCACATGACGCTATATCGCTTCCCAACAAATCACATCTCATCTCACCCAATGAAAACATCCCATCTCAGCACAGCACTGTAGGTAGAAAATACAATATCACTTTTAGCTCACAAACCAATTTTAGAACTACATTTTACAGTTACAGAATGTTTTTTGAATTTATGATATCATAGTTTTTGCGGTTACATGTGCGTTTGTTATACGTCATAAGCTATATGATGAAGGGCGAAAATAAGGAATGTAGACATATTTTATTGCACCTTTGACAAGTTCTATTGGTCATGCTCCTTTTACGTTCATATTTTACCGGGGGTACACATCGCACTCCATTGATGTTCAATAAAAGCCCAAAATGGAGCCTGGAGCCTGGAATGTATAAGATGTATTCGAGAATATGAATGACTACATTGTGATTCCCATCTCAAGCCAATGGACTATTTAGAAAAGTCATAAACCTACTGCCTATTTACAGTGAAACACTCTGAAAGCATGTGACAGTTTTCTTTTGAAAGGGCGTGGTCTATTTCACCTTAGAAAAGTTTCTACTTTTTCAGCTTAGAAAAGTTTCTCTGTACAAAGCGGCTTTTGTTAAAACTAAGGTCAGTCTTTGTTGGAAGTCTTGCCAGTTGACTGTATGTTTGAAAGCACGTGACCATATTGTATCTGCATGGTGATAACCTTTAGGTGTTGGTAATGCAAAGACTAGTACCGACTTCTTATTATCATCCACCAATTTTGTTGCAGTGGTAACGTTATTGTATAAACTCGTAAAGACAGTTCTTAATCAGTCTTGATGCCAATGTGAGGGTCATGACGTCAGAACTCATTGACATGCAGTTTCTTGTTCTTTCCAGCATGGTGGTTCATTAAATTACAGTGTTACTGTACTCTTGTATTCTGTTTGTCATACTCAATCACTAGCCTACAAATCTAATCATAGAACATGGTGGCAGTAGTCTTGAAATAGAAAAAAATTCCTTCACTACTAGGTTGAGACTGAGAACGACGACTCGACCTGCCAAAGTTATAGTAACATGATCGTGAGTAGACACTTCTTGGACTTACACAGCTGCGCATGTAGTCACAGCATAATTGTTGTGTCTGAAACACATTAGCAGACGATCATGACTTCTCTTGAAGCAAATGCAAAGACTAATGATGCCTCTCCAGTCTTGGCCCCTGCGCCCATTGCACCATGAATTCAATCTCCACCACGTCTAGACCTATCTAGCAGCACAGATATGGTTGAGAAATGAAAAGTTTGGAAGCAGTCTTGAGACAATTACAGTATAATTACACAGCATCATAGGCAGGCTTCAGTGGATCAGCTTACTTTATTTCTACACTCGATTTGCCAGGATTTGCTCAAAAATATACAAGTGTTAATTATGTACCTGCCAAAAACAAAAACTCTTCTCGCTACCTTACTGAAGATGTTTTACCAATGAAACTTATGAGTGATAGTTGCTTAATAAACAATATCAAAAGGCGGGCGAAAAAACTATTTCGCAATCTGGAAACAGGCAAAAATTACTCACTGGAGTTTGTGATTTTCAATTAAAACCTAACACCAAAATGTAATCTCCGTGCGACTGATCAGAAACTAAAATCTGTACTCAGAGAAAACTTTAAACCAGTAAATTCTGTAAGGGCTGAAAGCAAAGAAGACATACTTGCTGGACATCCTGATTTATTCAACAAAAAGCCTGGGAACTAGAAAGTCGGGTACATTTGCACTTGACCCGGATGTATTACCCATCACTGTGCCAACCAGATCAGGAGCAGTTTCGTTGAGAAAATGGTCAAAACTTGACTGCCATATCAAACTTGACTGCCTTATCAAACCTTATCAAACTACAGTAGATCAGCGCACTGCATTGGCTAGCAAGTTCGTCACGACTACAAAATGTTCTTGTAAAATCAATATCTGTATTGATCCAAAACCTCTAAATGAAGCCCTAAAGGGAGAAAGATACCAGCTGCCTACTTTTAATGAACTTCTGCCAGAGTTGTCCAACGCTAAGTGTTCACGAAAGTTTATCTTTCATCAGCATATTGGCACTTAGTCCGTGATGGAGAGTCGTGTCTGTTAACTACCTTTATCACACCAATCAGTAGATATCGTTGGCTCTAACTACCTTTCGGTGTGAAGTTATGCAGTGAGATTTTGCAGAAGACGTTAACCCTGGCTCTAGAAAGTTTGCCTTGAGTTGTTGCATCACAGATGATATTCTCGCTATAGGTACAAGTGATCCTGACCATTATGCTAAAATGAAGAAGCCCTTACTTAGAGGTCGACAGAAGAGAATCAGCAAAGAATCAGCCTCAACTCAGATAAATTTGGTTTCCAACAATTCCCTTTCAAGGACATGTGCTGACCAAAGAATGCTTGAAAGCTGACCCTGCAATGATTGGTGCAATCACTAAAATGCCAAGATCTGAAAATACCACAGATGTTTAGCGACTCAAAAGAGTGTTAAACTACCTAAGCCATTTCCTCCCACACTTATCAGATGTTATGAAGCCTAAAAGACAGCTGAATCATAGTTATACTGAATGGAACTGGAGCGAGAAGCAGGAACAATCGTTACTCGACTCAAGTCACTAATCAGCTCTATCCTCGTGTTAGCTTACTATGATCTTGAAAAATACCTAGAAACACACTGTGACAGTAGCAAATCTTGTCTTGGTCTAGTAATTATGCAAGAAGAAAGGCCAATTGCATATGTCAGAAGAGCTTTGATGTCAGCTCGTCAAGTATGCACAAATTGAAAGAGAAAGGTAGGCAGTTGTCTACACCCTATAAATTTCATGATTATACATATGGCACTCATACCAAATTGTGAAGTGATCACAAGCCACTAGAAATGATTCAAAAGAAAGCGCTCCACAAAGCTCAAAGATGACTGCAACACATGGTGATTCATTTACAGAACTACAACAATGTCCAACAATGAAATGTGGTTACAAAGAGGCCATTCATCAGCGCTAAGCTACCAATAAACAATCAAAATCTTATCACCAAACAGCATGATCAGCGTTTGGCAAATCACAATGCGAGCGAACAGTCCAAGGTTCTTAACGCGAGCACACGCTCTAAAGACACTTGCGTGACCTTATTCTTGACTTTTAGGAGTTTTGCTACAAAATTCCTTGCGTTCCGGTACTGCTTCTTGAGGTAGCTGTCCGATATTGTTTGTAGTAAATCTTACCTTTGTTTTTTTCTGACTCTTTGAGTTGTTGTTCAAAGTAAAAAACTAGTCACGCCACCATGCTTATCAACATAGTTACGTCGCCCTTGCATACATTACTCTGGACATAGTGTTTTGCGCATGTATTCTCATTCCTGCTTCTCGCATTGCTATTGTTGTAGTGTTAGCACATCACCGTTAGTTTAATAAAATAATAAATAAATAAATAAATAAAATTAGACGTTTATCTCCGACATCCTGTGTTTGGTTGTGGTCTTGAGGTGATGGTTAAACAGGGGTTGTTTCCCGATTGGCAAAGATTCCATGCCTTGTAGTGAAAGGAATTTTTGAATATGAACGAAATAATTATTGTAGTAGAGGGAGGCCTTCGATAAATACAAATACAATGGGCCATTTGTATAACCCTAAAGGATTTCATTTAGGTATTGCGTGCACGGATGGGAAAGGTCTTTAACAGAAATTCTTATCGAAGGCTTGCTTAATTCACTTTCCAATGTTATGTGAAACTTAAATACTGCCTTGTGATCCTTGCAGATATGGATGCTGTCTACACCATCCCTAAACGAACCTGGAAGAGGACGATTGCCCATGATGCTTGGGAGAGATACGTGTTAAATAATGTACAAGAAGGCCAAGCTAGGTATTTGATACAGCAATCGAGATACCATCCAATTGTTTGTGAATTGAAATTTGAGAATTTTTTCTTTCCTTCAATTGTATCTTACTGGTACGAGCAGTCTTATGCTTTGCCGTCAACGTTGACTGAAGCAATGGAATATGCAATTAACTATTTTGTCAAGGTAGATTGCAAGGAACGTTACCCTAATGCGAAAAATGTTTTGGCTGTAGTTCCAGAAAGGCTTTGTAGACGAGGCGAGCTTTTGTTTGCTAATTCTGCCAATACAGGAACATTTTCTCATGGGCTTAATGTTCCTTGCGATGAAGCGGATATACTTGGTTTGCTTGAGAATGAAAAGTCATCAGATCCATCTGAACATGATAAGAGAAAAGCTGGTTGGTCTAAAATAGATTTTTACTGTTTGGCAATGTATTTGAGTAAAACACAGTCGACATTTTTAAGGAAAGATATGTTTGAAATGTCTGCAAAGTCTATGCCTCGTGCATTGCATTTTTTGGCCGGAATTCTCAGGGAAAAAAAGGTATTCTTTATGATACTCACACTTTCCATTGTGAAACCATGTCCTGCAATATTAGAACAGCTTGCTCTACTAGGCAGGTGTCTCCTTGAATCCAAAAGTCCAAGATACTTTCTAAGTGTTATCAATTCACAGTTAACACCAACCCAAATATTGGATTTGTCAGTTGCTCATTCAGTTTGCATTTCCTTCGAGAGTTTGGAAGCTGTAATGTTTATCTTAGCAAATACAATTTACATGAAGACAATCAAGCTGTTCTCTCAAAACGAGGTGTCATGTCTGTCAGAAATGTTTCTTGAAAGTTTGAATTGTCTTGTGAAAAATCCTAAATCTGATGTAGACATAAAGGTTAGTAACACCACAGAATTAAATTTGGTAGCTAGGTACATCACATTCCATGGGTTGTTTGTTGTGCAAAAACACAAACGTGTTCGACGAGACAGGCAAGATTCAATAAAGTCTATTCGCATAGAAGCACTTCATGGTGAGTTCAAATTCGTCGACAAAGAAATAATCCAAGCATTGGTTGAAGCATTGGCATTAACGCCCTCCCTAAGATCACTCCATATAAGCGGATTCAATGAAATATTTGTGAAAGATATTTTAAAAAGAATGGCAAAGACTGGTAAATTACTGAAGATAAGGTTTCTTAATTTGTCTAACAATAATTTGTCATATAGATTTACGAAAGTTATGTTGAAATCGATCAACTTTTTACCATTCCTTGAGAAACTCGACTTACAAAATAACAAGCTATATGCACTAGGATGTGTCCGGTTAATGGTATTATTTGGTCAGGTTATCGTACATTTAGGCAACAATGAAATCGAAAGCAGTTTAGACACATTGCTTGGATGTCAAAAGTGTTCAGCGCTGATTGGGAATATCAAACAGAAACACACGCTTTTTGAATCATTGATGGATGTCAGATATTATAAAAGAGATATGAAAAATGTAAGAGAAGTTGATGTGTCAAACACATCACCTTACTTTGGGAAATTTCTGTGCTTAAATTTAGCTTTATTCGGTCAGTTGAGAAGCCTAAATCTCAGTAACAGTAATATTTCAAGAGATAGTGCCATGGCGCTTGGCGATAATTTTGAACATGTTATATTTTTGGAGACAATAGATATCAGTTCAAACACAATAGGTAATGATGGAATTATATACTTAGGGGGCAAACTTCAAGTACTTAAACATCTCACGTTTGCAAATTTCGGCAATACGCAAATTGATGTGAAAGGTATGATAGGTTTGCTAGAAACTGTTGTAGCAGAGCAACAGAAGCTCGTTAACGTTTCCGACAATATGAAAGATTTTACCTACATATTACCATATATAAAAGACAAATTAAAGCTATACCCACATGATTTAAATCTGAAAGCAAAGATAGTAACACTCTCAAGAGTAATGTTTGTGAAAGAGTTTACACATTTACTGAATGTAAACAGGGACAATAAGCGGTTAAGCACCACCGAATTTGAAAATTTCTGTAGAGGTTTGAGCAATCTCAAATATTTAAGGAATCTTTCTTTAAAAAATAATAACATTGGCAATCTTGGCAATCTTGGTGTTCGTCTTTTGAGTAAAGCTATGGAGAAAATGGCTGAGCTCGGATTTTTAAATCTTAGTCATAATAACATCGGTCATAATGGTGCTGAAAGTCTAAGAAAAGGAATGGAAAATATGACCTTGCTAAGACATTTAGATCTCAGTCATAATAACTTTGGGGATTTGGGTGCAATGACTGTCAGTGAAGTTGTAGGAGAAATGCCTCTCTTGAGTTATTTGAATCTTAGTCACAACAAAATTGGAGATGTTGGCACGATACATTTAGGTAGAGGGCTAGAGAAGGTAAACTTGTTAAGCGATCTAGATCTCAGTCATAATAACATTGGTGATGATGGTACCAGTGGTTTAATTGCAGGCATAACTATTTCTAATTGGCTTGAACGCTTAAAGTTGAGTCACAATAAGATCGGAGATATCGGTGCTAGGACCTTAAGTATAGGGATAGATAATATGACTGATCTGCAACATTTAGACCTCAGTCATAATAATATTGGAGATGTTGGTGCTGACAGTATAAGGGAAGGGCTTGAAAATATGAAAGGACCAAAGCTTTTTCCATTAAGTATCGATTTGCAACACAATAAATTGACCACTTTTAATAACAATCTGACCAGAAAAGCGGATAGAAGTGATGAATGGGCTATTGGGGACTCTGAGATTTCCGATGAGGATACCCATGTACATTCTGGCCTGCCATGGTCTATGTCATTTCAGTCATTCGATGCATTTGATACCCATGATTTTTATGGTAGCCACTACAGTGATGACATCTTTTTATCGTGAAAGAAATGACGATAAAGATTTCTACCGCAAAGAGGTGAAAACCTAAAGCATAATTTGTCTGATATAGACTAAAGTCATCAAATTGGAACTAAGTGGAACTAATTTGGGATATTTTCGTATTTTTCAATTTTTTTCAAAAGTGCCCTATAGCTGAATGTTACAATATTACACATTACTCATAAAAACAAGTATTTATTAATAACTTGAAAAGCAGATGAGCTTACCTTTGCAGATCAAAGCCACAATACTTCACCTTCCGATTATCCTAAAAAAGTTCCAGTCATGCTCAAATGCCATCTATGATAAATTCCTTAAATGAAGAGATGGTGCTCATTTATGTTCGCATTGTAACATCGCAAAACATTTCACTTTCTTCGTTTCGTATTAGTTCGAATAAACATAAAAACTCAGCGTAATTAGCCTAATAAATGATGATAAGGTCTACTTGCAATGATGCAAAATTCAATCGGAGAATTTCGAAAGCTTCAATATACATACTGAACTATTTAATGCATAAATCAATTTAGTGTTAACCATATTTTAATTGTATCTATTTTCTTGAAGAGAAAAAAATATTTATTTGCCTGACTATTCACAATAATCCAATACTTTGTGATATTCGCCATCAGGTTTCGTGTGAGATTCGTACATAATTAAAGAAACTTCTCTGGATTATGCTGAAGCTTATGAAAATTCAAGTGTGACAGTCTCCTATATAATTGTTACATTTCACCGTGAGTTTAAAATCAGAGAATATTGCATGTTAGTTTAAAATCGGAGACAATGACATGTATCAGCACAAACATTAGATTAAGAATAAGGACATTCAATCTTTTTCATTGAATTTCTTCATTGAATGTATATATGTTTGAAAAGTGCCAAATTTAACTATCAGTCACTACTTGCTGTCGACGTCATTTAGTTACATTTAGACTGATATTACGTCAGTTTCTTGTAATTTTAACATTTACGCTTATGACTGAATTTGTAGTTTGCAAAATAGATTTCGCCACGTTCTCCATGTAGGACATATTTATATTATATGGTTGATGTATATTATTTTCCAAGAATTTTGGTAAAATATCTTACTATTTCTGTCCATGTGTTTCTATCACTTATGAAATATCAATTTAACATTTTATGGAATATCCGGATGTGTCTTTCTAACCAGCATTAATTAAATTAGAATTTCGATTCAAGGACAAGAATGTCATAAGTAGACAATGCAGTATTATCCATTCTGCGCCATGCAAGCAGAATGTTAACTTGCTGTTGCATAACTTGACTCCATTTGTAAGTGATAACCAGGACAGCCACTCTGTTTTGAAATTGTAGATCAATTATTAGTTTCACTCTTGTTCATAGCAATAAGTGTATTCTAGACGAAAGATTATATACGTTTGCCAAAATGCCGTGGATATTTCATGTTGAAATGTAATTGCGAAAAGTATCTGCATTGAGAAATTTTATCATGCCAGTTATAAACCTACTTCGTGAATTTTGCTTTTATATTATTACGGAGGTAATGTGATATTTGTTCATTATGTGTACATATATTCAGCATCAATAAAAAGTATAGTATATTTCAATAGACAATACTATTTAACTTCTTCGTCTATTCGCCCTTATCAGGTAGCGGCCATATTGGATTCAAAACGAGGTCCTTGAAGCATAATTAAGAAATGAACGGACATCGCAGTGGCGTGAATCGATCTTTGGACGTGCAACTCTATAAGCATTTTAACAAAGATGATCAATCTACTTTGTCTATGAGTGTTCGTATTCTTGAAAAAAAATATACCATCCTACCAACAGCCCCACACTTAGTTCACCATTCCCTAGACAGAGAGAACACCACTGGATTCAACACTTAGGTACCGCAATGCCTTATGGTTGTAGTAGTCCTGTTTCATAAGTCAGGTCCATGACATATGTACCAACATCAGTGATTGGTTCATCTGGTAATTTAAGGTCCATTTGCGTTACGCTGATTGGTGAGACCTCATGCGTTAGGTCTCATTACTATGTATTATTCACTTTACAGCTCCCTGATTGGTTAATGTGTAGGTCTGGTCCTCCAGTGTTCACTGCCTCATTATGCAATGTCCCACGTGCTTCCTGGCTACCGCTGAAGTAATACGTTATTCGTAATGTTCACGGATCGGCCGAAAGTTGCAACGAAAAATGCCCGACAAACCTTCATGCTTTAAATTTCCATGATTTTACTTATCCCTGTCCCTTTATGCATTACAGTAGACTCAGTTCAAGTCTGTGATTTGTTAATGTTTGAGTGGAGTGAACGCAACGATATGTATTTTGCTTTCATTGTTTTCGTGAGTGGAGTGGAAGCGATGAGTCGGGTGAACGCTATACAGGGGAGTTTCACCCGGAGGTGAATCCGGCAGAAACTCACTATCCTGTGCAGAATCAAAGGTAACGCATTCAATCGCTGGGAAAACATGGCCTGGGCTACCAAATTCCGAATAGTTTTGTACGAAATTGGAGAGACTCAAGAGAAACTATTATAAATGATTTTATTTTTTTTAAATTCACCGAATACAACAAAGTCAAGCATTACAGGCATGTTGGCT
>LD342934.1:116788-146156 GCA_001465055.1 Ptychodera flava | reverse complement strand
CCTGTGAATGACAAATGGAAACAGAGCTTCAAGGCATTACGCAACAAAAATTACTTAACGGTTTCAGGCGTCAGTTCATTTCAAGGAACTCTCGAACAAGGTCAAATCTAACTAGATATTTTGACAAATACTCGGCATGAGTACCTTTCTTCATATACTGGGATCGAGCTGCGACCAAGTGCAGGCACCATCCAAAAGTACATGGGACATTGCATAATGAGGCAGTGAACACCGGACCGGACCTACACATTAACCAATCAGGAAGCTGTAAATTGAATAATACATAATAATGAGACCTAACACATGAGGTCCCTCCAATGACTGCTCCGAAAGTGGACCTTAGAGAAGCGGATCAACCGATCAGAGCATGCAGTACATGTGTGTAGGACGTGTAATGTAGGTCATTTTGAAGCAGGACTAGTACAACATTAAAGATATACACAATCTGTCAAGTCTTGGTTGTTCAGAAGTGAATGTGATAGGCCCCTTTGAGTCTTCTGTCCGTAGAAGACGTAGTCATTGGCACAGGCGTTACCATCGGCCTAAATTAAACACATCTATCTCCAACTGCCATGACAAATCTATGAAATGCTTCCACTCCAAAGTTGATTTACTGTATATGGTAGTCTATGAGAGAACTATGCACAATGTTTTCCAATATAAAACTGACAATATCTTTGCATTTATGTACATTTGATAATTGATATACACTTTTCCACCTTTTGCATATGTTTTTGTCTCTTGTCTTTTATCAGTTTTAACTGTTCAAGGTGTTTAATGTAGGATACCATCGCATCTTCTTTGCTTGTGAAACTTGTGGATAATGTGTACGTATTTTGTTGGTGATTTCCTATTCAGGAAATATCACACGGACGATCAGTGCCTTGGTCATAAAATCAGCTTCTGTCAAAAGTGACCATCCCCAAAAATAGGTTTATAAAAAGTGACCCTCCCTATTGAACTGTCTTTTAAAAAGTGACCCTGGCTCGATTCCCCCGGCCCACTCCCTCCCCTTGTAATTTCTGAAGGGTCCCTATAGTTGGCTCGTCAGTGGGTTGGTGACTGCGCCCTACAGAGGAGCACCCCATTAGTTACCGTTGGTCTATTCTTTTGTTTTTTTTTGTGAAGATGCTGGGGGTGGTTCTTTCCACAGCCATTCTCGATACAAATATGCGCGTATTTGAAGTTATTACGTGTACAGTCACTAGGGTTCTGAAAGTCGAAACATACTTCATTCCCTGACTTGTCATGGCCGCGTTGCTTTTGTTGGCTCCTAGGAGAATGGTTAGTCGCTTCGTTTTGGCCATTGATTAGCCAATCAGCAGCGGAAAAATTACATCATATGGTAGAATCGTTCTGCAGGCTGCATTTCACCGCGCTTGGTCTCGATATCTTCAAGATAACACGAGTAACACGTTCATCGGCGTGATTTTCGAGGAGATGGTTAAATTTGTGATCGAACGAGGTATTTGGGAGTGTAGTTCTGAATGTTTTGTGCGAGCGCACGGCCAGTTGACAAATCGGGTGGCGTGTTTTTGAGTTAATCTGTTGCACACCTTGTGAGTATTTAGGTTACCGTGGCAGGCATATCGACAACGGGATCAATAGATCGATCCGAAAATCGATCTTATTAACAGACTACCAAGCTAAGAAGCGCCTATGATGAGGAGTGGTTTTTGTCTCTGCTCCCTTTGCTTCGACGCCCTGGCGCGTGGTTTCAGTGGCGGAATCTGTGAGGATACATTCCAATGCACCATTGCCTAGTGCTTCCAACAGATGGCTGAGCTCAGAGCTGTTGGCCAGACTCTTGGTTGTGACAGGGTGAGTTGTGTTGTCAGTTTGTTCCTCTTCCGCGCCCCATGTGGAGTGTTGCTTTTCAACTACGACTCCTGTGGTTTGGTATCCAATGATGCCACTCTGTGCCTTGCGTGGCATACATTGCTGGCCGATGGGGAGTTTCAGGCAATTTATATCGGAGGCTTCCATTGCTTGAATGACTTTGATCGAGGTGATCTGATCGTACAGCAGTCTCTCGATGGTATCTTTCACTAAGCCGTGTTATTCGCACCAGCGAGGATAGTCTGGTGATGGTTCCATTTTTGAAATGGAGATAGAAAAATTGCTCAGGATGTAAACTGTCTGCTCCACCACGTATAGCAAGTGGTGATGAGGACCATGAGGTAGCCTCGTCCAAGAGTAAGTGGAGGCATAACCTCTCTACCGGCTATTTAAATTACAGTAAAACAGGTTGCTACTGTTCACATTATTGTTATGTGCGTACGGTGCGACGTGTCAATGACCGCCTCCCTGAATACTACAAATTTGTGTTCAAATATAGGCGTTCAGTGAATTGTCGAAGTTAACACTAAAGGTAAGTTGTTACATTTTCTCTTCGCCTAGCTCAAGTCTCCTTTGATTCAAAATGTTAATATCCCTTAAATATTTGAGGCAAATATTTAAACCAAAAATATCGTTAAATTAGCTGCACATTACTGCTGTGTTCCGTTATGCCGAAATGACAGAAAGTACGAACAGCTTTCGTTCCTTAGTTTTCTGGCAGACTTGCGACTGCGGTCAGAGTGGCTTTCAAGATAACACGTGATGAAGGTCCAAACTTTACTGTAAGTTAAGTAAAGAGATTTATCATATTCTCTACAACACTACAGCATCTACAACATACTACAGAAACATATTTGAGCAAGATTATAGCGATGTCGCCTCTGCTAGTAATAAAGAACCAAATAGCCGCATAGCAGTACATGATAACAATTCAAATCCGGGAAGTTAGGGGGTGAGGGTAAATTGTTAACAGAATTTATTAATCAATCATTTAAAAATGAGAGATTTGGTTTGGACCTTTTTCGAATGATGATAAAATGACAAATTTTCATACTCACTCGGGTTTTTGTTCTTATACCAATTTTATTATGTTTTTTAATACAGTTCAGCCAACTGCTGTAAATATGGTGAGGTGGTCAAAAGTGCAAACCGTTATTGGCAGTATCGCAGAACAGCAGGGGGAGCAGATAATTTCAGTTCGTCAGAATGCTTTTCGTCAGTAATCTTTATTTTTGATAGATCAGTTATATTTGCTCATGTCTAAAGATAGATTAGATTTGTTCGAGCAAGATTTTGCCAGTAAATTAAATGTTTCAGTTTCAGCGGTTAGCAGGATTATTATAACCTGGGCAAATTAAAGTTTATTTTTCCGTTATTAAATTAAATTGTGGGGTTATAGAGATATAATTCATAGAGATTGCCAAATTGCTTTAAGCAAGTTCATCTATCAGGTAGGGTAATACTTGACTGTAGTGGACAGAAAATCCAGACTCCGTCATCTCGCGTCCGACACTCTGAATTTTTAATCTCATTTTAAGGGTACTCTACGTTAAGAGGGTTCGTTGGGAATCACTAGATGTGAGTTAGTGCCTTTTGTTTCTTCTCTCTTCTGTTGCAGTATCTCTCTGGGCAACTGTCATCCAATCTTCCTTTATTCAAATCTGCATGGCAGTAATTTAGTTATGGCTGACAATGGTTTCATTGTATCAAAATATTCTTATTGAACATGGGGTTGGGTTGAACATTCCACCATTCAGATATAGCACGGGCAATTCACGAAGGTTATTGGAGGAAACAACAAATTGCACATTTGAGAAATTACTTTGAACGGGCAATAAGGTAAGTTAGGGAATATCACATCTGTGATTCAAATATACCTCTTCCTGTATCAGGAACAGTTAATCAAATATGGACTGTTTGTGCATTACTTTCTTAATTTAGGGGGCTCTGTTCTAGCAATTAAAGACAAAACAGTTTAGTAGATGATACACACACCAAGAAATATCTTATATTAAATTTCATCCTGCCTTTGTTAAGAGAATGCAAGCTTTCGACAAGATTTGTAGTTTTGTTGAAAGCTCTCCTAGTGCAGTGTAAAATTATGATAAGAAATTTCTTGATATTTTAGAAAAGTTCAAGTGTAATTTGAGATGTGCTATAAATCAACTCTAGAGTTCTGAGATAGAAACCCAACCAGTCGCATTCATTACATATCATGCAATGAAAGTTCAGCATGTTCACGTTCTAAATACTTAGCCACACCTGATTTTACTATGTGCTGTTGTCTCAGGATAGAATTGCGACTCTTGCATTATGATTCCGATGCTTCTTGGTTTTGCCTGATAAGCACTGTAACTATTGTTTTTACTTGTTACTGTGTTAGTTTGGATTGACAATGTAATAACTACGTTGTGGTTTTCACGTAGAACCGAATCTTTACCTTCTGTTGTGATATCAGTTTTACTCTAAACCCGCGCCTGGAGTATATTGGCATTACTCCCAAATGTTGAATGTGCAGACATATCTTCCTCAATTTGTAATTCCGCTTTGTTCTCCACCGATGGCTATTGTTTCACACCATTCTGCAACAACAGTCTTTAAACCGTCTACACATATAAACACCGAAAACTGTATATTCTTTAGTAGAACCTGTTTTATCCCCTACAAATGCTGTAAACGCTGGACAAGGCCCCACATCAGCTGGTAGTGATGCGGTGCTTCGGCCAGCTACAACACAGGTAAAAATGCGGAATACTCAACGCATGTCTTTGTGGGTAAAATGGGCCACCAAATGGGTGACCATTTAATGAAAAATAGTAATTGTAAAATACATCAATACTACAGTATAATTACAATAACTAAGCTACTTATACGTGTGATAAAGTTGTAAAGGTGCGGTAAATCGATTGGGCCACAAAATTGGTGACCAATAAATTGTCGCACAACACAAATTTTCTTTAACATGGTCATAACTGTGCAATTCATAAAGTGGGTCACAAAATGGGGGACCTATTAACAGTCTAACAAAGAATCCACCTACATAGGTAACTCATTTAATCTTGCCCCAATCTTATGGGTCCCAAACACGCCACAAGACACACCTCGTGTCGGTCAAACTAGACGAAAGTCCACGTCATTGCAGCCCATGCGAAAATTGGCTTTTCTTGGTCGCTACGTTGACTTGTGCTGTGTTGAGAAATTGGTAAACGAGCTGTGCTAAATGCATGTTGCACAAATGTATGCTACATTTATACGAGCACGCTACCGGGATCTATCTAGCAATAACCAAGGCCATACTACTTAATATATATATTGTAGACTATCAACATCTGTTTTATTACAGCTATAGAGGTAAGGCAGCAATTGTAAAGTCTGATACCTACGTTTTACACTATTTCTACAAACGAGTCTAGTTGAATCCTATCATCTTTTTACGTGTTTATTACTTTTAAGTTTGCAACACCTTTAACTGTTTCTTTGAAGGCCTGAAAAGTGATAATTTAAATTTTTATGCACATTTCCAGCGGTAAAACAGCTAAAACTTTCATTTAAATAATAAGTAAAACAAGTGCAGCATTTCAATACAGGAACTGAAATAAAATATATTGGGTTGGGCTACGCTTACGGGAGATTCACAATTTCTATAATTCGAATTGCATAAAGCGGGTATATTTTTTATATCTTACTAGCCGCCAAATCAATCTTGTGACATATTGATTTTTTGGTCGTTATTTTATCGTCACATGTAAGTCTTAATGTTAGCGAAAAATAATGAAAATTGTTAGTAACAAATTAGTGGTTCCATCACCCTTAAGTGAAGTGCGCCCGGTCAACATAACGGCTTTCCATGGAGCCTGACCGACTGGTGGCACTACATGGCAGGGATGTGTATTGTCAATAAACGACACACAGCCCTGCACAGCTAGATCGGCTGGTCAGTACTGGGAGGAGGGGCTTTGGGTTATAACGCATTGTCGTAAATTAGCTCCAGACTTCGGAAGTTCCCCAATTTGCATACCTATAAACGAGATCGAGCATACGATGGCATACAACGACTTAAGACTACATCAATGAACTGTTTCCTCCAGTCAAGACACGTGTTATCCGAAACTTTCGCAATACACATCAAGTTTCAACTGCAAACAACAAAGGTTGTGTGGTCAACTTGAGCCTTGATGTGACAGCCATTGCATGGGCAGATCACTCATAAGGTTGGAAACTGGAAATGACTAAAGCTAAGATTTCAAAAATAATTCACAACGCAAACGAAGTAAAACTCATAGTAAAATCAAAACTACGATCGGAACGAAAATCAAAGGGAATATCAAAACGAAAATGATTTTAGTTTCGAAAGTCACTTTCAAAATGACAATGAAATTAAAAACAACTCTGTGAATTGAAATCAAACTAAAAATGAAAACTAAAGTTAAATTCACAGTAAAATCAAAACGACAACGAATTTCCATTATTGAATAAAAACCAGTATCATCAATGGAAATTAGTTTCGTTCCAAAAGTCAAAATCAAAATGGAAATCTAAAAAATAAATTCAAAACGATAATAAAATAAAAACAAAAATGTGACTTGAAATCAAACTCATCAATGAAATCGAAAATGAAAATAAAAATCGGAACACAAGTCACAATCAAAAACAGTATGATATTGTAGAAAGTCAAAAAATGCAACCCGGAACAAAATTTCAATGAAACTAATTTTAAAATAGAATTATAATCAAAATCAAAATTAATATGAAATCGAAAATAAAATCAGAACAGAAATCCAAATAAATAAAAACATTTAACAATAAAAAATAAATGAATTTAGCTTTGAAAACGAAAATCAAAACGGAAAAGGAGACCTAAAGTCTAAATTGTAATTAAAATTGAACCTTATTTAGAATGACAAATAACGTGGAAAATAAAAATAAATAACAATGGAAATGCAAGTTAAATGTTTAAAATATAAAGGAAATCTCAAATATAAAGTCAAAATCATTAAAGAATATCTTTATTTGTAGTAGTATTAACATTGTGTTGTTTTTTCAATTTTCTGTAAACTAGCTAACCATATTTTAGTTAGTTTTGACTATATTATTTGAGATGATACTGTCTGGTAAGTTTTTTTTCAGTGACCAATGCCTTATCGTACTTGCAAATAATAAATTACTTGTGTATAATTTAATAGTCACTACTCACACTTTCACTCGTGTGAGTAATGTCCGCCCCGTCTACTACGCAGACAACAGCTTCAGAACTTAAAGAAACTGTCCGATCTCTTTACAGTTCGATTCATTTCGATTAAAGAATCTATCCGCAATTCATTAAACCCTAAAAGACTCAGATATGACTGAACCAAAACTTCCATTGACACTCAAGCCTTCAAATGGTGAGTGTCTCTATTAAACAAAGAGAGAAAGTTTGAATCTGTAGCAAAACAGTAAATATTATACAGTACATACATACATACATACATACATACATACATACATACATACATACATACATACATACATACATACATAGTGTTGAACAAGTCGGCTTTGCCTGCTTATGTATGTATGTATGTATGTATGTATGTATGTATGTATGTATGTATGTATGTATGTATTTATGTATGTATGTATGTATGTATGTTTGTATGTATGTATGTATGTATGTATGTGTGTGTGTGTATGTATGCACGTATGTACGTACGTACGTATGTATGTATGTATGTATGTATGTATGTATGTATGTATGTAAGTATGTATGTATGTATGTATGTATGCATGCATGCATGCATGTACTATGTATGTATGTGTGAGTTCGTGTGTGTTTGTGAGCGTGTATATTTTATTCACTAAAATTAAAACTGACTACTACTACTAATAATAATAATCATCATCGTGACAAAAAGAGTTTACGATTCTATTATTGAAAAAGAAAACCTCTATAGGCGCGCTCCAGTTCATTCAAATGTACCATAGCTGCCATCTGTAAATGCCCATTCTTCAGTTCAAGTCCGTCATTTTTCAATGGCGACTATAGTCTGATAGATGTTCAACTTTCTCCGGACTGCCTACCGTAGAAAATCAGGTAATGTCTTACTCAAACACAGCAAGCCATTCCTCAACTTGATAACGGTCCAAAATTTTTCTTCCATGGCACTGTAAGGGCACAGTCACATAAAAGACCATAAGCACACTGCACTAATAACAATATACAAAAAATAAAAAATTGTCCTTACGCTTAATGTACTTTGGACGAAGAGGGAGGGGGGCTTTGTGTACAGTGCAATAAACAAGTGCCTGCATGACACATATCAGGGGCCTATAACTACCACTAATGTTATGAAGGGGACACAATAACCACGATGATAGAAGAAGCACTTTGACAAAAACATGCAAACATGAAATATTGCTCTAATGCTTGAGGGGTCGATGTTATAGGACAAAGGGAAGGGCTTTGTATACAATGCATAATATACAAACACTACCACCATACTGATCAGCGGCCTACAACTATCACCGATGGCATGAAGGGGAATTTGATATTCACTGTGTTAGTAGAGAACACTTTGATTACAAAATGCAAAAATAAATAATTGTCCTTATGCTTAAGGTTCCAAGACAAGAAATTGACCTTTTTAAGCTAACAATTCTCTAGTGGTTAATAAGCTCAGAACCCCTATAAATTATATGTTTTTGAAAAGCCTAGATATAGGGAACATTTTGGTCACCACAGTGTCACCGTTGTTTACATAATTATCACGTGACAAGTAATATGCATAACCTTTCAAAAATCGGTTTTCCCTATGTTTTGTTTCGGTGCTTTGAGATATGTGGCTGAAATTTGTGTGAGTACTAGCTGTTCTTAGGATCTTCAAAAAAATATCTCAGAATTTTTTAAAACCTTCTTAAACAATATTTATGCCAGAAAAACTTCCAGAGCGATGATAACTTTAGTTGATTTCTTTAAAATTGCGCTCCAAAAAATTAAGCAAGATATAAGAAATCTCAGACACACTTTTGAAGAGCGTTGTGACAGCTTGCATTCCAGCAAGTTTGAGTCAGATATTTTGAAATATTGAGACAAAATTTAGGGAAAACAAATTTTTGAAAGGTTATACAAATTACCTGTTACGTGATAGTTATGTAAACAATGGTGACACTGTGGTTACTAAAATGAAATATTGTCCTCAGGCTTAATGGACTTATGTTATGGGACGAAAGGGGGAGGGCTTTGTGTATAATGTATAATGTATAGGCACCAGCACCATACTAAAGACGGGGCCTATAACTATCACTAATGCCATGAAGGGGACATGGTATTCCCAATGTCAGTAGAGAACAAAAATATGTATGTAAAAATGAAATAATGCCCTCAGGCTTAAGGGACTTATGTTATTGAACGAAGGGGGAAGGCTTTCTGTACAATGCATAATATACAAGCACTCTTACCATACTGAAGGCGGGGCCTATGAATACGGCTAGTTTTCAATCGGGTTCGAACCCACAACATACGGCATCAGTCTAGCCTAGCCTAGCGGAGAGGCAACAGAGAGAACCGCTCGGCTAAGTCTCCACTCCCATAAAAGAGTGGTTCAATAGCCGGCTAGGTTTTTACATTTTTCTGACTGAGACCGCTCCACTCTTTGTAGAGTTTGTGAAGCACTCACTCACGCAAGCTCACTATTACACATCGCACATACAAACTTTATCGAAGCGAAGCAACGAATACATCGCTTTAACAGGGTGAACGATAACCTCGGGGACAATTCTGTCCACCAGCAGAGCTATCAACCCAGGGTAGAAAATACGGCCATGAAGGGGATAGGATATTAACAGTGTAAGTAGAGAACTCTCTGATAAGAAGATTCGAAAATGAAATATCGTCCTCAGGTTTAAGACACTTATGTGCATGGATGGGAATGGGTGTTGTGTATAACGTATAATATACAAGGACTAGCACCATACTAATCGGGGGCCTAAACTACCAGTCTTGCAATGAAGGGGGGATATGATAACTGTGTTAGTTGAGAACACTTCGATACAAAATGCAAAAATTAAAAATTGTTCTAGATCTTATGCTTAAGGTTCTTATCACTGATGCCATGAAGGGGGATAGGATATTAACAGTGTCAGTAGAGAACACTCTTCTCACAAGACTCGAAAATGAAATGTTGTCCTCTGGCTTAAGGGAGTGATGTGCACGGACGAATTGGGAAGGCTTTATAAATAATGTATAATATGCAGGCACTAGCACTGTACTAAAGACGGGGCCTATAACTATCACTGATGCCATGAAGAGGAACATGATATTCACAGTGTCAGTAGAGAACACTTTGATAACATTATCCAAAACTGAAATATTGTCCTCAGGCTTAAGGGACTTATGTGATTGGACGAAGGGGGAGGGAGAGAGCCGATCAATATTTAAAAGAGAATGCAGAGCAGTAAAGGACACTTTTTTACCGTAGACGCAAACGACGATTCTCCACGCTGTGTTAAATTTATCTCCAAGGGCGGAGATAAATTTAACACAGCGCGGAGATTTGTCGTTTTCGTCCACGGTAGTTTTTTTCACCCGAGAGGACGCGCACTGATAGACAGGGGGACTTGAAACAGGTAGCAAATGCAATGTATGCTGTCCGCAAAGATAAAAAAGTAACAGATGATGGATATTTAGTCGCTATGAATTAGCAGCTCATCTCGATCTTGAAGATCAATATCTATCCGGACCTGTTGATAATAGTAGTTCACAAAGAATTGCTGAAAGCAAAGGAAATTTCACGAATGTCAAGTACAAACAAGACACTTCCTCAGCTACTCTCTTACGACACAATTCTTAACTTGGTGATTTTCATGTATCACCTTTAGTGGCCAGACATGTTCTCCCGGATAATGACCCCATTTTCCCCATCGGCCTTCTTATTCATGAACGAAAATTCCAAGCTTATCACGAAGACTTCATGTCAACTATTGTACCCGAACTTAACATCCACAAGAAGGGTTCCATACCTCTGGTAACAGACAGAGAGTGGGGAATAGCACGCGCCATTTAGGGAAAATGTCCTGGAGTCACAAATATCTACTGCGAAACCATATTTTGCGTGATGTTGAAGTGTGGGTTAAGAAACATGAGACAAGCAAGATGACATTAAAGTCCTAAAGGACTGTGTAGAACAGCTGCGCGATGCAGAAAGTGAAGAAGTATTTAATTTGCTATTATGCAAAACTAAGTATCAAGTGGAGAAAGGCATTTTTGCAGTTCTTTGATGGTGGCATGTTGTCTGCCCTTAAATATTATGGGCAAAATTTGTCACAGGAAGTTATTCTGCATTTGAGACCAACATTACCGTCACAAACAATATCAGTGGAAGCATTAACAAGGAACAAAATGACTGGAAAGAGCTTCCTATCGATTCAATGATTCTTTCTCTGTATTACATGCAAAGCTATTACCTGTATGAGTTTTGAAGAGCAATATCAGGGTTTGGTAAATATGAGTTAAGGCAAAATTTAAGACAAGAAAGGTGGCACCGGGTTTGTCGAACCTCCTTATTTCATGCCCATATAGAAATCATCCTAGAAAATAAAGACGAATAGATATATAGAACAGTAGGAGAGAGGAAACATTATCGTATGTCTCTAATGTCTTTGGCAAACTTGGCTGTAGAAAGGGGGTCTATTGGTTTGTCTCCACAAAAGCAATCATTCACAGTCACCAGCATGAATAGCAAGAAAGTATATACTGTGAAGATGTATCCAGAGCCTGCTCAGTCAGTGTTCATGTGAAAGCACAGGTCTTTGCTATCACATTTTAGCAGTGGAATTAGCCGTTGGAGAAGACCATCACGAAGACACAGCCAAGCTGTCAACTTTGAGAAAAAGAACCAGAGGAAGAGAGGGAAATATGGCAGAAAGCAAGCAAGGACTAAGGATTATGATTATGAGGTTAATCCTGCAGAGGATTCAGTGATGTTAACTGAAGACAAACAAAGTCCAAATGTATCATACCAAGCCAAGGATTCTTTAATGATAACTAGAAAAAGAGATACTCCGAACGTGTCTCCAATTCACTCGGATGAAGGCTCTATGGAAACCCATGGTACATTTCCCGTTGCCATACCGACACAGTCAACACCAATCGACTTGAGCAAATCAGGTTTTTACCCAAACATTGTACATCGAAACAATGGAATGTCAGATCCTATTAAACCAAAGGAAACGGAAAGTAGAGATTTACCTGCCCGGCATTCTAACCTGAAGACTGATTGAGTTAACGAAAATCATCCATGGGAAGATGATATTATGATTGCTACTAACCAATTCATAATAATTATTCATATATCTGCTGATCGGAGAAAATGTAAAAACATTGATACGGCTACAGAATGGTCGGAAAGTAGTTCAGGTGTGCGACACTTTGCTAAGTGTATTTTAAAGCAAGGCTTTGATAAGTCATCTTGTAAGGAAAACACAAGTTGCACACGTGTGTAAAAACATCAAGCCCAGATTAGAGCGACGTTTCTCCAAGGTCGGTAATTTAAACATAGCATTAAGAGCACCATATTGGTCAGCATGATATGAAATATGAGATTTGAAATAGATATTTTAGGAAACTACGTTGAACATTTTCCAGTGATCCCATATCTAAATTTTTCCAAGGGTACCAGACAAAAGAACCATACCAGAAACAGCGCCCACGATTGGAATATAAAGATATTTAAAAAGTTTGAACATTAGCACAAGTTTTAGAGTTTTGTTTTATAAAAACCAAACATTCTAAAAGATTTATTTACTGTACAGTAAAAGAAATATGATCTGGAAATCTTAGATTTGAGGTTAGAGCTGAGAACTCCCACATCTTTCATTTTTCATAGTCTGTTAAGAATGGTTTCTAAATCAAATCGTCAAAATCAATTAAAACCCTCTTGTTGGCGAAAAAAATCATAGCACATTTTGTTAAACTTTAAATCAAGTTTCCATGATCGGCACCGAAATTCCACCCTATCAACATCTTCTTTTGGTTTTTAACTGACTGAAGAATAGAATTAATAGGTCTGAAGATTTTGGCATCGTCATCATACAAGAGACATTGGGAATCTTACATAAATACTGAACAACATTTGACTAAGTAGTGACCCCTTGGGTACACAAGACGATACTGGCCCTACTCAAAAGAGCGATTGCAAGTGACGTAAGCTTATTTAGATCAGTAAAGATCCCCTTTTTCTGAAGTATGGAAATATTTTGCGAACGATGATCATATTCTTTCCCCATAGTCACGGACATGGCGTCTTTTATACAGTGATAATCTTTTAAGGGACATGATATTGAAATCAGATTCAGTTTCAGAATTAGTTTCGGATTGAAATAACTGAGAATACATTATTCATTTAAATTCATACACAGCCGCGGCCCGATGTAAAAACCACCAAACACATTTCAGTGTGTCGCTAAAACAACTACTAAGTCAATCATAGACACCAGAAATTATGATCTCTCCGGCTATGTTTCATATTTAAAACAAAGAAATCGTGGCTATTACTCTGGAAAGGGTAGGTAGAAGCAATATCGGCTGAGCGAATCATATGCAAATCATTGGCAAAGCATGTAGAAATCATTTACAAATAGTTGACAAATCCAATAATTACCTTGAACGACCCATGCTGAACTGCATGAAATATATTGCCGGTGGAGGTTTTACTTGAAAGGAATAAGTTATGGAAAAAGTGCTGCAAAACATTTCGCCAATACGGCAACAAATGAATAGCTATGGTCAATATTGTTGAATCTGAAACTGTGTCGAATTCTATATTCAGTTCTCATGGTCGCTTTGCAAGTAGTCATGTAGTCACCCCATCACCTCATATAGTCATTTAATAATGCAAGAATCTGAATTCGACATTACAAAATTCTTGCACGAGAGCGAACTGAAAATTTTTTGCTCGTAATGAAAATTTTCATATAGTGTGTAATCATCTAATCATCGGTGTGACGTATGTTATAACTGAATCATTGCGTTACATAATTGAAGTATCTCATCATATTACTGACAGATACTGCAATTAATGTAACACTAACAGTATTGAAGATGAAATGTACTTTTTATTTTTCTGTCAGAAATACAAAGCTCAAAGAAAAACCTTTTCCAGTACAATTAATCTCCCAAATGGTACAACTGAAAATAAGCTTATTTGTTTTCTAACAAAACAAGAGTTGTCTTTTAATGAACAACTTGTAGATTATATTTCTAGTTTATATAAACAAAGAAATATCCAGTTATATGTGTCATTAGCTACTCTTGGTATACTGTATTACTTTATCTTTATTGGAGAAAAGTTTGAACTTATTTATTGGAGAAAAGTTTGAACTTATTTTTGTATTACACTTTTATCGCCAAAACATGATGTAAATCCTATATTTACACTCAAGCAATAAATTTACTATTATTATCAGTATATCATAATGACAGTTAAGCATAGAGTATTTCATTTTGTTTTTGAATCATATCATTCCAACACTACAATATTGTATAGGCGAACCTGTTCTGCATAGACAGTATTCTACGCCGTATTATACGGTGCAGGAGTTGTGCTGTTTTCTGATAGTGTTTTCGCAGTCGATCATTTTCTCCCATTTTGCTCTGCCCCTACGCGCACCTTAAACTTGTGTATATGCACGTGACGTGCATGTACACACGTCTATTGGGCCGTCTATGGGCCCATAGATGTGTGTGAATATGCACGTAATGTGCATGTACACACATGTATGGGGAGCGCAGGCGCAGAGTGGAATTAGAGAAAACGAGCGACAGTGGTGAATTTGGCCACGGATGTACAAAAATAGCTATTTTTGTACATCCATGATTTGGTTTTCCGTACACACTTGACATCAAAGGCCGCAACATACAGATTACCAGACATTGTACTGCAAAATCACTTCTCATGCATCATATACGCTTCAGTAAGCTAAGTTGAATAACACAATCAGTGCCTACATTTCTGTTACACAGCGGTGCGCACAAAATGAGCGTCTGTGGCCTAACATTCAGGTCAGTGTGGGAAACGCCCTGAAAGACATTAGGCCAAGGAGAAGCAGATATTTTCTCGCCAGAATTGCTGTGTAAAGAACTTTTTTGAGGAACAGACTTCAGCCTGTTCAGTACAGATATCTATGAACCTACAAGAAATATCCGGTGAGTTTATATCTTATTGTATATTGAGTTTACAGCTGAATGATTTTTCAAGCAAACTTTACCGACCTTGTGAATCAAGGGCGTAGCTGCAGTACTGTAGCTCGAGGTTTTGCCTGGGCATTTGGGTCGGACGCCCGTCCGACCCAAATACCCAGGCAAAACCTCGAGCTACTATACTACAGCCAGCAAGATCTATACGGACAATCACCGAGAACAAATGAAGTCATACGGACACTGATTTAAGTCAAACATGTTTGATTATGACTTACTTAGTTGCTTTATTATTTATTTATTTATTTCGAACTCCAACACAGATATGATACAGTTAAAAACCATATACATCCGCACTTACAGGAGGATTTTAGTAAAAAATACAAATAACATGATGTTACAGGACAAGAAAGCAAGTTAAAACAAATGACATGCACAACAAGGACAAAGTAAAAATTCAAAAGCAAATGCTTTTAGCTTTTCTTTTAAAACTCGAAACAGGAATATTAAAAATTGGTAGACATTGATAAAAACTATTATATAGCTTTGGAATGCGATTAAGAAGTGAATTGCTAGTAAATTTAACTCTACCACCCGGTTCATGAAATGTCCGTTTCTGTCTAGTTGATCGCCCAGGAATGTGTAAATTAAAAATTGGTTGGCAATCAAGAAGGGCATTAATTGATTTGTGAAGAAAAACAAGGTCAAAATAAGTGCGCCGTTTAGACAGCATTGGTAAATTAAACATAACACACATATCATCATATGAATAATCATCAAACCTTACATTTACAAGATAACACAAATATTTAACAAAGTTACGCTGTACAGCTTCCAGTTTGTCTGAGTACACTTTGTCAATACTATTCCAAACAACTGATGCATACTCGAGTTTAGTTCTAATGAATGTTTTGTAAACCACGAGCAATGCATCCACTGACAACCGTTTGCCAAACCTTTTTAGCATGCCAAGTAGTCTTCGAGCATCAGTGACAATTGAAACAACGTGAGTTGAAAAAGTTAACTTTGTGTCTAGTGTCACGCCTAGGTCACTGTAACTATAATCAGTCTTCAAATTGTGAGCATCAATATTATAATTCCTCTCAATTGGCAATCTTTTCAATGAAAGACGAAGTACTACACATTTGTCATAATTAAGGTGCATTTTCCATTTCTCAGACCATGTGGACAAGTAATTGATATCTTCTTGTAACATTGAACAGTCATTCACACTACGTATTATCTTAAACAACTTTAGATCGTCTGCAAAGCCTAAGGAGCCACATTTAAAATTACCAAAAATATCATTTAAATAAAGAATGAAACACAGTGGTCCCAGTTGTGACCCCTGCGGAACCCCGGACTTAACTAAGACAGGGTCTGATCTACACCCTTTAACATTAACTACCTGGGGATCTATTAGTTAGGTAGCTACTAAACCAGTCAAGGAGGGCGTCTTGTATTCCATACTTACTAAGTTTGTAAACTAAATATTTATGATTTACTTTGTCGAAAGCTTTGGAAAAATCTGTATATATAACATCCAACTGTCTTGTCTCATTAACAGCAATACGAGCTTCATTAAGCAAGACAGATAGATTAGATTTACATGATCGCCCAGGCAAAAAACCATGCTGTTGTTCAGACAAAACACACTTTACATGGTTATATACATGCCTTGAAATCATTTTCTCACACATTTTCGAAACTTTATTACTTTTATTTTTATGCAACTTTGAGTCAGTGACTGTTTCCAAGCAGTTAATTTCTCACACTCCGTAAGTCAAGGCTATGCTATGCAATGAGATCTTGTAAACAAAGCAAATAATCAATTACTGCATGTTAGAGGGCAATTACTAAAACACATCACACAACTTGACTCATGCATTTGACCTTTGACCGCTGAGTCATCTGAGTGTGAATTTAGTTTAGTTTCTTACCATAGATATGTTTCTTTGATTTTTTTCAGTTAAGGGGGCGCTGCACCCAACATAGCGTATTGTGCTCAAATTAATTTTTTTGCAAATATTCATTCAATTTTAATTCATTTGTTAACCCAAGATTAAAATGTTGGTTGGGTTCACCTTTAAGCTTGTCAAGCAGTCGTAATTTGCGTGATAAAGAAGTGTTATTAATGCAAATCTATGCACATCACCCGAGTTCCTAGACTGCAAAATTCAGTCGTGTGCGGGCGCTCCGGCGCACTGCGACCTACGACCCTTTACTACGACTTGTAGTAAAGGGTCGTAGGTCGAAGTGCGCTGGAGCGCCCGCACACGACTGAATCTTTCAGTCTACCGAGGTCCTGGCTTCTCTTTTCTCTTCATTTCAAGATTTCAAAGAAATTGACTCCACTTTGGCTTGGTCAAATTTTCTGACATTTTCATATTATGTTCTTTAAATGCTATACAACAAAAACACGATTGGAACTAATTTGGGTAATTCGATCTTCATATTTTTCAAATTTCTCACAAATTACTCATAAAAAGTGTGTAACGCAAAAAGAAAAGCAGATGAGCGTATATTTACAGATTTGAAAGACATTACTTCGCCATCCAATTACCGCAAATTAGTTCCAATCGTGTTAAAATGACTATATGACGAAATGATTAGGCGTTTTAATTTTACTAATGATGTTTATGATCACTCTTTGAGTGTCAGTCTTTTAATCCATGCCATTTTAGAATGAGCATAGATAATGCAAAACAAAAGTTTTTTTTTCTACATATACTCTTGTTTCAAGTGAAATATTACATTTCAGAAAAAGTTTCAAGTTATTGACTTATTTTTTCATTAATGCCAAAATTGAGGTTTTTTACCCAAATGTACACCCGGTCATACTTTGTGTAAACTATTGCCACCATGCTTAACTTTAGATTCTCTGCGTTTAGAAAATATATAGTGTGAGTGGGTTTCCTTCTCATCTATGATGAGAAATATTCCTAAGAAAAAAACTGTGTTGGCAACATGCAGCACCAACTTAATTGTTCCGTTCTAAAAGAATCAAGAATTCTCAATATGGAAAGCATGCTTATATTCAAATAATAAAGATAAGCGAAAGCATACATCTGATCTTTGATTCATGTTAATTAAATGCTAGAATATTTGCTTTGTCTTATTTCAGAGGGAATGCATGACGAATTATCATTTGTAGACGGCTATTGCAGAGTACTTGCAGACAAATCAATTGGTCCCTTGAGAAATATGTTTGCGCTTCACAATTCTTCTGCAAAAACCGCCACTTCGTCCAAAACTATCGCCAACCGCTAAAGCTGAAAATAACGTTTTCATCACCTTCCTAGCATCCCAGGACTTAAGTCTTGAAAGTGTAAACATTTCGAGAAGATGACAACATGCAATGCCGCGCAAGGCACCTGAGTTGTAGCATTTAGTAGTTTGCGTTTTCCGTTTATGGTTTTGTGCAAGAACAAATGGTTCTTGGTTGCCAAAATGTCCTGTCCTCCACCTTGCAGGTAACACAACCTGTGATACATCGTGGTATCGCTGTTTTAGGACGAGTAGGTGGTAAGGTACTATACTTGGGGCGAAATGGTTTCAGTACGAGGTGGTACATGAGGCGAAGTGGAGTGAGGTGACTCTACGTGGGACGAGGTGGTTTTGGCGCGAAAAGGGCTAAGTTGGTGGGGCGACCTGGTTTTAGTGCGAAGTGTCTGGACCCCACCATAGAGGCCCATGCCAAGGGGGTTTACCTGCGACTTATGGATGCAGTGCACGAGTATGTTATGATATACCCGCGTTGACTCTTCAGAACAAATCGAAGACTTAAGCGTCAAAGCAATCGATTTGGGCCTTTCGGTGATTTTCTCGAATTACAGAGATACGAATAAGAAACTAAACCTTGACGATATATCATTGTCCCTGAGTCTGTATAAGTGTTTGCATAACTATCTCACACGCACGTCAACAATTTCTTTGTATATGAGTTACCGAGACCATAAATACTTGCGGCTCTTCCAGATAACACTGGGGATATTTGTGGAATTCATCGCCGGTGAGGTTAATCAAATATATATTAAGCAAAAGGAAGAAAAAGATGGCGTCTTATGTGAAGAAGGAAGATGCGTTTAACGAAGCCAGTATATCCAAATTTTATTCACAATATCGACCACAATATCCAAGTGTGCTCTATGAAACTATAATGTCTTTCCTTGGACAGAAGGTAAGTCAGCATTCGTCAGGTAAATTAAATATTTTGAGTGTCATCAACTTCCTGTTGAAATATTTATGTAGAAGATTTCATTCAATCATAAGTTCCTAAGTCCGTGAAACATGACTCGGAATGCTTCGTAAATAAGACGAACATATGCATTTGTGTTTTATAAACTGATGCAATGAGCCCCAATATAAACAGTTGACCAACTCTCAATCTTGCACGCAGTGATCATCATTCTAATAACAATATTCTTCATCTCCTGTCTTTAGACGTAAGATAATGTCAAAAAACGCGTTACTCAATAATTTTATATGTTTGAGAGAGGTAACGATTTCAAAAGCGTCGAAATTAGTTTAATAAATTTATAAAAAGCGTTAGATTCTATAAGATATTAAAATAAATCCACATGATTATATTGACTTTTGAGAAAAAATGTACCTGAACTATTTTTGGCATTAAAGAGTATAACATTATGTATTTGTAAATTTCGATGGGTACATTGCCTTGTTCTAGACTGCTTTGTTTTAAAGCAAAACGTTTAAGATTTTTTTGATAGCTCAGTTACACTGATATATTAAAAGAGACATGCTTGAAAGAAAGTTTATAGATCAGCCTAGAATCAACAACTTAACAAAATGTACATGTTACGTTATTAGTCAGACGAACTACAAACTTAAACTACAATTTGCATCTATAGATTTGACCGTTTGTATTGCTGCCTTTGTATCTATTGGTATCGAAAACAGTATTGCTTCATTATACTTCACTTGTCTGGAAAGCTTGTCTTCATATGACTACACATTTTACAACCCTCTCTTCAAATACTACTGTTTCACCTCTAGGTGAATTCCGAAGACCTGGACACTTTATTCCCTGGCGTTTCAATACTCAGTGTCGCAAAAACTATATACATACTTGTCTATCAGACTCTGTGCATGTGTCACAGTAGTACGGCCGTTTATTTTCAAATCGCCATATACAGCATAACACATAGAGGCACGATTTCCGTCGAACGCTTCCAAGCCTGAACAACTACAACATAAGTGCAACCAGTCAATCAAGTTGGAGGTACAATATGAGCACCTTTGAGAGTTTATTTTCAAGGAAAGGGAATGTTATCATAACTGATATAATAATTTAAATTTCCATTAATTAGCTCGCACCGCCATACACCCTAGCCTTGGATGTAGGCTGTGGTACAGGCAAGGGAACATGTTTCCTTGCTGATCACTTTCCTGAAGTTATTGGTACAGATATCAGTCCTACACAAATTGCGGAAGCGAAAGTTATAGAGAAGTTTCCGAATGTGACCTATCAGTAAGTCTCTGTTAACAACGTTTGTCAGGACTTTGTATGTATTAAAGAGAAATACTTGTCAATATTTTATAGAAGAGTGTAGAAAAGTAACCGTATCTGGTATGGATTCAGTCGACGACGTATTTTTAAGTAAGTACCAGTACAATTATTTTGTACCGAATTAATTACTAGGATATTTCACGACTTGCAGAACAAATCACCCCGATTTTATAAGAAGTAATGACTTTGCTTTTTAATTCAATGCGGTAAAAACTAAGCACATTTCTCTCCTTTAAGTTGAAGATTGAATGAATTAGAGTTTCGTGTGGATTAATTTGCATTCCTGTATATGATTCACTCTCTCAGGGTCGCTGCTGCAGAGTCACTACCTTGCAAGCCAAATAGTGTAGATCTCGTGACAGTCGCCTCTGCCATACACTGGTTCCCTGATTTGGAAAAATTTTACGATGAAAGCGTGTACTGAAACCTGGAGGGTGTTTGGCAGTTTATACCTACCATGTAAACGATACGCAGTTGTGTTTTGAAGGCAAGACCGATAGACTTTCACAGATTTATCAGGAAGTAGGTAACATAAATTGAAGAATCAAGAAAAACTTACTTTAGCTTTTGCATTGAGACCAGAAAACTATTTAATGAAAATATCGGCATTTTCAAGCAATCGAAACAAAAATGCATCCTGCCGTGTCTATAAACGAGTACGTGGTAATTTTTTTTTTACTTTCACCAGACTGTTAACACCCACAAACACAATGCAATATGTAACAAAACGGTTTTTGTCAGTCGGGCAGATAAAGTTTCTTTCCCATTTGAATGGAAAAAACGCATGGCTTCCTTTTTTAAGTTTAAAAAGGAGTCAAGCCGTATGAAAAGGTTTCTTGTTATAGTTAGTGTCGGACCATCTCGAATTAAACTCTTTGATTAGCAGATAAATCTCTTGTCGAAAATGTTTTTCAACTTGAAAGTGGAAATTCATAGGCGCCTTACAAACATTCAAAGGTAAATTACACCTAGCAAAAGAAAATTTTTAACTCTAAGAATGAGGATTTGGTCAAGCGGTTTTGACTCCGCCGGGTGACTGAGTGCCGTGCGACCTGAGTTTAAACCCGATCAAAAACTTACTGTATTTAGAGTTTTATATCTGAAAGTGTTACAATAAACATTTCAATATTCTCTTTAATGGAATAAAAATAAGGAGTAATTGCCTAAATGTTTTACTTTGGACCCTCGAGTTTTTCTCGAGGGTCTATGGTTTTACTGGATAAACAAATTACTGTATTTTAACTACGCTGGCAAAATTAAAGTTTTGATATTCAAAAATACTTGAAGGTGAAAACTTTGTTTATGCCATATATTAGTCCACACAAGACAGCAACGCATCGATAAAAATTGAGGATTCGAATATCATTAACAATCAGCGTTAAAGTTTCACCTCATTAGCTTTAAATATCGATTGGTTTTTGCAGGTCATCGTTGAAAGACATAAATCTTACTGGGGTATGGATCATTTTCGATTTCCAAACACTCGTTTTCGAGATCTGCCTCTACCATATGGGGACAATGAAAGGTAAGCAGTCATTGATTTTGTACTTCCGTGGTACATCCCCTCTTCATGGCATTGTATTAATGATTTGCTAAAAACGCATCGCAATATAAATACAATTCTGAACAAGGTTTTACAATAAGTTTTCCAATGTCAATTTGTTGATCACCTGTCTATTTGGACTGCAGGTTCAACCACATGAAATATTCTGATGACATAACAGTTGCTGGTCTGAAGGGATACGTAAGAAGCTTTACATTATTTAGGAAATACAATGACGATTACAGAGAATCTCTGATACAAGAATTGCAAGAAAGGTAAAATGACATTGAATTTCCATTACTGTACGTCATCTTTACTTCAAGCGAGTTGTATCGTCTTAATGTTTTAGATTTACAACGATTACTATCAAAGATGGATATCAAACCAGGTAGAATGGCTGTGTTACCTTATGCACGATAAAAAGTAAATTGCATATTATTCTGAAAAATTCCTTGTAATCACATAGTCTATCCTCGGTGGTTGGCTAACGACTTACAATTTCATAGAATCAAAGAAGGTGCTGTCAGCCAGAGGCGATGTATACACAACTAAAGTTTCATGACGAGAATCAACGAAGTTCAATCAACCCTCTAATAGTTCATAATAAATAGTAACTGAGACTTTCCTTTAAATCGGTGGAATTTCATCACCCTGTTTGCAAAATGGAAAGAGCTTTAGCGGAAAAAACCCGTTTTTCTGGATATTACCTTCTGTATATCTCACATGCCAACTTCCAAATTATATTTCCTGGTCCGTGCCGTATCAATCGCGCAGAGTCATAACTGGAGTCAAAATGATTTGCATACCAAAACTATTAAGGCCAATTACACTTTTCCTCTAGGTTGCTAGCTATATAAGAAAAAAATGCATTTTCAAAATGTATTTGATAATTTGCATTCATCATTACCGATTCAGATAATCTTCAACCAATCCTCCTAATACTTAAAGCACGGGGATTAAAATTAGTTTAAGTCCAGTTACTTTCACTGTTACTTTCAAGTCGACCGAAATTAATTTTATAATAAAACCATGTTTTTCATGTCCATAGTCTCCATGAAAGCACTTTACATACTTAGATACTTTATACTGTATCCTGTTCTATCAGTGTAAAATAGGCATTTTTATGTTTAGATCGTTTAGATCGTTTAGATTGTTGTGAGAGTTAAAAGTTCTAAGGTAAAATGACCTTGCTTGCCAAGTTACGGGGTTGTTTGAAATAGTGTTGCCTCCCATCGAAAATCTATATTTGATCTAGCATGATTTCTGAACTGACATACCTTCCGTGTCTTTCTGTCCTGAAACATCCTATCGTCATAAGAGCTAGTTAAGCTAGTATCTGTGCCCTGAAAACCTTCAAATTTGTCTCTTCGTACAACTTGACACTTTGTAATATAAGAAAGTCAACGTTTACTTTTGTAATAGATCTGAAGACAGAGATAATGGCTTAAATGCATCTACAGCCAATACACTCAATTTTGAAGCACAATCGACTAATATAGATTAACACGATCGGAACTAATTTGGGATAATTGGTTGGTGAAGTAATGTCTGTTTAATCTACAAATGTAAGCTTATCTGCTAATCGTTTTTTAATTACACACTTGCTTTTATGAGTAATTTGTAATATTGCAACATTCCGCCATATGGCACCTAACATTTTTGAGAAATTTGAAAACTATGAAGATCCAATTATCCCGAATTAGTTCCAATCGTGTTAGATTGATAAATACTAAATAAATTGATTTTGATGATCTGAGACCTACCAAAATAGGTTATACGATCAATTAATAAATCAGTACTCGATCCCTTATCCTTCGGGATCATGGCTGCTTTACACGTTAAGAGCACACCAGAAGACACTGTTCTCACGAGGGAGTACCTCTTAAGGTTCCAAGACAAGAAATTTGACCTTTTTAATCTAACGATTCTCTAACGGTTAATAAGCTCAGAACCCCTGTAAAGTATACATTTTCTGAAAGCGTAGATATACGGGAACATTTTGGTAACCACAGTGTCTCCATTGTTTACATAACTATCACGTGAGACGGTAATTTGCATAACCTTTCAAAAATCGGTTTTCCCTATGTTTTGTCTCAATACTTCAAAATATCTGACTCAAACTTGCTGGAATGCAAGCTGTTACAACGCTCTTTCAAAGTGTGTCTCAGATTTTTTATATCTTGCTTAGTTTTTTTGGAGCACAATTTTAAAGAAATCAACTACGCTTAAATTTACTGCTCTGAAGTTTTTCTGGCATAAAAACTGTTGTAGAAGGTTTAAAAAAATTCTGAGACACACTTTTGAAGACCCTTGGGACAGCTTGCACTCACACAAATTTCAGCCACATATCTCAAAGCATTGAAACAAAACATGGGGAAAACCGATTTTTGAAAGGTTTTGCAAATTACCTGTCACGTGATAGTTATGTAAACAATGGTGACACTATGGTAACCAAACTGTTCCCCTATATCTAGGCTTTCCGAAAATATACAATTTACGGGGTTCTGAGCTTCTTAAATACTAGAGAATTGTTGGTTTAAAATGGTCAATTTCTTGTCTTGGAACCTTAACACTTTGTATGTCACGGAAGCCAGAAGTTTAAACCGCAGTCGCCATTTTGATGTCTGGAATTAAAGCACATTTGGATAACGACATTTCTCTAAACTCCGTTCACAACTTTTTACTAGTTCTGAGCGAAAATGAGTCAATATAGTTTGGTTTTTATCTGTCGATATCTTATTAATTTCTTTGTTTGGATTCATTAGATTGAAATTACCCAATCTGTGGTACAGGAATATGGCACTTTCTATCATATTGTCTAGCGTGTGATTGTAATTGAAGAAATTAAGGCTACGTTCTAAAAATGGTGAGGGGGACTGGAGGAATCGCGTGTGAAATCTTAAGTTTTTTTGAGATCCCCCTCAATAGCGCCAAAAATTTTCAAGTACCCCCTCTATATGATAAAAAAATTTCAAGTCCCCCCAAATACAATACAGCTGCATATTTATTGGGAGTGCGCGCTCAGTAAAAATAAACATGTATTGCGTAGTTCTGCACGCAGACGTTCGACACTTAGACATTATTCCCTAATATTTTTCTTCGTTCAGCGAAGGAAAATACGAATGACGTAATGACCGTGTCACCACGAGTCGAAGACGAGTGATGACACGGTCATTACGTCATTCGTATTTTCCGAGCTGAACGAAGAAAAATATTAGGGAATAATATACTTATCATATGCACAAGCCAAGAATTCGTTCATGACGATTCCGTGCTTAAACTTTTGAACTACCTTAGGAATAATATCAGTACGCCGTGCGCAAGTTGACAATCATTTCCAGTCGTCCGTCGCGTAAGTGAGGAACACGGCGTTCACGTTCGTTGGTGTAAGGAGCAAATGCCAGAACACCTCTCGGTCTACACGTACCTTCCGCAAAGTTATGCTCCATTTCAAAGATAGCATAGGCCTAGAAATTTATCACAGACAAAGATACGCTATTTTTCGGGAACAAAGATCGACTGAATCCCCACGGCGCGAACACTGTAAACGTCGCGCCTGACCCTGTTTGCAATGCTTACGGAACGCGACCAGCTTCGAGGTCGTTGTTTCCGCAAATTATTCACATACTTCCTTCGGAATATACAGGCGGTACACTCTTGTGTTTACATTGTTCGGATTATTAATGTCGTAGTCTGTGAAAATATCGATTTCATTACAGTACTTTTGGAGGCATGGACACCGCACTTGACCCCTTTGTTGCAGTGGAAACCGTATGTCTACCGTGGTCTAGTCTACCGCATGAAACTACACAGTGCGTCGAAAGTTCAGGTGTCGGCGGGGTCCATACGAATACGAAAATACCCCAATGCATATCGGCGACAAAACTAAAAACACGAGGTCTCTAAAATTTGCCTAGTTGACTCTAATAATCATGACTAATGTTTGCGATATTTTCACACATTTTGATCGTGGGAGAAACATCGGCCGCCATGTTGTTTGTTTAGATTTACGAGCACACCGAAGATCGACGCAAAAAGGTCCGACGCACCAAAATTGATGACATAGACGCGGGTTGTCGTGACGTAGAAAGACCAGAGAATAAATCCCGTATTTTTTGTTCGGAGACGACAAACTTGGCTTGTGCATGTGATAACACCTCTTATCAGCAGTACATAGAGCCATACCCCTGGGGCAAGTTCTTAAATTGATTCATTTTTAAATACATCTGTTGATTTTTTTGATTTATCAGTCTAAGCCGACTTAAGTTTATCCAACTTTGGCCAGGTCAATGGCACTATAGCTGCAAAGCACACAAAATGACAATCATGAGAGAGTATGCAAATTGAGAATTCCTGGCTACATTTTTCCAAATTGTAAAAAAAGAGCACAGTGACCTACCTGAATTTTTCTGGTTTTTTTTTTAAAGTACAAGACTTATACAACTAAGATGCTACTTATAAATAAATGTTTTAAAAATTGACAATACTGGAAGGTTAAAATATTCTATCAAATAAATGTTTTAATTTCAGAAATATTTTGGTGTAATTATGGCAAATTTGGTAAAAAATAAATGATTCCATTCAGTCACACATTTTTCATTTGAATTAGAGTCTTTACTGTTCAAAGTTTTTACTATTGTGTAAATGTACGATGAGATGTGAAAATTCCATTCACTCCATCATAGACCCTGGAGTGAGACTGCATGAACTTGTAATGATGGTTTTATATATTGATTTAAGTGATTTGAGAAAAACTGTGACTTTTCATCGTAAACTTGTATAATATCAAGCATGGTGAACCCATCTCCTTTCTATTATTATTATTGAAATCCACATATCTTAACCAGGACATTTTGCTCACTGCTTTCCTAAGACATTCGCCATCAAAATTTATGTTGTTGTTATGACTCAGATCTAAATGTCTGAGACGAGTTATGTTTCCAATCGCCCTACTTAAAGTTTCCACACCAAAATCTCCAATGTTATTATAGCTGAGATCAAAATATCTACACTGAGACAAAGTTCCAATCCCTGTACTCAACTTCACTACGCTGCCGCTTCCAATGTTATTGTAACTCAGATCTATATATCTCAACCTTGTTGTTTCCTTGATCACTTTACTTAACATTTCCTCACAAAAATATACAATATTATTGTGACGTATATCAATATGTCGAAGCTGAGTCGTGTTCTTTATACCCCTACTTAAATCGACACACCCATCATCTCCAAAGTTATTATACAATAGATCAATATGCATCAGTTTGGTCAATTTATCCACCCCTTTACTGAAAATTTCAGCACCGCCATCACCAATATTGTTATGTCTGATATCTACTTTACGGATTCCTGTGGAATTCTCCGTAGCCTTACTTAAAGAAGCAATGCCTACAGACCCAATTTTGATGCAAGAGTCTTTACACTGTCGAGACTGTTTAAACATTTTTTTCAGATACTTACAAAGTCGTTACAAGTCCAATAAACACTGTCGAACTCAACCGCATTTGTACCCTCGTAAACTCGCAGGGGTAGTTTCGGCGCCAGTTTCTTTTTCTGAATTGAGCGCCGATGAAAAGTCAGCTCTGAGAAAACACTTTCCAGAGAAAGCGTGGTCGCACCTTGAGTTTTTAAAGTTTATTGACAGATAGTTGGAAAGCAGAGGGAAGAACTTATTGCCATAATGTCTTTCCAAAGCCTGCCACTTTTGGATGAAATCAATGTCTGACTTGTCACCTGCAATATGTGCCTTTAGTCGATGTTTTCTTCTGCGGTGCAGAAAGCTTGTAGTTTTTGTCGCGCTTCTCTCAACTGTGGCATTGAAAGAAGTGATGCTACTCCGATTGTCGGCTTTAGTTGAACGTCAAGTCTGATGTTTTTCTTCCTCTCTGCGGCTGGACCGAGGGGGTTGCCGAGGAGTCAGTCTGACAAGACCCCGATCGCTTCGCTCTTGCATAATAATCAGAGAAAAGTGCGCCACAAGCGTTGGGGAGTGTAACTCAGCATCGAGTAGGTTTGTCACTGACGCTGTCTCAAGCTCGCCTTTTCGCTCGTTCGGTGAGACGGGTAAGCTGATGCTTTTATCTTGTCTTGTATGTCGATGTTGTTGTTTATCTGTTGTTGTAGTTTTTGCAGGTAGCGTTCTCGGTTTAGCCTTGTGTTGTTAGCTACATGACATGTTTATCCCTACCGCCAGGGGTGCACTTTAGGCTCCGTCACAAACACCTCCGGGGGGTTGCGGAGGGAATGGGAGATTCCCAAAAAAGTTCTCAGATTTTTTCAAATACTCCCCTAACAAACTCTCAGTGCGCACACGGACAAACATAGACAGCCTTGTAACGGGTATTGTTTAAGGTGTGAAGCGGTTACGTAACCCATCCATGTTCACCTCGCCTCAATCGTTCTCGCCTCTCTTTTCCGAAGAGTGCCGACCATGCATCCTTCGGTAATTTTCGGATTTTCGCCAATTGTTAAGCGAAAGTATGTTCGGCAATGTTTGTGTTGTTGTTGCCGTGTGGTGCTGAGCAGAATTGACGTGCTGGCGAAAAGGGGCGTGTTTTGAGCTTCAGGAAAGTGTTTTACCATTTTAAAAATTCCTCTCACATTTTTATCAATATAAAATGAGTGTGTTTGAACCAAATTTGAAAGTCTGTTATCGATACTGTCTTGTTTTACTCAATGGTTTACGGTCAGTCATGCCGTCTTTTACACGTGCGTCAAGGAAGGACATGACATGTGAAGACCTCAAAGTGGTCCCTGACTTCAAAGTGGTCCCCATCCTAAATGTCCGGTAAGATAGGGGGTTAAACTCAAGTCTGACGACACCTACCGCATAATGGACGCTTTTGTTGTCACACGGACGTTTCCGATGTAATATCAGCTGCTATTTTAGTACTTAATACCAAGAGTTGGGAAAAATGTACACAATAAGGGCTGAGCACAGAATTAACAATGGGAGGGCTAGTGTCTATATCAGTCATGACTTATCTATAAAATGACTCATTTGAAGTCATATCGATATTTGGAAGTCATTCTAATCGGTGCTCGTAAATACATAAACGGATATGAAATACAATTTGCAGCATTAATGTGGCGTATCAATCGCACTTGCGGGTCAAAAATTCATCGCCACAAGCCAGCACATAGACATTTTTGGTAGTTTACTTCGACCGGTACTATAGCACTGGTCAGTTCACGACCCATTGTCTACTTCTGCTAGCTACCTCAATAATATAAACATGTATTTTCAACCGTTTTCCCGTGAGCCGACGTCCACGAATTCTGCAAC